>JAJIBD010002087.1:0-316163 GCA_021461705.1 Cryptotis parvus
CTTTCCAGCAACTGTATTGTGAAAAAAGTTTGTACTTTGTAAATCATGATGTTTAAAATAAACCATTTTTAAATTTTTTTTAAAAGTGTTCCTGGCTTAGGTTAATTCTCTGCTCTTGCCATCTTGAAGTTCTTAACTATTTTTTAACCAGGTACACGATATTTTCACTTTTTACTTGTGAATTTATGTATGCTACAAGGTATCTAGATTGGAGTTTGAGCCCAAATGCCTCCTCTCAACATAGGGATTGGAGGAACTCAAATTCCAAGGTTTTCTGGATTCCTCTTTATCTCACGTGCAGTTTCACAGTGTGCCTTCCAAGTTTATAGTTATCAGAACATAGTCTTATTTGAAAATATGGTCTTGGCAAATATAATCCATTAAAATGGGCTCATACTGGACAAGGGTATCAGCCCTAATCCAATAGCCAATATCCTCAAAAGAAAAGCAGACACACAGAAGCCCATGCTTCCACTGAGAAGAATGACACATAAATACAGAGACAGAGGGTAGAATAAGTAGGTACAATCCGAAGAATAGTAAGGGTTGTTGGTAGCCCAATAGAAGCTGAAAGAAAGCAACAGATTCTCCCTAAGTCACTCAACAAAATTAACCCATGACTGATTACTGACTGCCAATCTCAACTGACTTCTGACTTCTCAACTGAGAGAATAAATTTATGTTTTTTAAAGCTACCCAGATTGCAATAGCACTTGGGAAAGTATTGCTGGTCCACTCTAAGTACTGGACCTTAAGAGTGAAATGTTAGTGTTATTGTTGCTTCACTATGATGTTAGTGTTAAAATATTTTGTTGCACTAAATATAAAATTATACATAAAATGTACAATATATTTTAGTATCCCCAGTGATTACACTGTGTCAGCAGGGGGCATGACTTTGGGTTGCATTAACTAGGCAGGGCCATTGGGCTGGAAAATGAACAAAAAAGTTTTCCAAACCATGTGTGTCTCTCCCTTCAGGTGGGGAAACTGAACTAAGACTCTTAAATCCTAGGTTACTTCTTCCCAGATTGCCTAGTAAGAACAGGGCACCAAATGGCGACCCATTCATATCTTGGCCTGCCCCCAAGATATGAATCCACTACTACAAAGAACATCTTTTCAACAGTGGTACTAGGAAAACTAGGTGGTTATATACAAAATAAATGAAATGCTAGACCCTTAATCACACCATACACAAAAGTGAATTTCAAGTGGGTTAAGATCTCAAGATTAGACCAAAGTCCATGAAATATAAGCAAAGTGTAGGCAGAATTTTCCAGGTCATAATTCTCAAAGGTGTCTTCAGTGATTCTTTGGTTCCATTGGCAAGGATAGTAAATCCACAAATAAACAATTGAGACTATATCAAACTTAACTTTTTCACATGTCTAAAGAAACTGGACTGCAATAAAAAGAATGGGAGAAAATACTTGGAACTCATTCATCAGGTAAAGGACTAATTTCCAAGATATATAAGCTTAAGCACAAAGTTCAATAATGACTAAAAAATTGGGGAAAATAAATGAGAAGTCATTTCCCCAAATTGTACATAGGTCAGCCAGTTGGTATATAAAAGTGTTCATTGTTACTTGTTAACAGAAAATGCAAATCAAAATATCTCACATCAGTGAGAATGGCCTTTATCAAGAAAACAGGGAAGCAACCAGTGCTGGTGAGAAAGTGCTGATCAAAGAACCCTAAATAAGGCGGTATGGAGACTTCAAAACAGTAAGAGCTTTCCTGTGACCCACCAATTCTACTTAGAGGCATCTGCCTCCCAAAACATAAAACATTAATTTGAAAAGATAGATGCACACCTATGTTATAGTGACCTCAATATGCAAACAATAGATGAAAGGATAGTTGTGGTATATACATACAATGGAATTTTACACAATAATAAGGAATGATGAAATCTTGCAGTTTATTGTGATTTGATAGAATTGAAGAGTAAGTCAGAGCAAGAAGTGAAACTAGGCCAAAGACCAGTATAACACTAAGACAACTGTTCTAGCCCCAAAGGCTAAAGATAAGAAAAGGACAAATGTCCTCAATTTATCCTTCCCCAAAGTCTAATTCTACTTTGTTTAGCTTGTAGATAAGACAGAGTGTGCCCTGGGGGGTTAGGGTGGGGGCATTGTACAGTCTGGCACCAGTCTGCAGCCCACCCATTCTTCCCTGTTTTTACTCTTACAACTTCTGAGGCCATGCAGACAAGATGCTTATTTAGAGGATGTAAGTGAGCTATCTTCCCACTTGCTGGTAACATGTTTTTAATAAAGCCCTTTCTTGACCAGTCATGGTGTCTCTGTAGTGGTGACTTTAGTGGTGGTAGCACTTTAGAGGGCACTTTAGTGGTGGTGAATGTACAATAACTTTGTTCAACAAAACCTAAATGTAAACACTATGTAGCCATGTGACCTCAGTGACAATAAAAACTTTAAATGGTACTACTTTTGGCATATATATACATATACATATGTATATATATATAATTGAATTGCAGTTTATATATATATATATACATACATATAATTGGATTGCAGTTTTGGTCTTAAAAATGTGTTTCAATTGGCTTTAAAAATGTTTTTTAATGAACCCACTGAAGAAATGGCATTTTGAAAAGTCTGTCTTGGCTACCTTCCCTGTTGGTCCTGATTTCTCCCACTCACATATTTAGCTTTTCCTCTAATTATTTTCATAGCATAAAGCAAAAATCCACCAGTCATGAAAATTTCTAAGTAAGGCACAACTGGACAGGCATGGAAAAATAATGTGATCAAGGATCTGAAAGGCAAAGGCAGATTCCAGTCTGGCACAGGCCCAAAACCTGGCCTTTCATTGAGTTCCCCGGTCAGCTTCTCCTCTCTAGAATTAGCACGTGACTAATCACCCAGCCAAAAAGGAGGTGTTCAGACAGTAGGGAAGGTGAAGCCCTCTGTAAGCCAGAGAGGCTGACTCCACTTAGTTGCATTCTTGTTCAAAGGAAAAATGACAGGAAGAAGCAAACCCAACTGAATAAGGTTATCCTAAGACCAAATTCAGTTTTCAAGGTCCTGGAAGTTATACATCTGGCCCAGAAGTCCTCTAGGTGTTCACTCAGCTGTCTGACTCCAAGTCTCAGAATACAGATGATCTCTGAGATGAAGCTTCTTCTACCCGAAAGACAGACCAGCTCTACGCACATGTCTTCTGCTCAGAGTCCTCAACTGTTCATAAAAATTACTCCTGTTGGGGCGGAGCGATAGCCCAGCGGGTAGAGGCGTTTGCCTTGCACGCGGCAGGCCCATGCCGGCCCTGGGTTCGATCCCGGCATCCCATATGGTCCCCCAGCGCCGCCAGGAGTAATTCCTGAGTGCAGAGCCAGGAGTAGCCCCTGAGCATTGCCGGGTGTGACCCAAAAAGGAAAAAAAAAAAAATTCCTCCTGCTGACTCCTGCTGGAAATATTTCTCCTACTGGTTCTGAAATCCCAGTGGATTTATTTCTTGGGATAATATAATAAAGTTATTTGCTCAAATGTAACATCAAGTTCTACAGCTTACTGAAGCAGTGGAGAATTAACTTAAATTCATCATCATATCATCGCACTCAGGACCTTGTGGTGTATTAAGCAGATTATATCTTTTGTTGTTTTTAATTTATTTTTATTTTTGAATTTTATTATACCACCATGAGATACAGTTACAAAGCAGTTCATGATTGGGTTTTAGTCATACAGTGTTCCAGCACTTATCCACTCCATCAGTGCACCCTTCTTACCACCAATGACCCCAGATTCCTTCCCACCCAACAGGCATCGTCTTCTTCTCCTCCTTCTCCTCCTTTTTCCTTCTTCTCCTCCTCCTCCTTTTCCTCCTCCTCCTCTTCCTCCTCCTCCTCCTCCTTCTTCTTCTCTTCTCTCCTCCTCTGCCTTCTTCTTTCTCTCTATCTCAGGAGAGCCTGGTCTCGTCCCACAGCTCACTGCATAGGTGGAAGTCACTGAAGGAGATCACAAGGAGCAGGAGGCAGAAGGGGTCCAGGAGCTGAATAGAGATTATAGAGATAAAAGAGACTGGAGAAAAGCAGCTGAATGAAAAATTCTGCACAAGGCTGGCACTGCCCCCTGAGAGGGGAGCAGGGGCACAAAGAATTTCTCTCACAAATTTTGGCACTTGACTTGATGCCAGACTCAAAAGTGTAAGATCAGAACAGTTACACTAACGTTATTCTTTTAATTTTCATTTAACCCTCATAACACCTCTGAAGAGAAATTTAATTGGTCTGTTGTATAGATGGAGAAAATTAAACATGAAAAGTTGACATATGTGAAGACATTTTTCAATGGAGCTGAGAAGCCATTACAGAGCAATTACATTAATTGTGATCTGAACTGAATCAAAGAACTCTGGAATAGGCCTAAAGTGATTATTTTAGGAAACTATCAAGCAAATAATTGTCACAGAAAGAATCAGTCAGTTTCCTTTGCAGCCTTTCTGGATGCAAAGTCACCAACCAATTAATTAGCTAAGAATAACTTAAACCTATTAACACTAGTCAACTCTTTTCTAAACCTTTATATCATCTTTCATTTCTTTTCATTAAAAAAAGCTATAACAACAACGAAAACCTGACTTTATCCCTCCTTAGCACATTTTAGGATTTCTTCCTAAATCTGCTGCCTATAATTATAATTCTTTGACCCTGAAAAAATACATTTCTCTCTTTATTGACTCCTAATTATGTTGACAGTTTTTAAAGATTGAGTTTTCCCAAGAAATAGGAAAACTACATCAACCTAACTTTGTTCCAGAACTTTATGCTTGGAGTTCATCCCAGGAGCTCCTGGTGTATTTACTTTTTTTTTCTCCTGGTACATTTAATACAAATTTTACCAGTGAGGAGTTTGAACAGAAATAATAAAGAATAAAAATCAGTCACTTGGCGCCCCCCGCCCGCCGGCCCGCCCCCCCCCACCCCCCCCCGCACCACGGAGTATTCCGAGTGCAGAGCCGAACCCCGGGCCGGGGGGACCCGAAAAAATATAGTCACTTGTCACTTGTCTTCCCCTTCATCGATTTGCTGGAGCAGGCACCAGTAACATCTCTGTTCGTTGGGAATGAGGTCCATTATTGTTATTGTTTTTGGCATAGCGAATACACCACAGGATATTGTTACTGCCATAGCAAATGAATCCAGAGCCACAGCAGAGCCTGGCAAGCTACTCGTAGTGTATTCGTTATGCCAAAAAAAAAAAAAAATCAGTAAAGAAAGATTTTTTTTAAGGATAAGGTAAGCGCAAGGAAATAATCAGAACTAATAAGGTGGTTACAAAGGAGGAAATTCTGCCATTTATGACAACAGGAGTAGACTTGGAAATCATTATGTTAAGTCAGAAAGAGAGAGGCATGATATCACTTACACGTGAAATCTGGAAACAGAATGTTTAACTCATAGAACAGTAAATAGACAGGTGGTTATCAGGGATTGAAAGGTGGCGAAAAGGGAGGTCAAGCTAACCAAAGTACAAATTTTCACTCTTAAGATGAATAATTTCAAATAACTTGAATTTGGCCCTGCCAAGGGCACTGGGTCCTGAAGCCTTCCAATGTGACTCTACATACCTGTTTGAAGCCTACAATTGGGACAGCATGAAGACAGATATGAACATGTACTCAAAAGGGTCCTCTCCCAAGTCCCTTAGGCTACCTCATATGCGTCTACAAGCTGCATGATGACACACCAGTCACTTCCTAAACAATCTAGACATAGATTTAAAAATAAATAAAAGCAAAAAACCTATTGCTTTATTAAAACTCACCATTGAATATACACAAAGAGACTTAAGTGATAAACTCTAAATATCTGCAAGGCTAGCCACAATGTAAAAAGAAGAGGGAGCGAGATGCAGAGACACAGAGAGAGACAGAGAGAGAAAGAGAGGATACTGGGATACCTGCTATTGAGGCAGCCTGGGGGTGGGCAGGAGGGGGTGGGGTACATTGGTGGTGGAAATGGGGCACTGGTGGAGGGATGGGTGCTGGTATACTGTACTACCAAGAACCAATTATGAACACCTTTGTAATTGTATGTCTCACGGTGGTATAATAAAAAAATTAAAAAAAAAGAGAAATCTGCCCTCTGAACCATTAAAAATGTATTAAAGCACCATGATTTAGGAAGTTACTCATAGTTCGAGTTTTAGGCATAGAGTGGGTCCAGCACCAATCCCACCACTAGTATTCACTTCCCTCCACCAATGTTCCCAGGTTCCCTCCCCAACTCCCCGCTCCAGCCCGCATCTTGGCAGGCACCTTTTTAAGTTTGGTTGTTAAAGTATGAGTCTCAAGATTTCAGTGTTGTTGACTCTGTTGTCTGAATGTCTAGTTATACCACTCCTTTACACCACCCATGTACTGTACCTGAATCCCCTGACCCTTGCTTCCTCTCTTTTACTTCCCCCTACCCTCAGTGCCTTTCCTTTCCTGTCCTTTCTATTCTCTGGAGCCAATGGTGATCTAGGCATCTCTCTTTTAAGACACAGCATTCCCTTGTCCAGTTATACTAAATGCCACATATAAGTGAGATCATCCCAGGAGGTCTTGTCAAAGGTGGAAATTATCACAAACGTGTGGGAGTCAGGAGGCTAGGTAAGACAGAAAATGGAACAGTGTGCTAACAATTGTCGAAGGTACTAATACCAACCTAGAACTGAGCATTAAATAGAGGAAAAAGATACACATGACAACCCTTTAATGTATGTTCTGTAATCCATAGTCTGGAAGGGAAGGAAAAGAGAAAGAGAAGAGAGAAAGGGAAAGAAATAAAGAACCTGCCATGGAGGAGGGCTGGGGGAGGGGGGAGGGAACCGGGGACGTTGGTGGTGGGAGATGGGCACTGGTGGAGGGATGGGTGCTGGAACACTGTATGACCAAAACCCAAATATGAACTTTTTAATTGTATATCTTTGTAATTGTATGTCACATGGTGGTATAATAAAATACTTTAAAAAATTTTTTAAAACCTATTGCTTGTTTTTTTGGTTTGGAGCCTCACCCAGCCATGTTCAGGGCTTACTCCTGGTTCAGTGTTCTGTGATCTGGCTGGGGAGGAGGGGCTGTAGGGAGGGTGACCATATGTGGTGCTGGGCTTTGAACCAGGGCTTGCCACATACTGGCAATTTCCTTAGGAGGCCTAGGAATAGTGCAGTGGTTAGAGCGTTTTCCTTGCATGTGCCCAACCTGGGTTTGATCCCCAGCACCACATATGGTCAACGGGGCCCTTCTAGGGGTGATCCCTGATCACTGATCTTTTGGAGGTGCCCCCAAAACAAAGCAAAAAAGACAAGAGCTTTAACCACTCTCTGACCACAATTTTATTTATTCTTTTTATCTCATAACCTCACACTTTACCTCTAAGCTACATTTCTAATGTCATACCCTTAAGAAGTCAGAGGTTAGGTGACAGAGAGAAGGGAACATGTGCTAATAATTGTTGAAAGGGCTAATACCAACTTAGAACTGAGCATTAAATACAGGCAAAAAGATGCACATAATAACCTCTAAGTATATGTATTACAATCCACAATATGTAAGAGAAGGGAGAGAGAAAGAGAGAGAGAGAGGGAAAAAGAGAGAAAAGAGATAAAGAACCTGCCATAGAGGCAGGCTATGGGAGGGGGGAGGGAATCAGGTACATTGGTGGTGGGAAAAGGGCACTGGTGGAGGGATGGGTGCTGGAACACTGTATGACCAAAACCCCCAAACATGAACAACTTTGTAATTGTATATCTCAAGGTGGTATAATAAAATAATAATTTAAAAAAAAAGAATTCTTGGCACATATCCCTCTCCAAGGGCATCCAGGAACGTGCTCCTGCCCATAGACCCATGACCAGCACATTTTAAAAGACATCTGAAGGTCTGTTTGGGCTCCTCCCTCCCTGCCATTCTAAGGGCAGTACAACTTGTCAAGGATTTCCATTAGGAAGAGAGACTAAGCTTCAAGAACGCTCCCTGGTTTGCTCCTTGACTCCCTGCTGCCTATTGTCTGTTAGGGGGCCTCTTCTCTTTCAGGCTAAGCACTGTCTGCAGCCTGCTCTGGTTACCCAGATCCCGCAGCCCTCATCCATCCCCCACACAAGGGATCCACCCCCACCAGCTCTTCCCATGCTGTCCATAGACTCCCCATCTCTACTAGGGTGGGAAATGGTGCAGGAAAGTTTTACACCTGCACCAGAGTGCATTGCCCAAGAATCCACTACCCAATCCAAGAGTTTCTTTGCCCGTCACATTATTATAGATGAACTGCGTACCACCACCCAAACAAAAGAAAATTTGTCAACGTCTTAACGAGACGTCTGAATGAGATTTTACACGAAAATAACGTCATTACTGATGTAACTAGTTAAAATGAGGAAACACTGGAGATGGGTGGGCTTGTGATCCAATATAGGAAGTAAAAAGTGTGGGGGGTCACTGAAGACAGTACAGGGATTAAGGTGCTTGCCATGCATTCAGCCAACCCCTGTTCAATTCCCAGCATCACATGGCCCCCGAGTATCACTGGATGAACCACCAGCGCAGACCGAGAAGAGAATTGCAGAGAAGAAACCCTAGGCCTCTTGAAAACCATTTGGAAGACAAGCCCACTTCCCCTCACCCACTCTTCCAAAATAAAAATGACGGTGAGGTGCCATGTAAAGATACATATTGGCAGTGGAATGCCATGTTACAATGCAGGCAGAGATGGAGCTATGTAGTGGCAAGTAGCACAAGATGACCAGGGAACTGCCAGAAGTTCAGGAGAGGCAAGGAAAAACTAATTGACCTTTGGATCCGGCAGGAACCCAGTCCTGCCAATACTTCACCTTGGACTTTTAGCTTCTAGAACCGTGAGACAAAAAAAAAAAATTATTAGGGGTTGGTTTGTTTTTGTTCTTCTAAATTTCTAAAGCTATCCAGTTTGTGGTGTCCTGTGAAGTCAACCCCCCAGAAAAAATACCACAGAGACCTCTCATTCGTATTTAATATCACTATGCCACTTGCTCCAGAAAGTCAGTGAGGGCAGGAAGTCACTCCTCTGAAAGCCTATTTTGTACTTTCTGCTAAAAAAAAAAATCTTACCAAACAATGACCTTCTCTGGTGGTCAGGGAGATAGGTAAGGATGTGGTGGGATAGGGAAGAGAATGACCAGTAATACTCCTCCTGAAGTTTGCATTCCAAAGGCAGGCCCCAAGGGATTTGGAAGACTGAAACCGACACATTATGTTTGGGAGAAATGAAATTTGAAGCAGGGACTTCCTCCTCTCCTGCAAACTCCAAAACTATCGCTGCTTTGCAGAGAGAGAGATAAAGAGGGGATGAGATGGGAAAAAGGATTCAAGGGTCAACGGATTCAATGAGATGGGAATAAGGATTCAAAGACTTGGCTGTGCTCTGGCCACAGCAGAGGCTTCAGCTGACCAAAGCCCTTACCCACATCTTGAATGCAATTGAACATGTTTGTGTAAATCCCAGATTGAAAAAAAAACCCTTCCTAATCACACCAAACACCACAGAAGACCTCAACTCACTCCTGTGACTTTTAAAGCATAAGTGGCCTGAATGGGGGCCAAAGAGATGATAGAGTAAGTAGGATGCTTGCCTTGCATGCAGCCAGCCCTAGGTCTATCCCCAGCATCTCATATGACCCCGAGCACTGCCAAAAGTAATTCCTGAGTGCAGAGCCAGGAGTACTTCTGAGCATAGCCAGGTATGGACCTCCCAAAAGAAAACAAAACAAAGAAGCAAAGAAACAGCCTGATGCAGGACAGTCTGCATAACCTAGTTCCCAGGGAAAGAGCTACGTGGTGTCACTCTTGTTGCTTGAGGCACCCATTAACTAAACTATCTACTATAAAGCACTAGTGAAGCCTTTTGCTTTTTAGCCTTTGGATTTTTTTTTTTTTTTTTGGGGGGGTTACACCTGGCGATGCTCAGGGGTTACCCCGGCTCTTTGCTCAGGGAATTACTCCTGGAGGTGCTTGGGGGACCATATGGGATGCCAGGGATCGAACGGGGTCGGCCGTGCAAGGCAAGTGCCCTACCCACGGTGCTATCGCTCCAGCCTTTGGAAACAGCAAATTTATGACTTCTTTTGGTGACTGAAACCAGAAACAAATATAAATCTTTTGTAAAAGTAAAATGACAACAGGAAATTACAAAGAGTGGGAGATGCCTTTATCTGGTAACTCATTCTATAGGTGTGGTCTTTACAAAATTTAATGCTAATCCACAGGACAAATTCAGCTTCCTTACCAACTTAATTCTAACTATTTTTCAGGCCCAGGCCAAAAAAACAGGCTCAACCCTGTTTTTCCAAGTTTCACCATCTCCACCCATCTTCAGTCAAAGTGGTGGGGCTGCCATTGTCCACACATTAGGAGTAGTCCTTGGTGATAATCTCTGATAATGTGATTGTTACTTCAATTTATGATGTGACTGTCAGTTCAATGGCATCATTTTCATTGGTAGCACCAGTCAACAGTGAATTTAAACTTTAGTTTGGTTCCCTAGACACCTCTGAATAGGACTTCTGAAAGATTAAGTGCTGTGCAGAACAGAAACTATAAATATTACTGTATGCAAAAGACCCCTGAGTTACACAAGGCTTCTGGGTGAAAATGCAGAGACAAGGAGCGGGGGTGGGTGGGTGGGTTTCCCTCTCCTCTGAGAAATCACCTGAAGGCAAGAAGGAGAAGAAACAGGAACACAACTCTATTAAAAGAAACGAAGAGACATCTTGTAACCTGAACCCAAATAGATGAGAAAGTCCAAAGGCAGAGAAAGTTCATTAGGCTGGTGGGAGGAGAAGCAGAGCAGAGCCCATGGTTGGAAACATCAGTCAAATGCAAGAAAAACTCCTCTCCTAGAACAAATGGCACCCCCACCGGGACAAAACCAACCAATAAAGCCCACACAGGCTTGTGGCTAGAGACTCTGCTCAATGGTTGAACCCCTCAAGGAGGGACTCTTGAGCACAGAATTTGGAGTAATGGCAGGAATAAAAAAAAGAATAGCCAGGTAAGGCCCCCAAATAAACATTAATAATATTAACTCACAAAATCAAAAGTAGAAATAAATTAAAATTATAAAATTAATTCAATTAAAATTAAAATTATGAAATTAAAATTATCAACTAAAATTATGAAATTATTAAAATTAGATAACAACAAAAATATATAATGTGCAATCAACTAAAACCATGCTTAGCAAGAAAGTTATAGCTTAAAGTGCATATATTGTAGAAGAAAAAGACTAAAAATCAGTATGTAAGCAAACATTTCAAGAAAAGTAAAAAAGATCATCAAAATAAAGCAAAAGGAACAGAAACAAGACAGTGATAAAAAGCAAAAATGAAGGCAATAATGAATAAATCTGCATAGATTTTAAAGCCTAAAATTAGACGCTAGACAAGTGAAATATATAATCTCCTACAAGCATCAAGCGAGAAAAAAAAATTGTTAAAATGGCAATATAAAGGTTCTCCTAGGTATTAAAAAGGATAATAAGAATATATTTAAATAAAACTTTATACCAACAAACTAAAATATTTAGACCAATTACAAAATTTATTGAAAACTATAACTTCTTAAATTAATCACAAGAAAGTAAATGAGTGGACCTGCTTATTGAATATATAAATAAAGGCCTTAACAAAGAAGATTCCAAGTTCCTATTGCTTCAAACATCAATAGTATTAATATTGCACAGTCTTTTTCAGTAAAAAGTTAAGAGGCGGGCATAAACCTGACCATTCAATTCAGAAGTTTGCTTTAAGGGCATCCACTAAAATAAAATGCAAATCTTCAGATTATAAAAAAATGCACACACACAAAGGCAGGAAATAGAGTGAATAATTAGGGGCCAGGCCTGTGGCTCAGTGGTAAAGTGCATGCTTTGCAAGCAAGAGACCTGGGTTTAATCCCTGGTACTACAAAAGAAAAGTCATCTTCACTTAATAAAAACAAATTGTTTTGTAATTGTTGCATCACAAAGATGGCTCAGCAATAGAGTACCTGCCTAGCATGAGTGAAGTCTTGTGTTCCATCCCTGCCACTACAAAAGCAAAGCAAAACTCCCAAAAAAAGCAAACACACAACAATAGCAACAAATATATGCTTATGTATTGAAAATTTACAATAGATAAAGGGCCAAAAAAAGATAATACAGGGGGTGAGGCAAGTTTGACCCAAATTTGATCCTCTGAGCTCCACAAAAAGAGGTCCGCGAGCACAGAGCCAGGGTATGGGCCCCAAATACAAATAAAGCAAAGGAAGAAATAATCACAGCAAAAAGCTTAGTAAAATAATTCAGACAAAAGATATTAAATTATTAAATGTAGACTTTCATTTTTGAAGGAAAATGATATCAAACTACCAAAAAAAAAAACCCTAAGTTCAGACATACAGATATAAATTCCTGCAAACAGAAACTTAGAACAAAGTGCTAATAAACTAGAACAAAGTACCAAGGCTAAAATCAAATTGCTTTTTAATGTGCAAAGGTCAAAAAGACAAAGGTAAACAGAAAGAAGTGTCATTTAATCTTTATCACAGACAAATCGAATATCCAGGACCAAAAGCATGTGCCAACTAGGGAAATGGACTTGAAAATAGCAAACTTTTGTGTTTCAAAATTTTGAAACACAAAAAACAGAGATAGAGAACATGTTGTAGAGAACCTATCTATGTCTCGAATAACAGTCAAAGCTTCAAATGGACACATCAGCACCCCAGTTCATTGCAAGTGCTAAAAAACAAAAATTACCCCTCAAAAAACAAGCACTAAAAAACAAACATAAAAAAGTATGTGACTTAAGTTCCTTTCATTACACATAACAAGAGGAGACTTTGAACACAAAAAGTGGCACCAACAGTGTTTTTTTTCTTCCTTGCCTTGTGCATCCCTGACATTTTGCTCACAGCTATGCAGTGTGAGCAATGCTAGTTGGTCATCCTCCTCTCTACCCTTGGATTGTCTCACTAGTAAGCATGAGAAGAAAACTTGTTTCTAAATAACACAGACCCAAAGATAGAAAGAAATTTTCTTCCAGGATGGACCCTACCCAGGATTTCAATTATACTCAGCATGGATTTTTTTTGGAAAGAGACTTGTCCCATTTAATGAGACTTAAGACTTGATGTTGATACCGGAAGAGGTTAAGGCATTATTAGCAATGTTAAACTGGGGATGCATGATGGAGAGACTTAAATTCTTAGGCTCCAGAAAGTCAAATACTAGATTGAATCATAGATAAAATTGTTTATAAAACTGAAAAATCTCAAAACTTGTGTTCCCAGTAAGATCATGACCTTAGTTGGAAACAGTTTTTGCAATGTAATAAATAATGCAGGTAAAATGAAGTTCTAGATTGGAATGGGCCCTAATCCATTCATTAGCATCCTTATCTTTCATGAAGATAAAACCAATAGACAGCTGGGGGAAAGATCATGAGAATATGGAGGCAGAGATCTAAGTGATGCTTTCACAAACCAAGAAAAATCAATGACAGCCTTCAACTGCCCAAATCAAAAGAGATAGGAAAGTTCTTTCCATTGAGCCTGCATAGAGAGGTGGTCGCTTGATCACTTGAATCCCATTATTCATCGATTTTCTCAAGCAGGTGACAGTAACATCTCCATTTGACTCTATCACGTGCCAATGTAGCCCAATGTCATCTGGTTGTTTCAGGAATATGAAGAGCCTCAAACCGTTCATTCAGGGTCTTGACGAAGAAGTCTGACCATCTTGTAGGTGGGTGGCCACGTGATCTTTTGACATCCTGTGGGATCCAGTCGGTAACGACTCTGGTTCAGCGGTAGTCTCCAAATAGCATTATATGTCCAGCCCATCTGATTTTCGATGCCTTGGCAAACGAGACAGCGTCCCTGACTCTGGAACAGCGACGGAGATTGGAGCTCGGATTCCTTCTTTCACTTGAGTGAGGCTTAATATTCCAAGCATAGCTCTTTCGATTCCTCTTTGGGAGACCCGAATAGCATTCTCATCCTGCTTTCATAGGGCCTAGGTCTCTGAGGCGTATGTTAATGCAGGGAGAATGGTGGACTCGAAGAGATGTGCCCAGAGCCAGAGGTTCTTTGTCCTTTTAGCTATTCCTTTGATGCTTTTGAAGGCATAAAAAGGGGGTATGCAAACATTTCTCCAGAACTTTGAGAGATTGTGTGTGTTTATGTATGTGTGTGTGTGTGTGTGTGTGTGTGTGGGTGGGTGGGTGGGTGGAGAGAGAGAGAGAGAGAGAGAGAGAGAGAGAAGAATAGGGGAACTAGACATAGACAGTGTTTATAGATCCAAAGCATTGCTATATAATGAAGTATACTTAATGATTCTATAATGGCCATTTGGAGAATTCCACAGAATGTATTTAATCTTCTCCCCACTCTGGACACCAGTTTCCCTACAGAATGTTTCTTTTAAAGTTTATGAAAAGTATGAAAGGTAGCAGCGGGTCATGTTTAGATCTCAGAATCTGGAGCCAGAAGGGTTTTAAATCTGGGTCCGCACCCTTCTATTAGCCAGTGAACCATCTGTGATTTAGGTAAGCCCGCTGTGCTTGCATTTCTTCCTGTGTGGGTGGGAATGATGTTCTGCGCCCTCCTCAAAGGTCAGTGTGGAGACTGCTTGGTTCCGTGGAAAGCACTTAGAATGTAAGCACTGAGAATCTAAGTTCACACTGCCCACTCTCTCAGCACTATTAGCCTCCTCCCCATGGTTATGTTCATCCTTCCCCATAGCGCTTCTTCCCACAACATCTTCCTGTTGTTCACAACAGATGAGGGAGAAAGAAGAAAGGTCCTGGGCAGAGAACATGTCATTCATTTCTCATCCCATAGGTTGAAATAAGACTGCAAAACCTGACTTCCTCCGCTCCATGCTTTGAGTGGGACCAGTGTCTGCAGATAATGAGAACACTGTTCACTGGAAATATCACCACTTCTGGGAGATGCAGCAGGCAGCCAGCCACCAAACTGTTCAACTCCTCAAAGTCCTGTTCAAACATGTAACTGTTTGTATATATTACAACAGAATGCACAAATGTGCTCTTTATGTTACTTTTTTCTAGTGTCAGGGCCACACCCAGTGTCACTCAGAGGCTGCTTCTAGCTCAGTTGCTCCTGGTGGTGCTCAGGACACACAGCAGTGCTCAGGGCTTACTCTTGGCTCTGTGCTCAGGATCACTGCTGACGGTGCTGGGAAACCATTTGTGGTGCTGGGGAGTCAAATCTATTGCTCAATCCCTGAATACAACTTTTTGAGAATTCACTGCTGGCTGGGCATTGAGATATGCGATTTCACAGCTAATGTCTTATCTCAGCCATACGTGACAAACAAATTCATAAATCTATATTAATCCATAGAGGTTAAATGTTAAAGCCCAAGGGAGTAAAACAGTGAATCTCAAATTAGACATGCAACGGAAACATTTGGAGAGTTTGTTAAAATTCAGTCTGTTGGTCAGAATTTCTGATCAAGTAAGTCTGAGCTGGAGCAGAATTTGCATTTCTGAGTTCCCAAATGATCAGCTATGCTAGCCTCAAGGTCTCTGAAGACCGCTGGAGGAAATAGAGCAAGCTGTGAGGACAATTTAGAATAGCGCTTCCCTGTCAAGAAGGCTGTGACTATATTCAATAGTAGGTGCTTGGGGACCTGAAAGATGGTTCAGGGGGCAAGGGTGCAATCCTTGAATATTCAGGAACCGTAGAATCATCAGCTTAAGTGCTGAACCCTCCAGTCCAATGGTCCGAGTATCTTCAGGAGTCCAGTGGTCCCCAAGCCCTGTTTGGAAAATCTAAAACAAAACCAAACATAATACAAAGAGAACAAATGGATGAACAAAAAAGGGGCAGATACTTTGGATGCCTATATATCTGTTTCCTTCTCTCTGCTTTCTTGGTCTAGCCCTGTGTGTGGTGCTAGACCCTTCCATGTCCTTAATTTTTGTTTATGGAGTTGTCTAAATAAACCTGAGAACACCTGACCTGCAGGAGAATGAGACAGAGGAGAGTAAGAGTGTGTGAAGGCACTCACAGCAGAATAACGGGCTTGAGGTCGGGACTGAGCAGTGCGCAACTCCAGGCAGAGGGCCTGCATGTCTGAAGGCAGAGAGGCAGTAAGGACTGGGTTTATTAAGAATTGGTGAGGAAAGAGGTCACTTCAACTGCGGTGATTTACCACAGAAGAGCCAACTGGCCTAGCTCCTTCAACTGTGTCCAGCAGGATCAGTAACAAAGAATGACACAGGCACAAAGTCTCATCCAGGTAGCAGGCGAGTCTCCACAGCAGCAAGGGAGGAGCAGACTGGACATTTATTCAGTACAATGTCTGCTTGAATTTCTGGTTCCCTATGCAAGAGCCATTGTTTACGTTAAAGTAGGAACTTTAAGAATAGTTAGCAGGAACGTTAAGAGTTAACGGGTACATTTTTTTTAAAAAAGGTACAAAAACCCCTGGAATGTTAAAAAAAAAAGTACTAATAAGCACAAAGGCTGGTCTGTTTACATAGCTGTGGCCATAGGTGTTAAACAATTAGCAACTATCTTTCATGTGTAATATTAAAGTCATGGTAACCTATTTTATTCTAGCAGGAAGTTTCCTAGTTGGGCATATGTTTGCAGCCCTCATTGTCTATACTAAGCTAAACCTGTTTTTCACCCAGGGACTGTTTCAGACTTAGGTATTCTTACTGAGGACAGAGTGTGATTTCCTACAGTCAATCATGTTCCTTTCTCTGGTGAGAGAGCATGAGCTCGTGATCCTAACAGACAGAGACACTGCTTGTGTTTCTTCTTCTGTTCCCAGCACTGAAACAAGTTGGCAAACTCTGAATGGCTAGAAGTACCATGGACAAACACCCAGTGTATCCCCTGGGCATGATGGTTATGGAATCTTCTTAGGCCAGAACTGTCCTATGGAACTTACAGTGATGCTGGAATTCTCTGTAACTATGTGGTCCTATGTGGCCGTTGCCACAGAACATCTACTAAAAACTTGATTAATGAAGGCAGAGCAATAGCTCAGAGGGCTGTGTGTGTTTTGCAAGCAGAGGTCCTGGGTTTGCTTCCGTAGGGAAGCAAAAAAAAAAAAACCCACTATTTTGGTGAGATATATTTTTGTGGTCAATTTTTCGTGAGATAAATCATGGTAAAAGTTATCCTCCCCTGAGCACTGCAGGAGAGAGTCTGAGCACTGTGTCAAGTGTAGCTCCTGAACACCGCTTGATGTTTCCCCAGTCAAAACCAAACAACAACAAAAAAGAATGTGAAATGGGCTGCTGGGACCAAGGAAGTGAGTTTTCTATTCTAGCTAATAAAAATTTAATTTTAATTTTAAATTTCAGTAGGCACTACTGTTATCCTAACTGCAGGATAGTGGGAGATTGTGGGAGAGCACCGGAGTCCCTCCTTGCTGGGAGACAGCATGTCCTATGGAGGAGACTGAGGTGAGCTAAGTGGGTGATACTCTGCAGGGGGAAGGGCCAAGCAGAGGGGGCAGACTCTAGCTGTCACAACTTTGGGACTTGGGAATACACAGTCTGCCCCAGTGCTGCTAATTTATGGAGCCACCAAAAAGTGGCGGGGAGTTGCCACTCATGCATTTTATTCTTGTATTTCATTCCCTCAGTACAGGAGGATTGTAAGGATAAAACATCCCATGCAACAGGATAAAAACAGAACGTGTGTTGCATGAAGGGAAAGTAAGGACAAGTTAGACAAACCTGGGAGCTCTGTGTTGTCTCTCTCCTTGGAAAGTCGGTAAGGTGTGTGAGTCCCATGAAGGACCCCTCCCCATGGCACCCAGGACCCAAGGCATTTGGTAGCACAGAACAGAGTACTCAGTAACTTCTGTAGGTAGATCAGACCAAACTTTCACCCAGTGGTGACATGGTTCATTCTGAGGAAGGCAGTACCACAGAGCTCTGGGAAGTCCATTAGTGCAGAAGACAAGAGCATGCAGGTTGAATTGTTCCTTCCTGTCCCTCACAATAAAGTTGCATTTAAAACCATATTTGGAAATGGGGTCTTTGCAGACGCAATCAAGGTAAAATTGGGCCATTGGGATAGGTTCTAATCCTATAGGTTCTAATCCTACTGGTGTCCTATGAGGAGAGCTTATAGACAAACGTAAGAAGCAAGCTGCAAACGCAAGGAAGACTAAAGTGATGCACTTCCATGTGCAAGAACCTCCAACACACAAGCAAACCACCAGATGTTAGCAAGAAGCAGGGGTATGATCACCCCAACCCCACCCTGTACGATCCAGGGCAGGTAGGGTTCCGCCAACAACACCATCTGGGCTTCTAGTCTTGACTAGCATGAGACCATGAGCTTCTGTGCTTCTGAGCTGCCTGTTCTAGAGTTAGGGCATCCTTGAGAAACGAATGACCCTAAACCAGGACCCAAAACATACTAGAAAGGTTGTTGGATATGTGTGAGGTTTTGAATCTGTGAGATTAGGGGACATGGTGACCCTGTGCAACAGCCACTCTCTCAGCTCTACAAAGCTTCTTCATTAACTGTACCACAAAGAGCAGAAAACACAGAGTGTGTATGCATGCACACACACACATACACACACATGCACATGCACACAAGCACACACATGCACAGGAAAATGGTAAAATCTGAATAAATTGTAGATCACTCCAAAGTCAATTTCCTGGCTTACATAATGCTAAACAAGACATTAACTTGAAGAAACCATGTTACAATATGGTGTTGCACAATATTGAACTTGATCTTCTTCCTCAAGGTAATTAATGCTTTTGCAGTCCTTCCGGGCTGTTATGCATGTCGATAGCTCACTTCTTTGTATTGCTTTTTATTATATTCCGTGTATGAATATGCCATAGATATTTAATCATTCACCGATTGAAGGGTTTATAGATTAATTCTACTTTGGAAATATGATGAATGGGTTTTACATACATTTAAGATTTTATTTCTCCAGAATTTATGTCCCGAATTAGAATTTCTAGGATTATAGTAGTTGCACATTTATTTTTATATATTTTTTAAAAACCTGCGAAACTGTTTTCCAGACTGGCTAAACCATTTTACATTTCAGCCAACAATGCATGTGTGATCCAGTTTCTGCGATTCTTGCCAGCACTGGAAGCTATTTTCATTCCCTCTATTCTAGTGGGTAGAAGTATCTCATTGTGGTTTTAATTTGCATTTGCATAGTGGAAATGCAAATTCCACTACTAACATTATTTCTGTGGTTAATTGCCTTTTAACTAATCATATGAAAAGATAGGTAAATTCTAGATAAATTTTAGATTGATGTCTTTTGCCATTCTTATTGTATTATTTGGTTTTCTTGTAAAAAATTATAATGGGATTATTTGGAGGTTTTTACTTGCAAATTTCAAGAGTTCTTTATATATTCTAGTTGCCACATTTTTGATAGATAATGGTTTGCTATTATTTCATCCTAGAATTTGTATCTCTTAATTTTTTTTTATCCTTTTGCAAAACAAAATTTTTTAAATGTTGGTATTTATCCCTCTCACCCCTGTTTTTATGGGTTCATCCTCTACCCTGTTTTTATGGGTTCAAGATAAAAACTCTTCACTGAGAGAAAGAGTGCCTGCCATGAGGCAGGTTGTGGGCGAGGGAGGGAAATGAGGCACGCTGATGTTGGGAAATGTGCCCTGGTGCAGGTGTGGGTGTTGGAACACTGTATGACTGACATCCAATCATGAAAGGCTTTGTGATGGTCCATTGCATAGTGATTCGATTGAAAAAAATATTCCCCAAAGGCATAAAAGGGAATTCAATGGTCAAAGAACAATTTTTTCTTTAAATGGTATTAGAGTAATTGAAAACTCATGAGTAATAAAATAAATCTTGATTTAAGCCTTAACCTCATACAAAACTTAACTTCAAATGAATCATAGCTTAACTTGAGCTCAGTGAAGTTTTTTATCAATTGAATCACCATGACTACAAAACACCTTCTGTGATTGTGATAAGAATTATGTTAATAGTCCCCAGCCTCACTGCATAAATCCCTGGGGGGTCCCCGAAAACTTCATACCTGTGCTCTCACACTGAACTATCTGCCTGGTTAGCCAGTAATCATAGAGAAGGCTCTCCGGGACTCTGGAGTACTGTTTGGAAGAGCCATTAAAGATGTATGTTAAATCTATAGATCATTAAAGGGAGAAAAGACATCTTCACAGCCCAGTTATAAGGTTAAAACCTTCAATGTTATTCATCTGTATTTCTTTAATCAGCATCTTGTAATTTTTTGGCATACAGATATTGACTTAAAAACAATCACCAGTATATGGAGGAAAGGGAAGAACTTTACTTTCAGAGTAAAGATTGAGTGTTGAGGGCCGTAGTATAGTGAGTAGCATGTTTGCCTTGCATGCAGCCGATCTGGGTTAGATCTCAGCATCCCATATGGTCCCCCAAGCACTGCAGCAGTGACCCCTGAGTATTGCTGGCATGGTGTAGTTCAACTCCTCCCTCCCCCCCGCCAAAAAGACTGTTGTCCAGGCAAAGAACAACACAAAACTCACCAATTGCTGCAGGGTGTTGAGGAAGTCTTAATGAGTTGCTCTTTATGTGTTGGTTTCTTTGCCTGGTGCTCAGGAAGCCATATATAGTGACATGGATCAAACCCAGGTGAGCTGAGCCCAAGACACGCGCCTTCCTCATTGTCCTATCTCTTAGGGTTCCTTTATCATACTCGTTAGACATAATTTTGTCTAATTCTTTAAGCAAATTTCAAATAAATGATTTAAAGTCATTATTACTATAGTTCTGGGCTTTTGATTTCCAAAGCTGCTATAGTGTTGTGGGGGGGGAGAGGAAAGAAAATGGGGAGGAAAGAAAATGGGGACAGGCAGGTTAAATTCCAAAGGAAAAAAAAATCACTGATCCCTCTCCAATTCATCCAGTTTTTACATTTTGGGGCCACACTTAATAGTGTTTAGGGCCTACTTCTGACTGCTGCACTCCAGGAATCACACCTGGTGGTGCATAGAGGAACATATTCAATGCCGGGGATCAAACCTGGTCAGCTGCATGCAAGGCAAGAGCCCTACCCACTGTACTATTGCTCCGGTCCCTCCTCTGCACCCATTTTAATTGAATAAATAGCATTCTTGAGTTGCAATATTAACCTTCGGTCAATTTCTGAAGTTCTGAAAAGCATTGATTCTGAAGAATTTGCCATTTTTCTTGCTGCTTCTGTAAAGTTTTGCAATGCCTAGCTGCCATTTTTGCTGCCACTGCTAATTTTATTAATTTCTGGCTTTATTATTTCTTTTCTCAGCACTGATTTAGATGCATTCTATAAATATTGATATACTGACTTTATTTTTACTCAGTTGCATTCATTTTTTCTTTAATACTTTTTCTTCAATCCAAGGGTAGAGTTTTGCTATTTAGATCCAATGTTTAGAAATTTTCCTATCTGCTTCCTCTTACTGATTCCTACCATGATTCCATTATCTTCAAAGAACTTATTTAGTAAAAGTTTTTTTTTTTTTTTTTGGGTCACACCTTGCAATGCTCAGGGGTTACTCCTGACTCTGCACTCAGGAATTACTCCCGGCAGTGCTCAGGGGACCGTATGGGATGCCGGGCACATGCAAGGCAAATGCCCTACCGCTGTGCTATTGCTCCGGCCCAAGATTTTGAGTTTTTCAATGTGTTGACTTTAGTTCTATTACCCTGAATATGTATGGTCTGTCCTTGTGAATATTCCATGGACAATAAGAAAACACAGGGCCTGAGAGAAAGTGCAGCTATGAGGATGCATGTGACCTGAGTTGGATTCTGCATCACATGGCCCTACGAGCACCAATGGGTGCAGCACTGAAGATCGCAGAGTATCACCAGGTTTGCGGGGTGGAGAGTGGTGGGGAGTGAAGGTAGTTCAGTATTATCGCCACTGCAGGTCCTCCACAGCAACACATCTTTTGTCTTTTGCTGAGCCAATGGCCATCAAATGCCAGTGGGACCTTTAGCCCTCCTGAACTGAGTTCCACTTGGGAGCTCTCCTCCCCAATAAAAGAGATGTGCATTTTACAGGTGTTGAGTGTTCTGTCATTGTAAATAAATCTTATTTGGTTGTTCATATATAAAATTTGATGTTCCACAGCTAATATTTGTCATACACACATACAATATCACTATTAATGACATTTTGGTTTGCTTTATTGGTTTAGTTTTTAAATATTTTTTATTGTGATAAGAACACTTAACATAAGATCTGTCCTCAATTTACTGTAAAGTGTTGTTATCTATTGGAAACCACAATTTTTTAAATTTAAAACCATGTTACAGTAGAAAATAGTGCTAATGGGACGAGGGTGATAGAGTGAGTAGAGCGACTGCTTGCACATGGTTGATCCCTACCCCCATTAGATCACCAACATCCCCTATACCCCCCCAGACCCCACCAGTCATGATCTCTGAGCTCAGAGCCAGTAAACCCTAGGCACTGCCAGGTGTATATCGCTTCCCACCCCCACCACCACAAACACACAAATACACGAAACACACACACAGGAAAAAAATGAAGAAAGGAAGGAAGAAAGAAAGAAGACAGTGCTGGCAGTAGATTCTGAGACAGTGGTCATTTCTACAACAAATTGTCATCCTTTTTCTATATAGAAAATACAAAACTCCCCCCCCCCCCCCCTATGGCCCGCACCCGGAACCCGAGAGCCGGGTGGACAAAAAAAAAAAAAAATACAAAACTAGATTGAATAATACAAATTTTGGTAAGATGTGCTCATAAAAGGAAATATTTTAAATTTTTATGTTTTAGGAGAAACAAAAAGAAAGAGATGAAATATTTGAAACTATAATGAGTAAGAGTTTCCCATTTGGAAAAAAAATATTAAGTGCTACATTCAATAATCAGAGTGAACGTCCAACAAAACAAACCTTTTTTTTTTCTGCATTTCTTTCAAATAGCCATCACATCATTAATTTTTTTTTTATCATAGTCCACATGTTCCTGAGACTGGAATTTTTTTTCCAATGTATTTTTTTCCATTTTGGTTTTTGCATCACACCCAGTGGTGGTTAGAGGCTACCCTGACTCTATACTTGGGGATCACTCTTGGAGGTGCCTGGGGAACCATGTAATACCAATGCCATGCTCAGTGGCCAGAGTAATAGTATAGCGTGCACTTGCCTTGCATGCAGCTGACCCAGGTTTGATCCCTGGCATCCTACATGGGCCCTCAAGCACTGCCAAGAGTGATTCATGAGTGCAGAACCAAGAGTAACTCCTGAGCATCACTGGGTGTGACCCAAAAAGCTATCTATCTATCTATCTATCTATCTATCTATCTATCTATCTCTATCTATCTATCTATCTATCTATCTATCTATCTATCTATCTATCTATCTATCTATAAACATCAAATTTTATATATGAACAATCAAGTAAGATTTATTTACAATGATAGAACACTTCACACCTGTAAAATACACATCTCTTTTATTGGGGGAGGAGAACTCCCAAGTGGAACTCAGTTCAGATCTATCTACCTAGATAGATAGATAGATAGATAGATAGATAGATAGATAGATAGATAGATAGATAGATAGATAGATAGATAGATAGATAGATAGATAGGATGATAGATAGATAGATAGATAGATAGATAGATAGATAGATAGATAGATAGATAGATAGATAGATAGATAGATAGATAGATGGCTAGATGGCTAGATTGCTAGATAGCTAAATAGATAGACAGACAGACAGACAGACAGACAGACAGATAACCCAATGATCAAACCCAAGCCTTTTGCATGCAAAGCAATGTGCTTAGACTGCTGAGCTTTCTCCAGCCCCTTTATAGCATATTTTCTCTTTGTTCTTCAGCTTGGGCAATTGTGTAATATTCTCAATCTCATTGAGTCATTTCTGTCATTTTTTTCTGGCAATGATCCTATTCAATGAGTTTGCTATTTTTTAAAAAACTAGGTTGTTATATTTTTAGGTTTGGAATTTACTTTCCACTTGGGTCTTCTTAAACTCTTTTCTGATATTTTTTTACTTGTGTGTATATTTCAGACATGTTTATAACTGCTTGCTAAGGCATTTCTGTAAATTCTATTTAATCTTCTTTAGCAGACAGTCACCCATTTTATCACCCAGGTGTAGCACACATGTCAAGATGTGGGTGGGTCTGCAGTTCCCTGCTGGACCCTGTTGACACATCCTGACAAAGGTTAATCCATGACTCAGACATTCTGTGAGTGCAAATGAGTGAGGTGGAATTTCAGCAACTCTTCATGCACTGACTCAGTCTCCTTGACTCCAGGTGGGGCATGTGTTCAGCTCACTGCAAAGGCCTCATTCTCTCCACAGTCTGTCTTCTTCAGTTTTACTGATGCCATTCTCAAATACACAATACTGGCTTACCAAGATAAGAACAATGTCAACTTCTCTGGGGGTACAGATGGAAAAGTGGCTTCCCTTTCCTCAGGACTGCAGAGATCAGAGCCCCATCCCTGATTCTTTGGAAGAAAGAATGAAAGATTACTATTGGGCTTGACAGAAATCTTGGGGGTATTGTTCCAAAGAGATATGGGCCCATTGATGTTTCACTGAAGTGGGGAGATATTGTCAAAAAGGGGTTCTGTTCTTTCAAGTATCTCTTTTCTTTTCTTCTTTTTTTCAGGAGAAACAGGCTTTTCTTTTCTTCTTTTTTCCTTCACTTGCTTGGTGGTAGTTCTAGACTATATATTTCTTCATTGTCCCATTTGGGATAAAGACAGACAAAACAGAATACCCAGAAAATACCTCACCACCTCCTCAAATCTTGAGGTCTTTACACATCCTGGCTTCTTAACACATTTCAGATCTTTCTCTGCTTATTTATTGTATTATATCTAGGGTTTTTATTTGTTTGTTCAGTTTTACAAGGGAAATCTTGGGAGGAATATTGTAAATCCATCTAGATTGAAACCATAATTCTGAGATTAAGATCTATAATGAGTGGGAAATCCACCCCTCATCAACATTTATGATAAAATTGTTTAAGTTCTGCCTCACGACCAGAGGAACAGAGCAAAACCAGTTCGAGCCCAGGTAGGCGGCTCCAAGAGGCGGGAATCACTGGGAAGTCATCAGATGGATGGAGGCGTGGTCGCCCTTTCCCCCTCCATTTTGTCAAGCCTGGTGGCCCCACCCAGGAGCTGCCCGCGGGCCAGCATCCAGGGCCTCACAAGCGGCTGGGGAGGCTGGAGCTCGGCTCGCGCCGGGCCTAGCTGACCATGGAACCCCGAGGAGGGCAGATGGGCTTTGGGAGTGGGCCTGTCGCCTCCGGGGGGTCCCGGAAGCAGCCGGATGAGACTCGCCCATCACACTAGCCACCATTTTCGCTGTCCGGACGCTGGGAAACTGCCTCACGACCAGATGAACAGAGCAAAACCAGTTTGAGCCCAGGTCGCACGGCCGCAAGCGGGTCCACTAAAATAGTGAAACAGTAATGTCTTTTAATGCACTGCATTCCACGAAGAGCAGGAAAGTTTGTTGGGAGGGAGATATATAGAGGAAAGAAATGACATGCAGAACCCGCCAAGTGGTTGGGGTGCGGGAGGGGGGGGGGGGTGGGGACATTGGTGATGGGAGATGGGTTTGGGTGGAGGGTGCGTGTTGGAACCCTGTGGAACCAAGACTCTACATGAGCATCTTTCAATTAAAAAAAAAGGTGGAATCTACCACGGACATGTGGGAATCAGAGGTTAGGTGGGACAGAGAAGGGAACAGTGTGCTAATATTTGTCAAAAGTGATAATGCCAGCCTAGAACTGAGCATTGAATATAGGAGAAAAGATATACATGATAATCTCTAAATGTATGTATTGCAATCCACAATGTGTAAGAGAAGAGAGAAAGAAAAGAGAGAGAGAGAAGAGATAAAGAATTTGCCATGGAGGCAGGCTGGGGAGGGGGAGGGAAGTGGGGACATTGGTGGTGGGAGATGGGCACTGGTGGAGGGATGGGTGCTGGAACACTGTATGACTGAAACCCAAACATGAACATCTTTGTAATTGTGTATCACATGGTGGTGTAATAAAATATTTAAAAAAAACAAAATTAAAAAAAAAATTGTTTAAGTATAATTTTATCTTCATGTTAATACTTTACCTGTGTGTTTTGGTTTTTCTGTAGGGTATGTGCATAATTTTATAATACAAAATCATGTTTACTTAAACACCTTATATATGTGCATATATTCATCCATCCATCTATCTATCTATCTATCTATCTATCTATCTATCTATCTATCTATCTATCTATCTATCTATCTATCTATCTCTATATGTATCCTTTCTTTTCTACTAGCACTAGTTTTCCCCTTACAAATACCATGACTCAGGGATGGAGAAATAGTACAACACATAATGTACTTGGTGGGTTCAGTCCCTGGTGCCCCATCAGAAACGACCCCTTAGCACAGAGCCAGGAGTAAGTACTGCTGGGTGAGATCCCCAAAAGAAGACAATGACTCCTGAAAACTCCAAACAACAGATCAACAGTCATTTGTTTAGAGTACTTAAATATGAGCAACTTCTTGATTTTCCTATCAAATCTTGTTCTTCAGTTTCTTATGACCAGAATTTGATCACAAGCTCTATGAGGAGGAATTCAATCATGTCCTTATTCATCATCTCAAACTAGGGTGGTTATCCAGA
Source organism: Cryptotis parvus (assembly GCA_021461705.1). Classification (NCBI taxonomy): domain Eukaryota; kingdom Metazoa; phylum Chordata; class Mammalia; order Eulipotyphla; family Soricidae; genus Cryptotis; species Cryptotis parvus. Next base: position 26,724 of record JAJIBD010002087.1, read on the forward strand.
GAAATAGTACAATGGATGAGAGACTTGTCTTACACTTGACCGAGTCTGAGCCCTTGCATCATATACCATCCCCTGAGCCCTATCAGGATCGATCTCTGGGCACAAAGCCAGGAATAAAATAAAATAAAATATAACACAAGTTTTGCAATCCTATTTTGGATGTTTTTAAATGATATATCATGAACTAAAAAAAAGTTATACTTGATGTTTTTCTTGATATTTAATAAGTTATGGAGATTTTTCTGTGGTCCAATATTTATGGAGCTACTTATTGCAATGGCTAGAAACAGTATATTCACAGTTTCTTCAATTTGCCCCTTTGGAATAATGAGCAAATGGAACTGTCTTAGGTGAGGACTCATACCAAACAAGGTGTGATGAAATTGCATTTGATTTTTCTGTTCTCTATATTTTAAGAGATGTCCTTTAACTTTACAAGCGCCCCAGTACATATGGGGATTCAAGTTTCTTAACAGCTTTTTATGAGTAATCTTTTCCTAGAAGGGTGTATAATTGTTCATTTTATGTGAACATGAGCACAACAACGTCCTCCTTAGACACATTATCTTTTTTAAGAACAGAGCAAATCTATACATTTAAAAAACTGCATGTTGGGGCCGGAGCGATAACACAGTGGTTAGGGTATTTGCCTTGCACGTGGCCAACCTGGGTTGGATCCCCAGAATCCCATATGGTCCCCAGAGCACGGCCAAGAGTAATTCCTGAGCGAAGAGCCAGGAATAACCCTTGAGCATCGCTGGGTGTGACCTAAAAAACAAAACAAAACAAAAAAAAAAACCCTGCATGTTATAAAGGCTAATTTTGGTTGTGATTTGTTTTTGTTTATGAGGAAAGGAAAATTTGCTTTTTTTTTCCTGGAAGATACAAATGTGTATCAGCATTGTCTATGGAGACTGCACTATTTTCCATTATTCTTGTATTCCTTTTTAGAAAAAAATTATTGAAATTGGCTCCTTGGGAAAATTTGACTGAATCAAGGAAATTTCATAAAGATAAAGATTAAACAAGATTGGGGCCGGAGTGATAGTCCAGCAGGTAGGGCATTTGCCTTGCATGGGGCCCGACCAGGTTTGATCCCAAGCATCCCATACGGTTCCCCCAAGCACTGCCAGGAGTAATTCCTGAGTGCAGAGCCAGAAATAACCCCTGGCATTGGAGGGTGGGACCCAAAAAGCCAAAAAAAAAAAAAAAAGGGGGGGGTAATTTCCACACTGTGGAGTACAAACAATAAGTACTTTAGTATTGATGGCCTTTTTTTAAAATAACAATAAAGCATTCAGACTCTGATATATTGCAATTTGGTGTGCTTTATTGTCCTAGTCTTTTTATCATACTAAACTGCCTCTCAAAATGTCTTCTAAACAACTTTTATAATTCATTTATCTATTTGAAATTATTTATTAAGGGTTTACTAAGTGCCAGACATTGATATAAATTTGGTGACAGAATTGAACGAAACAGACAAATATTCCTGTCCTCAAGAAGATTACTTTTTTTTTTTTGCTATTTGTTTCTGGTGCTGGCGAGGATGCGAGTTAAAGAGAGTCTCATCTACCGTTGGTGGGAGTGCCAACTGGTCCAGCCCTTTTGGAAAACAATATGGACATTCCTCCAAAAATTAGACATTGTGCTCCTATTTGACCCAGCAATACCACTCCTGGGAATATACCCTGGAGACATAGCAGAAACTCTATCTGTACTTCTTTATTCATTGCAGCTCTATTCACAATATACAGAATCTGGAAACAACCTAAGTGTCCGAGAACAGAGGACTGGCTAAAGAAACAGTGATACATCTATACAATGGAATACTATGCAGCTGTCAGAAAAGAAGAAATTATGAAATTTACCTGCAAATGGATGGACATGGAGACTATCATGCTAAGTGAAATTAGTCAGAAGGAAAAGGACAGATATAGAATGACTGCATTCATTAATGGGATATAAATATATACCAATGTTTTACTATGTGTGGGAAATGGTAATGTCAGACTAGAACTCACCACTGAATATACATAGAGACTTACATGATAAATCCTAAATGTCTGTAGAGCAAGCCACAATGTGTGAAAGAAGAGATATACAGAGACATACAGAGAGAGAGAGAGAGAGAGAGAGAGAGAGGAAGGAAAAGAAAAAGGTGCCTGCTATAGAGGTAGGCTGAGGGTGGGTGGGAGGGAATGTGGAGACATTGGTGGTATGAATGGGGCACTAGTGGAGGGATGGGTGCTGGAACACTGTATGACTGAGAACCAATTATGACCACCTTTGTAATTGTATATCTCATGGTTGTATAATAAAATAAAAAAAATAATAAATAAAAAAGATAAGTGGATAAAGAAATTGTAATACATCTATCTAACCAATAGAATCCTACTCAGTTCTACAAAGATAAAATCTTTCATTTTGCTCCGACTTGAATAGAACTACAGCAGGTCTTGTTAATTGAAATTAGTGAGAAGTAAAAAAGAACAAATACCAGATAAATCACTCTTGTGTGGATCAATTTTGCACATGAAAAATGGGCTGAAGAGGTTGCAAAAGAAGCAAACTGAACTGAGAATTATTGCAATCATGCAGGTGAGAGGTGAAGATTGTTTGAAGGTAGTGTGCCCTGTGTGGTATGTGTTTTCAAGAGTTACAGGGTCTTTTGACTTGTCGAATGTAGAGAATGAGAGAGTGAGAGAGGGAGGGAGAGGGAGAGAGAGAGAGAGAGAGAGAATGTGAAGGATAACCCTGGAATAAGACTAAACTAAGGATTTTGGTCTGAGAAACTAAATGAGCAAAGCTGCCATTTGTTTCAATGGGAAATACTAGGGAAGAACAAGTTTGGAACAAGTCCTTGGAAAGTAACACTTGTTTCAGACATACTAGGTTTAAGAGATGTTTTGGATATTCGAGTGGAAGTTTAAAGCAAGCAAAAAGAAATACATGAGTCCGTCTAACGAAAAAAATATGCAGTTGGGATAAAATTAAACATAAACTTATCCCAGTATTTCTCAAAGTATGTTTTTCATTTTAGTAATATATGCCATGTACTAATATTGACCTTCTGTTTCTTGCCTTGTAAGAAACTGATCTAAACTAATCTTACCTCCATAAATATCTATAAAACTAGACAAAAAATATAGACAATTCTTTTTTAGGCAGTGGACAATAGGTAGCACAAAAATGAAAGGAAACTCACGAGATGAGCATCTTGATTGTCCACTTTTCTGCCCAGGGAAAGTTTTCTAACTAACCACAGCTGGGAGTGATAGTACAAGAAGAGCACCCTGCTCCACGTTGGCTGGGAAGTTAGAAATACTGGTTCAGGTAGCTGAGTAGCTAGAATCTTTGAGGGGGATATAATAGAGAAGAGAGATATGATAAAGGGGGTCATAGAAGTCAATGGTTTGAGTCCCCCGGTGAATGTATATGTGATGATGGACCCTTGGTGTGCAGAAACGACCTCTCAAGACTCAGCAGTGTCTTGTTGAGAGTCATGGCCTTAAGGGCTACACTGAGATAGTGGAAGTTGAACAGCACTTGAGTGCATTGGGATTTGGCATTGCCAGAGTGAAGAGATCTTGCTTACATCTCTTTAACATACCTGGCATTCAGTTGACTAACTAACTATGCTGTAGAACATTTATTTTTACTCTAAACTCTCCTTCACAAAGAGTGTAGCCAAGTCACAACAAGGTTCAAATTGGATAAAAAGTTTAGAGACTGAGTCCATTCAAGTTAAAGGGTTTAAAAAAAGCTTTCTACATATTAGCATGAGCCAGTTATAAAATGAAACCTGTATAAGCTTACAGTAATGGTCTATTAATTAATACACTGACAATAACAAGAATCTGAAGTGTTTCTATAATGTGATACAGTCATGTGTCATTCCATAGTCTCAGTCAACAATGGGCCATATAGTTAAGGGTGGTCCCAACAGGTCATACTATTTGGCCTAGATATGTAATAGACCACCCCCATTTAAGTGTGTGTAATTACCCTCTATGGCATCACCCAGTGACTCATTTTCTCATACCATATCTCTGACATTAAATGACATATGACTACCACAATGTCCAACAATCAATCAAAGCTTGATAGATGTACAAATAAACAGGGTAATATGACCCATAATAATTTAATAATTTTTTGAAAAGCAGTTCATAAAAACTAAGTCTAATATGGACTATATTTTAGAATTAGCAAAAAAAAAAACAACTCTATTGCAACATCTATTCAAAGTATAAGGTAAAGCATGTTCTTAGAATGTGACCAGATAGGGAAACTCAACAGGAAAAAAAGAAAAACTATCTTTTTTTTTTTTAAAAAAAAGGAAATTCTAAAAAACAAATAAAATTTAAAAAAAAAGGAAATTCTTAAAATAAAAAGTAAAAAATGTTTCATGATCTAAAGATCATGTATACATGTAAATAAATAATTTGTTTAAAAAGAGTTTGACACAGCCAGACATGTGGCTCGAGATAAAGAGCACATGTTTTGCAGGTACTAGACCCTGGCTTGTTCATTGGCACCACATGACCTCTGAACTCCAGCATACATAGCTCTGGCAGCCCCCAACTCCGTGAAGAGTTGCCTTACCCCACCTGTATGGAAAAAACAAAAGTTTGGTTGCCACAATACTTCTAAAAGCCTTTCACATGCTTCCATGCATTTATGACACTATCCTGAAAATAATAAAGAACATAAAGTTTTCCACTTTTGTATTTTAGCTAAGGAACTCTGGGCACCAAGAACATTGGTCTACTCAACCTATTTTAAATTATGTCAGGTGCCATGCTCCTCTCTCTTCTAGAAAGAATGACATTCCTCTAGAAGAATGGCATTTCTCATTCACCTTCCATCCATTACCATACCTCCACTCTCTTGTACACTATGTTCTCTGTTCTGAAACTTTCGTACTCTTGCATCTATAGGAATAACTACTCATCATTTAACATTGCTTTTAAATATCTCCTTATTTCTGAATATACCCAATTCCCTTTCATAGGCTTAGTTTTGAGACTCTTCTGAGACTCCCAAGCATATTGCAGAAACATGTACTAAATCACCATGTGCATTACAGTCCTGTGTTTACATAACTCCTCTTCAGGTGACCTTCTTATGGGAACTGTTAACCTCTTTGAGGGCAGTGATCAATTTGACTCATCTTGATGTCCTCAGCATGCATGGTGAGGCTACGAATCAACTGCTCTGCATAAGTATTTGCTGAATCAGTGCTGTGTTACTTAAAAAATGGCAGCCAAAAGAAAGCAACACCAAGATACAAGCTCCTTTTTAGTAGCATAAGGGCAAGTTTTTAAAATCATCTGATACATACTGCTCCTTTAGTATTAGGAATACAAATTCTGGGGCCAGACTGCCAATGTTCAGTAGTATATTTGATCCTCTGCCACTGTACAACTTCGATCAAATAATTAGCCTCTGGTCCCTCATATGGGAAATGAGGATACTAGAACTTTAATTCTTTTTTTTTAAATTTATTTTATTTTTTAGTATCCCACCATGAGATATATTTTTTATTATCCCACCATGATATATACAATTACAAAAATGTTCATGATTGGGTCTCAGTCATACAGTGATCCAGCACCCATCCTTCCATCAACCTTCCCAACACCAATATCCCTAGATTCCCTTCCCCCTGCAGCCTGCCTCTATGGCAGGCCTCTTGTCGTCCTTCTCCTCCTCCTCCTCCTCCTCCTCCTCCTCCTCTTCTCCTTCTCCTTCTCCTTATTCTACTTCTTCTTCTTCCCCTAACCCCTAACCATTCTCTTACATATTGATTGTAACACTTTAATTCTTAACCCCTAATATTTAATCAGTATTGTTCCCCCAGGCTTCCTAACTCAACCACTCTTCTGCTTGTTACCACCATCCCTTATCAAAGCCTTTCTACCCATCCATATATTTTTTTAAAAGCAGCATGAAATGTCAGTAGGTTCCAGGATGTACTCATCCTCAGTATGCCTGAAAGCTCTCTGCATTGGCCCAACTCAACCTCAAAGCCAGATGAGGCTGAGTCTTCCCTTTGAACTTTACTGGTTCTTAATCTTCCCTTTTATCCCCCTGTAGTGGCAGGGATCTAACCCAGAGAGTCACACAAACAAGGCTAGTGTTGTATTACTGAGTTACATTCCTTCCCAAGGTCTTAATTTCAATATCCTTCCTTATGAAAAATTTGGTCTACATGAATGGATTTTCCTGTGTACTCCCACAGTGGCATCTATGCAAGTGCTCTTTCCTCCAGATGCACTCTGGTCCTTCTGGATAGTAACTCATTCCGTTTCCTCTGTGACCACCTCCCAGATGTATAACCAATGAAAGGCCTATTTCAAAACATCTGGACTACCATAAAGCTTCATGCCTGGTGACTTAAACTTGACTAGGTAACAATTATTATATAGCAGGAACAATTATCATATAGCAATTATTATATAGCAATCTTATCTGCTGTTAAAGCCCAGGTAGTAGATTTATGGATAAGATACTTTATTTCACCATTTTAATTGAGGTACTATAATTTACAATACTGTTAACATTACTGTTTCATACATATATCATTCTAACACCACATATGTTAGAATGATATAACACCACATACACCATCAGAGTGACTGCTTTCCTCCACCAATGTGAAGCAGTCCTGAAGACCCCTCTCCTCCTCCTCTGCCCAAAGGTAAACTAAGTTGTGTGGACCATATCTCCAGTTCTACTTCCTTTGGCCATTTTTGGTTCTCTTACAACAATGTATATTTATATCCCAATTTAAGAGAGAACATTCTTGGCCTGGAAAGATAGAATAGAGGGTAGGGTGCTTGCCTTTCATGTGACTGATCCATTTTGATCCCCAGCATCCCATATAATCACCCTGAGCACTGCCAGAAGTAATTCCTAAGCACAGAGCCAGAAGTAACCCCTGGCATCACCAGGTATAATTACCACCCCTCCAAAAATGAGAGAGGTCATTCTGAAGGCACTCATATTTTAAAGATAAAATAATTTTATCATTATAATTCCTGGTGTAATATGTTCTATTAAAAGGCCTAATGGTCTTGGACTATGTGAATAGAAGATAGTGTCCAGGACAAGAATGTATTTCTGGTGTGACATATGGCATTTAACTTTGCAGCTGAGAGCTAATGGCATTCAAAAGCACATGCAAAGGAGGGAAGCAAGTGATCTAGAAATAGATCAGAAGGTGAACAGCTGAAGACTGGAAGATCCAAGTTAAGAAAATATACAAAGGCCAGGGAGATAATAGAGAGAAAGAAAGAAAGAAAGAAAGAAAGAAAGAAAGAAAGAAAGAAAGAAAGAAAGAAAGAAAGAAAGAAAGAAAGAAAGGAAGGAAGGAAGGAAGGAAGGAAGGAAGAAAGGAAGGAAGAAGGAAGAAAGGAAGGAAAGGAAGAAAGAAAGGAAGGAAGGAAGGAAGGAAGGAAGGAAGGAAGGAAGGAAGGAAAGAAAGGAAAGGAAGGAAAGGAAGGAAGGAAGGAAGAAAGAGAGAGAAAGAGAAAGAAAGAGAGAGAAAGAGAGAAAGGGAGAAAGAAGAAAGAGAGAGAAAAAGGAAGGAGGGAGGGAAGGAGGATTTGGCTCAGTGCTCTGCCCCTTGGCAAAGATTAAGAATTTTTCCTGGGGGCAGAGCAATAGTACAGTGGGTAAGCCTTGCACACTACCATCTTGGGTTCAATCCCTGGCATCCCACATGGATCCTCCGAGTACCACCAGGAGTATTTCCTGAGTGCAGAGCCAGGAGTAACCCTTGAGCATCACTGGGTGTCACCCCCAAAAGAAAAAATGAATTTTTCCTAATCTCAAAATTTAGCCTTAATAATGACATAGCTATAACAACTAGGCAAGAGGCTTTACATAGCTTGGAAATGTGTTTTCTCCTTTACCTCCCCTCCCACAAGAAAAAAAAACCTGTAGAAAACCTCATTCTCAGCAGTCTCAACTCCAGGTTTTCAGACAATATGAATTACCTAGTACAAAATGTTATGTCTGGACATTCTCCAAATGTCGTAGGAACAACATTCTCCAAATTGACCAACTCAGTATAGGAAGACAGTGACTATTATTCTGAAAAACATACCAGCCTAGAATTATCTCTGAGCTTGATCCAACTACTTTCTTAATACCTGCCCTTTGATGTCTCACAGGCATTCAAAACAAGACATTTACTTTTCCTTCAAACCTTTTTACCAGTTTAGATCTTAGTAAAAGGCAGCACAGCACCAATCCATACAATTGTTTAAACTAGAGACCTAGAGTTCTTACTTGCCACCACCGGATATGCACCGTAGCAGATTCTGTCCATGTGCAAAATGCATCTCATATCATTCTATTTCCCTCCATAACCAAAGCCACCACTGCCTTCCACATCACCAACGTCTCTTAGCTATAAATCTCAAAGGTCTATGGCCCCATTTCCATTGTAATCTATCTCCAGCCAACATTTAGAAAAATTCAAAATATACTTTTAATTGGGTCTGTTCCCTGCTTAAAAACCTTTCATGACTTCCCTTTGTATTTGGGAGTTAGACCAAGAGTATCAGCCTGTCCTATGATAGCCTCCATTTCTCTCTCTTGTACCTCCTCAACACTCTTACCGCTGACTTAGCAGCTTGAAACCACAGTGGGCACTTCTTTTATAGTTCAACTAATTGCCTGCTCTTTCCTGCCTTCAATCTTTAACTTTTGCTCCTTTGCACAGATCACTATTTGCAACCCAAATCCTACTCCTCCTCTCAGAGTAACTTTCACTTGCTCAGATACTTCCTTGATCACCCCCTCCCATTTCAGAGTAAGTAAAACCCCAGGTACTCTCTCCTAATACGTTCTACTACTTCTTTATTATATCATTGTTCATGCTTCCACCAGAAAATAATCTCTCTGAGATAAAGACTATGCGTTTTTAACTTATCCTATGCCAATGTCAGAACCTGGCACATGTTCAGCATTTCATTAACTGTATGAATGAATGAACAGTGTGGTCTTAAAGAGACAGTCAAACAAAAATGAACTGAATGAATACGGATGTTGAAGATGCTAAGATGACAAATTCGTGTTATTCTTTAGTGCAAATTGGTGGTATAGGGATAATTGGAAGAGACATTAAGGTCAGAAGTGTTTGTCTTTTTTAAAATCATCTAATGAAAGTCAGAAAAATAGTGCAATGGGTAGGTCATTTACTTCGCCCATGGCAAACCTCATTTGATATCTGGCACCCAATATGGTCACTTGAGCGCCACCAAAGTGTGAGCAAAGTCATATGTGTGTCCCCTATAACCTCACCCCCTCCAAAAAATATTTCCACTTACCAATTCTGAAGTAATCTGTCTCCTTTGGTTTCAACTTGACCTTTGTGAAGCAGGAGGAAAGTCGATAGGAATGTTTTTTAGATTATTCCCAGGAAACTGGGAATAGCAGCCCAGCAACGTCTTACTTAGGAAATATCCTCTAGCATTCATGCAGGAAAGGGAAGCGTGGGGGACTCCAGGCAAAGCAACCTCATGTCATTAGTAACCCATTTGACCTAAGAAGCAGAGGAAAGGCCTTCTACTGAGAATGCAAATGCAGAAGTGAAATTTGTCACAGATCGAAGAACAGAAATTACAGTAACTGCTAAAGAGCAGAATACAGTGACTGAGAAACCCTTGCTGCTCCTATCACCTGGTGGGTGAGTCAGAAAGAGAAATCCTGGTGGGAGAGGCTCCAGCATTCTGGTAGGCCACAGTCTCTCCTGCTGAGCAGACTGGAAGGAGCCCTGTCCCAGTGATCTGCTAAATGCAGTAAATGTCTCTCTCCCCACAGGGGATAGAAGCTCATCCCCACCCCCACCTTCCAAAACTTGGCAAACGGGGGTTGTTGAAGGTGGAAACTGCAATTCTGCTGCGAGTGCCTCCATCAAGTTACAACCAAGTTTCAAAACAGGAACTTGTTTAAGTTATACAAAAATAACATTTCTGACTTTTTTTTTTTTGTTTTTGGACCACACCCAGAGGTGCACAAGGCTTACTCTTGGCTCTGTGCTCAGGATCACTTCTGGCTGGGTTCAGAGGACCATAGGGTGTACCAGGATGAAAGCCAGGTCTGCGATATGCAAGGCAAGCACCCTGCTTACTGTATTAACTCTCTGGCCCCCCAGGAAAATAACAGTTTGAGGTCACCAAACACTGAGTTCGTTCTTCCTCCTCAAATTAACCATCTTTGACTTTAGAGATAGTCCCTTTCTTCTTCCATGACTTTGTTCATTCTAAAAATGTCCTTTCAAACAACAGATTGACAGCAGGGAATGGGATAGCAGGGAATGGGGAGAAGTCCTTCTCTCCTAAAGCTTGCATTCTGAAGGTGAGATACACACACAGGGACAAACATAAATAAATTATGTGTCAAGTGGTGACAGTTGCTCTGAAGATAAATATAGCAGGGGAAAGAAATGAAGAGGCCCGGGAGGCAGGGGCTGTTTGAGTGGTGGTCAGGGGGCTCTGTGTTGTTGACATTTGAGTGAGAGTGCTATGAACTTGCAAAATGCTCTATACACTTAATAGTCACAGATAATAAGCCAGCTGGCACAGCAGGGGCATTAGTTCCTCCACAGTACACCCAGAGCCTTGCCACAATCTAAGGTTAAATCAAAAGACTGGTAAATGCCACCTGTATGTATATTTTAGTAGATGAGGGAAAAAAGGGACAAAAACAAGAGGCAGCAGCAGGAATGAGCGTCCATTCAAAACAATGTTCTTTTAACAAATAAAATTTAACTTAACAAAAGAATAAAATTATGACAAAATCAATATGCCCCCCAACTTTCCAAATCGCATTTCCAAATAGACGCTTTTCTGCACACTGTATTGATAGGAAAGTGTAAAGAGAAGATTTAGAAGCTCACAATCCCAGCTATTTTCCAAAGTTCTGCAGGTAAACAGAAAAGCCTCCTGTCAACTGCAAAATAAAAAAGCAAGACAATACAGCTAAAACAATGAGAATTTGAAATCAGATGGAACTTGATTTGACTGGAACTGCAAGAGTGTGCCAGCAAGGCACAAGGCCAGCATTGAAACTCAGATAAACCTCAAGGGAATTGTGCAGATGAGAGAAAACGTCCATCTCAAAAGTGTGCAGCCTGTATGAATTCCACTTATATAATATTCCATAAATTTAAAGCACCACAGGCTTGAAGAACATAATAATGGTACCAGGGCTTAGAGAAGGAGGTGGCTGCAATTCAGGCGAAGAGCATGTTGGTTCTGATGATGATGGGCAGCTCTGCATCTTGATTGTGAAAGTGGTCACAGTCATCCGCATACGATAAGATCCGATAGAACTAACTGCGCATACATGTAGATACACAGACACATGTGCACGTACACCCACATACACATTCAAACTGATAAAATCTGAAAAAATTTCTATGACTGTCCGATGTCAATTTCCTAGTCTTTTGGGTGCGGGGTAGAATATTCTTTCCCAGTCTGTGGGCTATCTGTATTTTACCGACCTCTCTCTTTCTACAAGAGGATCAGACTCTTTGAGAACAAAAATAAAGCCTTTTCTAAAAGGGTATGGCTTTCCAAAGCAAATACTTTTCAAATATTATTTTTAATCAATAAGAAACATTTTTTCTGGTGCCTTCCTTATGCTTGGAAAATGGCTGCTGCATTGTCTGTGTCCCAGGAATCAGGCAGTGAAGAACAATGACAGCAATTATGACTCTGCTGGTATTGTCACCACTCACAGGTCATGACAATATAAGCAAAGACTTGAAATTAATCTAAATTAATTTAGCTATTATAGCCATTCCTTTTTACTCTAGTTTATGTCCATGAAGTTATGATGAACCCAAACTGGGTGAATGTCATTTATCTTATAGGATCCAGAAAAATGTGTGACTATTAGATGATTCTCTGTGGTACTTGGCAAACATGAAAAATTGGGAAGATCAGCTCAGCTCACATGAGTCCTCTACTGATCCTCTGATCAAGAGTGCTAAGTTGGGTTAAAGGGCAAATGTTCTAGTGAAGAGTTTTTTGACTGATGTTCCTCAACCCAATAGATTTGCTCAACCCAATAGCCAACAATCCTCATAATGACACTACAATCTTTCTAATATCTCTTTAATAAGCCTCTTCTACTAGATACCTAATGCTATGTAATAAATTACCCCCAAATGTAGCAACTTCAAAAAACAAATATGTATTAATAGGATTCTGGATGTGACTTAGCAAGGTGCTCTGGCCTCGGGGGTTCTCACAAACCATCATCCACATGCCAGCCTTGCCTGTAGCCACAGGCTTCTCCAGGCTGCAGTTAACCTCCAAGCACATTCTTACAGCCCTCCTCTCCTCTTTATGGGTCAGAGTATTGACTAATTAATCCATCCATAGATACAGTCATAACATTGTATGATAGTAAAGCATGCTAGCATTCATCCCTCTAAAAAATAAGAGGGAGGGATTTTTGTAACCCCAGATTAAACTCACTTATGATTTCTGTTTCTTAGAGGTGTTATTTGATTTTGTTTACATCCCAGATAGAAGAGGTGTGGTTTACAGAAAAGTATGAATAAAAGATCATTAGGAAACACCTGAAGGACTTCCTACCACAACCCTCAAGATGTTCAAAAAAGAAAGGAACCTCAGTTCTATAAATTTATGTAGGCTATTTGATTGTGCATCTCTGTGTTAGAGAGTGAGAGAGAGGTGAACTATCTCATGGCATGGTGAAATGCTCAATATCAAAGTGACCCTCAGGTGAATGGAACCGAGGACAGCACAGGGGACTCTGCAGCAAGGTGTGTCGACCGTCAAGTATGAATGCTGCTACTTACCTAACTCAAAACTCACAGCTCTTTGCAAAACAGTTGGACGTAATTTGATTGGAAAGCCCTGGGCTAGGACTCCATAACAGAAAATCTCGGGTACCAGAGCTCTGCCCTATGGGCAAGAGTAGTGCCCCAGAAGAAGTATGGATTGTGTGCCAGGAGTCACACTTGCACCCTTTGATAGGACAAGAAGTGGTCATTAAACTGAGAGAGTTGCATCTCCTGGATGATTAGTGATGAACTGCATTTTTATATGCCTTTTGGTCTCTCAAATTTCTTCTTTTTGGAAGTTTCTGTTCATTTCTTATGCCCATTTTTTTTGGATGGGGTTGGCTGTTTTTTTCTTGTAAAGTTCTACCAGTGCCTGAAATATACTGGATATTAACCCCTTATCAGATGGAAAGTAAGTGAATATTCTTTCCCATTCTGTGGACTGTCTTTGTATCTTAGTCACTGTTTCTTTGAGGTGCAGAAGCCTTTTAGTTTCATGTAGTCCCATATGTTTATCTTTGCTTCCAATTGCTTTGTTAGTGGTGTTTCATCTTTGAAGATGCCTTTAGCTTCTATGTTGTAGAGGATTTTTCCTATATTTTCTTCAATGTACTTTATGAATTCAGGTGTGATATTGAGATCTTTAACCTTTTTTGATCTGACTTTGTGCATAGTGTTAGACAGAGGTCTAAGTTCATTTTTTTACATGTAGCTGCCAGTTTTCCCAGCAACACTTGTGTAGAAAGACTGCATTTATTTGCGGGATATAAAAAAATAGTATGATGCCAATATCCAAGGCTAGGCAAAACATGGATCAGGAGGTCTTGTCAATGGGTGGAATCAACCACAAGTGTGTGGAAGTCAGAAGTTAGGCAAGACAGAAAAGGGAACAGTGTGCTAATAACTGTTGAAAATTATGATACCAACCTAGAACTGAGCATTAAATGTAGGCAAAGGGATATACATGATAACCTCTGAATGTATGTACTGCAAACCACAATGTTAAGAGAAAAGAGAGAGAGAGAGAGAGAGAGAGAGAGAGAGAAGAGGCAAAGGACCTGCCATAGAGACAGACTAGGGGGGGGAATCAGGGGACATTGGTGATGGGATATAGGCACTGGTGGAGGGATGGGTGCTGGAACACTGTATGATTGAAACCCAAACATGAACATCTTTGTAATTGTATATCTCACGGTGGTATAATAATAATAATAATAATATAATAATAATAATAATAGTAATAATAATAATAGATGACAGATTGATATTGAGCTCAACTAGATATTGAGCTCCTGTTTGACCAAGCAATACCACTCCTGGGACTATACCCTGGAGACCCAAAAACACACAGCAGAAACATCATCTGTACTTCAGTACTTATCGCAGCTCTATTCACAATAGCCAGAATTTGGGAACAGTCTCAGTGAATGAGAACAGAAGACTGGATTAAAAAAAACTTTGGTACATCTATACAATGGAATATTATGCAGCTGTCAGGAACATGAAACTTGTTCTATAAATTAGATGGACATGGAGATTAACATGCTTAGTGAAATCAATCAGAAGGAAAGGACAGATATAGAATTATTGCATTCATCTGTTGGATATAAATATATACCCAGACTCACAGACATGGGGCAGAGCTGCTATTGGCTCTCCCTGTGCCCAGCCCCTCACGAGGTGCCCGGGAGGGATGGTGGGTTCTAGCCCTGGCCCACCATGCCAGCAGAGACTGCACAACAAGTCGGATGACCCCCACTCCATGAGGGCCTCCATTTTCCACATCCGGACTCCCCCTCGTCAGAACTCTACCCAGCAGACCAGCCTATCACAGCCCGGCCCATCGAGATCCACCCTGCAACAGTCTTTTTTAAATCTGGCTCAGGTATGCTGATCCAGAGACTCACAGACATGTTGCCAAGCTGCTACTGGCTCTCCCTGTGCCCAGACGCTCACGAGCCGCCCGGGAGGGATGGCGTGTTCTAGCCCTGGCCCACCACCCCAGCAGAGCCTTGCAACAAGCCAGATGATCCCCCACTCCATGAGGGCCTCCATTTTCCACATCCGGACTTCCTCCTTGTCAGAACTCCACTCAGCAGACCAGCCTATCACAGCCCGGCTCCAGCAGCTGCGCAGTTCATCAATAAATTCTGGATTTAGAGATGACGACAAGAGTATGCTACCCGCACGGCAGAGCCTGGCAAGCTACCCGTGTCGTATTTGATATGCCAAATACCAGTAACAATTATAGACCTCATTCCCATGATCTAATGGAATGGTTTGAGGCTCTTTATGTTCCTGGAGCAAGCAGATGCCCTTGGGCTGTACTTGCATGAGACAGGACATATGAAGATGTTACTGGTGCCCGCTCTAGCAAATCGGTGGTGAACGGGAAGACAGTGATAGATTGATAGATAGATAAACAGACAGACAGACAGACAGATAGATAGAACAGAGGGCTGGCTCAGGGGAGATGCATAATGAAGCTTAGCAGTCATAGAATGTAGGCGGAAACACTTGTATTTACCTTCCGTCACTTTCTAGATCTGTTTGTGGTTCATACCGCTCACATTTTTGCATAACTCAGAGCCATTAAAAAGTCTCAGTACCAGAAAAACTGCAACACCTTGCCAGGCTGGAAGAAAACAAGAGAAAGGCGTTTTTATTCTGGACTCACATGTTGAACTGCACAAGCATTGTGGTCTCAGAAGTCTCTGACTATTTGGCCACTTTACGGGACAAGAGTAGGTTGAGATCCAGGCAAAGCTGCAGGCATGGGCATTCTTTGAAACCACCACAGGCTAGACTGGTTATTTCAGATGTTTAGTAAATGCAAAAAATTCTTTGTATAAAAACTTCCTGCAATTTGATGACTTGGTCTCTCAGGTCAAACCCCTAGAGTCATGGTCTAGGACTTCTTGCTGACCATCTCAAGAGAAATTAGGCCAAAGGCTCATAGCTAGAGACCTTAATAATTGAAAAAAATATTTTATCACGAAAAACTACAAACAGATACCAATGACCAAGTTCTAACAATTATTTATACCAAATCTTTCTTTTATTTCTTTTCTTCTCTCTCTCTCTCTCTCTCTCTCTCTCTTTTATTTTTGGGTCACACCCTGTAATACCCAGAGGTTGCTCCTGGCTCTGCACTCAGAAATTACTCCTGGTGGTGCCCAGGGGACCATATAGGATGCTGGGGATTGAACCTGGGTCGGCCTCATGCAAGGCAAAATGCCTTACCCTCAGGACTATCGCTCTGGCCCCCTATACCAAATCTTTTCATCTATTAAACTAGTCATTTCCCATGCTTACGATGTAGACTATTTTGAAGAAAAATACAATCAATAATTTCATCATTAATATTTTAATGTTTTAAAAATCTATAACCATTATCACACTAAGATCATTCCTCATTTTAAAATGCAGCCAGCATTCAAATATCCCCCTATTACATCTTTTTGATGCAAGACTCTAAAAAATTAAAATATTTTCTCCAACTATTTTTTTTAAATTCCTATTTCTGAGACTCACAGACATGGGGCAGAGCTGCTACTTGCTCCCCCTGTGCCCAGCCACTCACGAGGCGCCCAGGAGGGATGGTGGGTTCTAACCCTGGCCCGCCACCCCAGCAGAGCCTTGCAATAAGCCAGACGACCCCCCCCACTCCATGAGGGCCTCCATATTCCACATCTGGACTCTCATCAGAACTCCACCCAGCAGACCAGCCTATCACAGCCCGATTTGCGCGGCCGCAAGCGGCCATGCGGTTCATCAATAAATGCTGGACTTAGAGATGACTACAAGAGTATGCTACCTGCACGGCAGAGCCTGGCAAGCTCTCCGTGTTGTATTTGATATGCCAAATACCAGTAACAATTATAGACCTCATTCCGGAATGGATTGAGGCTCTTTATGTTCCTGGAGCAAGCAGATGCCCTTGGGCTCTACTAGCATGAGACAGGACATATGGAGATATTACTGGGGCCCGCTCGAGCAAATCGATGATGAACGGGAAGACAGTGATACAGTGATACTTTACTAACAATAAAAACATATTAAACCGACTGATAAAATCATATAAATGACAGCAACTTACTATTCCCTCTTACAACTTGACAATTCATGAGAAACTGAAACCAGTTCTCGGGAGCGCGGGCCCGCAGGTCAGGACAGAGATTGTCTCTACCCCGAGGCCGGAAGATGAAAACTCACGAGTCAGGTGCAGTTCCAAAATGGCTTTTATATACAGCTCTTCAAGCAAAATAAAACCTAGCTCTGGTCCGAACTTAACCATAAAAGAGCCTAGTCTCCCACCAAAGAGGATGTCACCGAGCTGGTCCTACCAGAAGAGCAAAAGGCCAAGCAAAGCAAGCAAAGCTAAAGCCAGGAGCCAAAAGTGAAGCTGAGGAACCAAAGCAGGTGAAGGGGCCTCAAGTCAGCCCCTTATACACCAAGTAATCCAATCGGGAGTTTCAAACAAGAACCCTAAACGGTGTAGTGCCACACCCTATGCAGGTATAAACAAGGGTTACACCAGGACTAATCCGAGATTATCTCTTATGTAAAACACTGGAGAGAGGGGCTGATATAAAGTATACATCTTCTCAGCTCATGTAATCTAGTGGTACCCCAAGGTCCTTATTATTATCTTCACCAGGGTGATTCTGAGATCTTGTTCTCATGACTGAAAGGGCATACCCTCTTGAGCAAACTAGTATGATCCTTCCTATAGTCTTCCTTTAGTCTCACGTAGCCAGGGTGGTAGTCTCCTGGTAAATTCTAATGTCCCACTTGTGAGGGTATAAAGAGGAGCTGTGCCCATCTAGAAAACATAGGTCTTAGTAGATGTATAAGTCGAAGTTATCAATCAAGGTGACTTCTGTAACTGCCACACCCTCTAGCAGTGTTTACATAGAAGAGAGATCTCATTAGAATGAACCTTGGCTTAAATAAGATTAATCTGGGAGTGAGCAAAACAACAAAACCCCAGATTAGCTAAACATGTCCTCCAACAAGTTTCCATCATCTTTCTCAGGCTCTCCGTCTCTTATTTTCCAAGGGGAAAAGAAGTTCAGGCCTGGGCGGGAGTGACAGTCCAGCGGGGAGTGTGTGTGCCTTACACGCTGCCAACACCAGTTCAAACCCCAGGATCCCATATCCCAAGCACCGCCAGGAGTAATTCCTGAGTGCAGAACCAGGAGTAATCCCTGAGTATTGCTGGGTATGACCCAAAAAAGCAAAAAAGAAAAAAAGTTCAGGCAGGCCTGGGATAGGCTTTAGGATTCAGAACTAGTTCAGTTCTCTCCTTCCAGGCACGTGAAAGCATGACACTTTTCCAGTCCACCAAAGTGACCTGTGTCCAGAAGACTTATCTGGCCATTGAGCTGTGAGCAGAAGTGTTGAAATGTCAGTTTCCAACAGATAATTCAATTGCTGCTATGAGATACTGCAGAGCTTTCTTTTCCCACTGCAGGATCCTGAACAAATAGGCATTGGTAGAGAGAAATAAATCTGTTGCTTTAAGCATTGGAATTTTGACATTTCTTGTTATTACAATATAACCTGGCTTATCTAGACTCACATAAAGTACTTATACCTGAGTTGGTGGGCTCAGAGAAGTTCAGAACTGTGGCTAAAAACTTGTAGAGACAGCCCTCTTGAGGAATCATATAATTCACCTCTAATGTGATCATTAAATTAATATGTACCATTATTTAGGTAGAATAGTACAATTTTAATTCTTTAGATTTTTGACATAAGATTAATCACATTATAAAATTATTTTTTAAAGCACCGTGCCAAATACAGCAGCAAAAATACACCATATATTAAATGGAGAGCTTCTAAAAATGAAACACTGATCTGGGAGCCGGGCGTCTGTCCTGCCATTTCTTTCTTAAAAATCTCATTTTACTTTATTTATTTTAGGCACTATGATTTACAATATTATTATGATAGGGTTTCATGCATTTAACATGCTAACACCCCCTTCCACCAAAATGTCTCTGTCCTTCCACCATTGTCAAAGGTCTACCCCCTCTTCTCAGCCCCTACCCCCTCCCTTTCCTTGGTAAGCTCAGTTCTCTAAATCAGTTTTGGGTTCTACTTCCCTGTATAATAATAATCATTATCACAAAAGTGACATTCTTGACATCTTCTATCCATAGACAGTTCCACAGAACTCTGCTTATTCATCCTTCACAACCAGACTTTAGTAGTTATTTTATCATTTTAAAAGTGGAAACCTATGGAAATTGAAATTTACATAGGCTACTCAATTACCTAACTGTAAGTAAAGAAAATACTTCGAAGTTCTTCTCAACTGAATATCTGAGGTCCATTTCTTATTCTAATATCCCTACGGACTTTTGTTGTATGAGATTATTTACCTATGAACTTTTGTTGTGTGAGATTATCTACCAATAAAACCATATTGCCAAAAATAATATATTTTCAGAAACAAAGAATAGTTCTTTTCTTGTGGTTATTTGTGTATGTGTGTGTGTGTGTGTGTGTGTGTGTATGTGTTGTCACACTCAGCAGTGCTCAGTGCACTCTTGGCTCTGTGCTCAGGGATCACTCCTGGGGAACTTGGGGCAATCAGATGGGGAACAGGGAATTTGGGCTGACCATCTGCAAAGCTGTCTATGTGCAAAGCGACTACCTTACCCACTATATTATTATAAACCTGGTCCAGACAAAGAATAGTTCTTTTATTTTTGTAATTACATGTCTATCAGTGACAAAACACTGTTTTAGAAGGACCGAGGACTCTACCATTAATACTCAATGGCCTTGTACTATCAGAAGGATTCTGAACATCTACCTATGTGGTAGAATCAGATGCTAACCATGCCCCTTGACAACTTTCACAGATTCTATCTTTGCTGACATTTTTCTTTCAAGAGTAATAGTGAAACTTGCTAATGTGTGGTCCTAGTGACATTTTATCAGTCATGTTATGTGGTTTTAAAATACCAGGCTTAAAATACCAAATTTAAGTTGTGATGAAAATACCAGAGATTTTTTTTTTTAAAAATGAGTTTAAGTAAAAGCAGAATGACATAACACAGAATTGTGTCTTTTCTGCTATACCTTTCCTCTGTAACTTTGTACCACTTCATAGCAGTGCCTGGCATTCTACACTCATACAATTTTAATATTCTAATTTTTTAAAATTTATTTATTTATTTTTTTTTTTTTTTTTTAAAGTATTTTATTATACCACCGTGAGATATACAAATAAAAAGTTATACAATTAAAAAGTTCATATTTGGGTTTTGGTCATACAGTGTTCCAGCACCCGTCCCTCCACCAGGGCCCATCTCCCACCACCAACATCCCCGGTTCCCTCCCCCTTCCCCAGCCCACCTCCATGGCAGGTTCTTTATTTCTTTCCCTTTCTCTCTCTTTCTCTTTTCCTTCCCTTCCAGACTATGGATTACAGAACATACATTAAAAGGTTGTCATGTGTATCCTTTTTGCCTCTATTTAATGCTCAGTTCTAGGTTGGCATTAGTACCCTTGACAATTATTAGCACCCTGTTCCATTTTCTGTCTTACCTAACCTCTGACTCCCACACGTTTGTGATAATTTCCACCTTTGACAAGACCTCCTGATATATGTTTCACTTGACCTTGGATATTGGTATCATAATATGTACATATATATTTATATTATGCAGATAAATGCAGTCATTCTGTATCTGTCTCTCTCCTTCTGGCTAATTTCGCTCAACATAATCTTCTCCATGTCCATCCATTTATAGGCAAATTTTATAACTTCATTTTTCCTAACAGCTGCATAGTATTCCATTGTGTAGATGTACCAAAGCTTTTTATCCAGTCATCGATTTTCGGGCACTCTGGTTGCTTCCAGATTCTGGCTATTGTGAATAATGCTGCTATGAACATAATTTTATTAGTCTCTCTCTCATTTTTTTTTTTTTGCTTTTTGGGCATACCCAGTGACACTCAGGGGTTACTCCTGTCTCTGCTCAGGAATTACTTCTGGCGGTGCTCGGGGACCATATGGGATGTTGGGGATCAAACCCAGGTTGGCCGCATGCAAGGCAAACGCCCTACCTGCTGTGTTATCACTCCGGCCCCTCTAATTTTATTTTTCATCACTTCTGGTCTCCATCTGAGAATCTTGCACTCTTACTTTACAGAGTATCATTAGAATGGTTCTTTTTTTTGGGGTCACACCAGTGGTAAGCAGGGCTCAACCCTGGCTCTACCTCCAGGGACCACTCACTCCTGCAAGGGGGACCATATGTGCTACTGGGATTGAACCTAGATAGACCTTATGCAGGGCAAGCACCCTACTTGATGAACAATCAATCTCTCCAGTCTATCATTAGAACTTCTACAGTTACAAACAATTTCCTAATAGGAGAGATGAAATTCCAAAATTCCTCAAATCATTCAGTATCCTTCTCTGAGTGGCTTTCCAGGGCTCCTAATAATCCTAAACCTTAACATTCTAAGTGCCACCGAATGACAGTTGACACAGATTTCTTTAATAATAGTGTTGGGAAAAGTTTAGAAACTTAAGGAAGCCCAAAATTCAATGTTAAAATACTTATCAAGAGAGATAAATTGAGAGAACAATTCAAAAATCTCAAAATCTCATTGAGAGAACAATGCTGGTTAGGCAGTAGGGGGCCCCTCAGGCCGGAGCAATTCCCTTCTACCTCCCGGCGAAGGATGAACACCGGAACCGTGAGGTTTTAAAAAGCTTTACTACCAGGTAGGATACAAATCGCAAAGAAAAACCCGTGTAGATCCAGCTAGAACCCCAGCCCGGCGATGGCGACCACCACGTAAAGCTTCCAAGGAACGCCTGGTGAGACCCCACCGGGAAGAACCGGGGAGAGGGAACCGCAGTTTAACCCCCCAACTCAGACCTTCCTCCCATGTACGAAGCAGGGAGGGTAACCCTCAGGAATCCCTCCCGCATCCACCTAGGGCCTTTACTGTGCTAATTTGAGCAAGGCCTTGAAATTAGAAGGGTTTCTGAGATGGCATGTCACTGTACCAAACCAACACCAATCCAGTTAAATATTTCTCCAAGCCTTCACATCTCCTCTACTTCTTGTAGTTTTAATTATCAGGAGCCATGTTGTTTGTTTGAGCAAAACTTTCTCTCTGAATTACTATGCCTACCCGGCTATACTGTAAGACAGCGCCCCCGTGATTGTAATGGGGAATATTATACCAGCTACACACACATAAACCACATAACACCCCCGGGGGAGCACCGAGCAGCCCCTTGAGTCCGAAAGAACAAGAAAGAAAACAGACCGATACAGTTTTTAAGAATATTATATTTCCTCCTTTCAATGTAAAGACTACTGACCACAAAGGATATTTAAAAATGCTCTAATATAGATTATAAGTCTTGTAGGAGGTAAAGAGTTGCTTTGTACTGGAACCTATTATGGAGAATTTGAGACTCGGCAGACTGAAATTTTGGTTCATTTCAAAATAGAATGCTTGTTACCAAAAAAAAAATGTCATAAGAACTCTTGAAAGATCATTTCAGCTTGTAGAATGTGTCAGTCAGTATGGAAAGAAACTATTGTTAATTTTGTTAACATTGTGAATCCTAGTCTCTAAATGCAATATGTTTATTAGTAGAAATATATGTGGTAGCAGTTATGGTCATCTAGCCATTACTTCATGTGATTTTTTGTAAACTACAAAGAAATCTAATTTTCTTGAGGAACATATGAGAAGAGTTTCAAAATCACACAGAAATCTCAGTCCGCCACCTCACAAGGTCTATTCCCCCATAGCATGATACTCTGTTGTTTATTTGTCCTATATTCACTACATTCACACTTTGCTACAGCGATTCACCACATAAGCTGAGTTGATGTTAACCTTGAACTTTGTGAGTTCAAGGGAAAATCTGTTGACGTTGAATGGCCGAATAAATAAACTGGTAGAAACCAGAGTTGCCATCGTTTAATACTCCCTTTTCTCTCCTTTGGTTCATTCTCTTCTATTTTGCACACTTCTATCCTACCCACCTTATTTTAAGTTTCCTTGAGAGGCAGGATCATGAATTGCTATTATGTTTGGTTCCATCCATCTATGCATGTGTCCATCCATTATGTATTATTGAGCTAAACACAAAGGATTAAAAAAGACAATTCACTTAATGAATAAATAAATTCTAGTATTATAGAAAGTTATGTTTATGGTAAAAACTTTAAAAGGCTAAGGACTAGGACCTAGAAGTGAGTACATACAGCTGTAATATTAACAGTGGTGACCAGAGTATGCTTCACCCGACAAATGATAATTAAGCTCAGATTGAAAGTGAGTAAGGCAGACCCCAGAGAGAAGCAAGCAATGCAAAGAATGGAAAAGCTGGAGCATAAATGTTGGAGGTGTGCATACCTGGTGCGTTGGAGGAACAAAACAGTGGTGCGTTCAACTGAAATAGTCTGAGTCAGGAGTATGATGGATAAGGATGTGAAAGGTTACGGAGAGCCACATCATACAGAACCAGGAGTTATCGCAAGAGTTTTGTTTTTAACTCTAGAATGGGATTCCCTGCAAGAGATCGTAAGAATTATGTGCTATTTTTTTACAAGGTCTCTTCCCAGTAAAGTGACTGGAGGCAGGGAGAGGAAGGGCGGCCAGGGCCACTCGCAGCAATTTTCAGCTGGTGGAATAGTCTTAATGACTAGATGTTCAGGACCACTCAGGCTAGTGGAGGCAGCCAGAATTCCACCAAGCATTGGTGGCTGGGGATACTCAGGGTCTGGCACATACTAGGCATGTTCTGCCACCTGAGCTATCTCCCTGGCCCCCAAAATGTTTTTATTAGTGCTACTTGGAATCAACCCAGGGTCATACACATGCCAAACATAAGAATCCAAAGGATGACATATATTGAAAGGACAATTTTGGTTAATTTGTGGGCAACTAACTGTAGTAACTGCAGATATATGTCCAAATATAAAGACTACATGATTTTTTTTCAAGTAAAAGTTTATATATTTGTGTAGCAAGGAAACATACCAGTGGAAAAGTTCAGAGTAATTAATGAATTAGAAAGTCAGGATAAAGAAGTTCATGGTGATTATGTTAATCAGTGGTTGAAAACCAGCACATTGGAGAAAAGAGCAGAGTTGGATGGAGTAAGTCCCTTGTTCACTGGACAGGAACAAGCCTTGATAGGTTTAACTGGCTGAAGGGTCACTGGAAGTTCACAGTCCTTTATCAGTTGGCCTGAACCAGTCAAGGTATGACATTTATTTTGCTGTCTCCTAGACAAGTGCTCAAAGTGGAAAATTTTCCCTTTTACACTTGGAAACAGGGAACACTAGAGGGAAGCTCTTGCATAAATCTAAGAAAACTGGGTTTGTACCACAAGGAGGGCAAAAGTTAAGATTCTCATTTTAACTTGGAGCAGAATAAAAAGTGCCTCTCAGTTTTTTGGCCAAGGAAAGCATGTCTGGAGTTGTCCTGTAGACCAAAATGAATGAATGAATGAATGAATGAATGAACGAACGAATAAATAAATAAATAAATAAATAAATAAATAAATAAATAAATAAATAAATAAAAGTGCTGTGGGCAGAGCAGGTCTAGGGAGACGACGAGGAATTCGTGTGAGTTCAAGATGCTTATAAAGGCCTGTGCCCAAGCAGCAACCAAAGAGGTGTAGCTGGTGACATAAAGTTGGGACATGAAAGAGTGACGATAAACAGAAGGAAACTGCATGGCTTTGCCTGGGAAATCAGGGAAACGAAGTCCTAGAGACTCCAACAGTACTTGATCTTCCAAGACCCTGATTTGACTTAATCAATATCTTTATTAAAGTTTTCCTGACAGTTTCATCAAATGGTTTGTGGAATGAAGAGAGATTATAAGTTGACCAATCATTTTTAGAGCATTTACTGTGCCTAATTTATTACTTTGAGAAAAGTAGGTTCTCAGTAATAGCTACCTTTCATTTACTCTGTCAGACACCATTCTGTGTTTGATAACATCACTTGATTAATGCCCCAAATGTAGTAGACATAATTTTGTGAACTGAAATCAGAAAAAGTGGCTCTATTTGCCTTGTATTAAGTGGCTCACTATGACACTAGTATTTAAACCCAAATTTATCTGAATCTCTTTCAACTCTGCCTTTAATAGTAGATTGCTAGTAAAACTGGGTAGAAATTAAAGGGACTAGATAAGGACCAGCAATCTCTCGACGCTCCCAGCATATATTAGTTGGTATAATAGTTTCAAAACTTTAACAGTCACCCAGATAACCGACTTCTCCAGCTACAGATGTGGTCTGCTAATGTTCATTTCCAACAGGTTCTCAGGTGTTGGGCTGGGGATGGCACTTTGAGAACTTTGGGTTAGCTGTTTCCCCAATTCTGCCAACTAAATCACCTGTCTCCACCTGCTAAATGCCCAGGTCTCTAAACTCTCAAAAATGAACCAAAAGGTGATCACAGCTGATTAAAGCTAATAAGAATTTCTAAAGGGAACTCAGTGATAAATCCTTTAGTTCTTTCCTTCTTATGAAAAATGGTGTTGCGGAGAGGCGATGAACCTGACTTCACTTCATTTTTTTTCTGCAACCCAGTTGGTCACACTAGCTCTAGAATCCTTCTTTTTTATTATTTTCCTCCTCACTGTCCTTTCCTGGGAACAGACTTCCATGATCACTCCTTTGTTTCCAATGTTTATCAGAAATAGGGAAGTTAAGGCATAGTAGGTCCTAACACAACCAGTGAGGGGAAGGAGTATCTTTTAGAATAGTGGGTGTCTTTCAGAACAGGGATAGAAGCTTATAAATACACAATTGTGTACAGAACTTTGTAAGAAACTTGTGCAAGAGATGGGCTCTGAAGCTTAAGTTTCATTAGTTTCATGGGAAATCAACTTCCATTAGACATGTCAGTATATGCCTAAGTTCCAATTATAGACATAGGTGAATTATTTCCCATGGGACTCTTGAGCCCCAGGCTAACCAGAGAATGTTGTTGATTCCAATGCATTCCATGGTTGAAATAGGCAGTTGGCCCTTAACCTGGAAAAGGAGAAAGTTGCTAATTCTTTGTATCCGGCAGTGGAGGCAGGCATACCAGTTTACACACTGGGTTACTTATACTTGGGCTTGATATCTTTAGTCAGACTTAGGCTTATACAAATATAGAAAAGTCAACTTAGAGATAATAACTGTTCCTAGTTCATTACAGCAAGTATAAAATTTGATCACTCTATTTTAACACCAAACAATTCAAAACAATAAAACTGGTTTTTAAAGTCACTTAGTGAATGACTATTCAAACAAAAAATTTACAAACAAAAAACTATAAATGCCTTGAGTTCCTTTTCTTAAGTCCTTCGGGAATCTTATTTTTCTATATATTTTTGTTTTACGACATATTAGGGTGGAGTTGGCCTTTAAATTATATCAGCTCACTCAACAAATGATGCTGAGCATAAGTAAACGACTCCAGGCTAAGTTACTAAAACCAGCGTGGCAGGATTCTCTCCAGGACTCGAAATTGCAGAGGTCATGCACATCTTCAACCTGGGAAGGAAAGGGCATCTAAAAGGTCCGGTGAGCTGGCCTCGTGAAAGAGACTAAAGGAGATGGCATTTGGGTTGTGCTTAAAAAATGTTTTTTAATTGAATCACCGTGAACTACAAAGTTACAAAGAGTTGGTTTACCCGAAACAACGTGACGAGAAACTTGCTAAGAACCATTCCAAGTCTGAGCAAGTGTCTTGGCCGCCCGACCCTGTCCCAAAGATCAATCTGCCCTCTTTCTCCAGGGTCATTGCTGCTTTATACACGTGGCGAGGGCTTTGTCTGCTGTTAAGTAAGCAAAGCCCAAGGGCACAAGGATTCACTAGAAGCTCCTTGGGTACCACGCCTTGAAGTATACACAAATAACAAGAGCAGCTCCGGCCCTCCAGGAAGCACCACTAAGAAATGAATAAAGTCAGCGGTATTCTCCAGGCGGCTGCCTGGCGACCAGGCGGGCGTCACTGGAATAGATTTTCCTCTCTGGGCCCCGAGGTCCGGATGCACTCACTTCTCAGGAAGGTTCACGATTGCACTGCCGGAGATGCGATGGCTCATCCCGAGTCAGAGGCAGCTGCGCCTCCCAAGGCACCCCGCAGCCCCGCCCCGAACCAGTCCACGTACCACAGCGCCTGCGCAAGAGGACCGCCCCGTCTCCACGTGATCGTCACCACGGCCTCCCGAAGCGCGAGCGGCCATCATTAGTCCTGGCAGCTGGGCCCACGCCGGCCTAGCTCCTCCTCCCCACCGCCGAGCATCAGTGACGGCTTGTGGTTGTACTGTCCCCGTCCCGCACGTTCGGCGAAGTTCCTAGGCCGCCGAGACACGGAGCTGGAGCCCACGGCGTCCAGGGCGGAGAGAGTGATTGGCTGGTCACCGAGGGGACGGCACCGCGGGGGCGGTCCCCAGAGCGGCGCTCCGCCCCTCGCAAGCCAGCGCCCAGTGCTTGCGGCCCTTGCCCGTTTCCAGTATGGCCGCCTGCCGTGCTTGACCCGGGGCCTCTCCGCTTCGATTATTCGTAGGCGATGTTGAGGCCAAGGCGGTGACTGACACGCTAGCTCACACGGACGCACGGACTCAGACACACGCCTGGAGCCCGAGCCCTGGGCCCGGAACGGCTCTCGCCCCCGGCCCCGCGGCCAGAGCCCAGACCACGGCTCCCGCGCCGCCGCCGCCGCCTCGCCGAGAAGGGCCGCGCTACACCTCGAGCGCGGCGGCCCTCGGCCGGCAGGGGATGGGGAAGCGGCCGGGAGGAGGAGCAGCTGGAGCCGCCGCCGCCTCCACGTCCACGTCCGCCGGGGCCGGCGTGGAGCCCGCGGCTGGCCTCAGTGGGGGTCCGCGGAGCGCGGTAGCCCGCCTGCTGAGAGCGCTGCACCTGGTGATGACCCTCGTCGTGGCCGCTGCGGCCGAGAAGGAAGGTAGGTGTCGGTCGGCCGGCGATCCCCGGGCTCGGCCCCGCGGCTGTCACCGCACCCTCGCGGAGGCCGCTGCCGGGCTGTGCCCGGGGAGGGAGGAAGGGCCGCGGCGCGGGGCGCAGACGGTGGCCGGCCCAGCGCGGGGCCCGGCGCGGCGCGAAGTTGCGGGGCCCGTCCCGAGTCGGGATTTTGCAGTTCGGGTGCCCGCTCGCCGCGCCAGTCCCGCCTGGTCCCCGCGGTGTCACGATCTCCCTGTCACGATCATTTGGGAACTTGTTGGCTCCTGGCGTGGCATTTCTTCCTGCCCGCGGGAGTGGAGGGTCGTACTTTCACCAGCAGGTTGGCACGCTCGCCCCCAACCCACCATCCCGGTCCCCCTGGGCCACGGTTCTCATCACGGCGTGCAAACCGTGCTTACTTTTTAAATGTCGTGGAAACAGCGACACGGGGAAAGGTCCCGAGCACAGCTCACACACGACCACTTTGAATCTGTTCACAGGTTTCTTTGAGAGGAGGCTTGTTTCTTCGGCTTCCCGCCCCTGACTCTATTGCAGCTTTATTGATAGTTTAGCTCATTCTTCAGCAGAAGCGCTGTTCGGTTGGGTCTCCAGCAAGCGCCGAAAGGCAGTTTACAGGTGTTATTTACTTTAAGATACCTGATTGCCTTAATTTTTAATGAGGGGGCGGGGGCGGGGTGATAGTGTGGGGATGCACTAGGTCAAAACTAAAAGTTTGCAAACCTTTATAATTTATAGCTAGTGGTTTGCTTTTTTTTTAAAAAAGCTCTCGTCTGTGTTGTGAGGCTGCAAACCCAGTGCGTTTTACAGGCTTGAAGATTATGCTGTAACCTTCAAGACCAAATCAGTGTAATTCTGTTGGCTCTACCTGTTTTTGCACATTAGAAAGAAAAGGAGTGGTAACAGAGCCATAATGAAGAAATCACTGAAAGTGTAGCCTTTCAAAAAGCTACTAAGGAAAACTCGTTATTTAGTTTCCTTTCACACTAAACTGCCGTTGCAAGAAAATTTGTTGCCACAGTAACTTTAGGTTGCTGACCACAGGCACTTGCTTTTTATTGTTACTAACGGCAGCTGCAGATGCAAATCATGCTAGTGTTAAAGTTCAGTTTTTACTGGTTTTACTGTTTATTTTTGTTCAGAATGTTACATTCCCTGGTGTAACTATTCCACATAGCCGCAGTCTGGTTTTATATAGGTAGAGATTATGCAAAAGATTGCCATCTATAGAACTGGTTAATTGAAAGGCAAGAATATTTCCAAAATAAAGCGTTACTACACTCATAAGGTGGCCTGGAGTTTATCCTTGCTTATAGATGTGAATTTTGAGTGTTCTTATATGTGGCCACGGTGACCCGCTCTGGCAACCTAAAATAGTACAGCAATCGGAATGTCTCTTTATGCTTAAAGTAGATCTTGGCAGGTATTGTGTCCTTGCTGTGCTGTGCCGACGCTTACCTTGTCCGGTGCCAAGCATACTGTAGGCACACCACACTTGTTTGAGTGAATGACTCTTTATGGGCCAGTCTGAGGGAAATGAAATGATTGAGTCTATTGAAACATTAAATTCGTATCATCTGCTATTTTTCCAAAAGTCATTTGATATGCTAATTCTGTATAGTTAAGTAAAATTCCTTGTTTGAGAAATGTCTTCCAAAGTCATGTTTGCTGATTTCCCTTTTGTATAGTGTAGAGCTTTTAGCACACTTCAGTAAGGTCTGTGAATGGCGGTGCCAGGTAAGGAGAAAAGCTGCCAGTGAAGTAGTAGACAATGTGGTTGAATCACCTAACTGGTTCGGGCAGAATCAACATCTTTTGTGACCCAGGTTACATTTGTATGAATAAAGCAACTATTTAAGATAGCCGTATTATTGTAAACCAATAGTGCATCAACGAAGAAAGAAAAAAAGATGATGATGGTACTTAAACTAATTCAGTACACATAGGCTTAGATTTGGTAGTAATCAAGTGACTTTGCGGGGGCTTTTCCCTCTCACCCAGCAATGCTCAGGGACTACTCTTGTCTCTGCACTTAGAGATCACTCCTAGCAGGGCTCCAGGGACCGTATGGGATTTCTGACTGAACCCAGGAGAGCTACATGCAAAGCAAATGGCCTACCCATTGTACAGTCACTCTGAGCCCGTCAAATGATTTTTCATGGTAGCTCCATAACTGGCCTATCCTTTCAATCTTTTGCTGGTCAGATCCTAATATTTTTGTCTAAGTAAGCAGGAGAATCAAGATTGATTTCTCCCCCCCCACCCCCTCTTGGGTCAGAGAGATAGTAAAGAAAGTGCTTCCTTTGCATGTGGCCAACCCAGTTTCAATTCCCAGCACCTCATATGGTTCCCTGAGAGCCACGAGAAGTGATCCCTGAACACAGTCAGGAATAAGCCCTAAGTACCACCAGGTGGGTGTAAAAACAGATACAAAATAAAGTTCGATTTTCTTACATGATTGTGATACTACAAATTTAGTATCTGGTGGGTCACAAAACACGTTATCCCCCCAAAATGTTCTGTTATCAGTGTTCTGTTACCCTTTTCCTCTGGCCTCCACTTGTTTGCAGTTTGTATTGTTACTCCTCTATTATTTGTTTTGAATTAAGTCAAGTATTAGGTGCTTAAAGTTTAATGCTATTCTTTTCCATACTAGAATTGTAAGAATCTCTGGCAGCATCTGCAGTAGCACTAGCAGACTTTCTTTTCTTTTTTCCAATTTTGTGGGAGCCACTCCTCATGGCACTTGGGAACTTGCAGCCATCCATACCTGAGTTGCTTAGGGTGCCATGTGGTACCAGGGATCAAACCCAGGACCTTGCAACATGTGCTCTACCACTTGAACCACATTTCTAGCCCCTGAACCACATCCCTGGCTCCTGGCATTCAGGTTTTTTTGTTGTTGCTCTTTTGTTGTTGTTGTATTTTTTTTGAACTCTTGTTTGTGTTGGTGCTACCAGGAATTGAACCCCTCACAACACTCATGCAGGGCAAGTGCTTTACCACTGAGCCACACAGCCCTAACCCTACTGGCATTCAAGGATTTTTGCTTTAACTATTAAAAATAATTTTGGGCTACAGTTCATCAGTAATACTTTTTTTTTCCTTTTTTTGGTCACACCCGGCAATGCTCAGGAGTTTCTCCTGGCTCTGCACTCAGGAATTAACTCCTGGCGGTGCTCGGGGGACCATATGGGATGCCGGGGATCGAACCCGGGCTGTCACAGGCCGGCCACGTGTAAGGCAAATGCCCTACCCACTGGGCTATCGCCCGGCCCCATCAGTAATACTTTTTTTGTTGTTGTGATTGAGACCTTGGGACTTGTATGGCATTCAGTTTTGAGTAAATATTTGCTTAAAATGATCTTATCCTGCCTTTATCATACCTGAAAGAGTAAAACTCTGAATAGGATGCAGCTATCTTGAAGAATCCTTTCATAATAGTTCATAGAATGTCAAAACAGGACCACTTTTTTCCTCGTTACCTTTGTTGCATGGTCTCCTATAACTAAAATATGTACTCTGTACTTACTTTAAATCATCCCTTTTAACTTTTGAGGTTTTAGACGTCACTTACTTATAAAACCCCTATTTATGTAGACCACAGAACAGGAACAGAGAAATTAATATTCCTAAGACAACATTGCTGGTAGATTTTTTTTTGTTTGTTTTGGGGCCATCCCCGCTGGCACTCTGGGGTAACTCCTGACTCTGCACTCAGGAAATACTCCTGGAACCATATAGGAATATGCCTGGGTTGGCCTTACAAGGCCATATCTGCTGAACTATCTCTTCAGCCCCATTCTTGAGCTAGAATTCTAATCCAATCCGCCTGTCTTAAGAGCCAAATTTTATAATTCTGAATGAGTACTTGAGGTAGTTGATTTTGTGATACTGTATTACTAAATGGAGAAAGAGCTGATTTACCTAATTCATGCAGAATTAGAGTAGTATATGTTTAAGTGAAATGCACTTCAAAAGCATTCCTAAACATAGTGTCACTCTTTACCAACTTGCTATTCAGAGGGTTACAGGCTGTTATAGATGTGCATATTCTTTTCTTTTTGTTTGTTTGTTTGTTTGTTTGTTTTGGATCACACCTGCGGTGCTCAGGACTTACTCCTGGCTTTACACTCAGGGGTCCATCTTGGCAGGGCTCAAGAGACCGTAGGGAGTGCTGGGAATTAAACTCAGGTTTGCCACATGAAAGGCAAGTGCCCTACCTGCTGTAGTTTTGCTCTAGCTCAAGATCATGCGTATTGAAAGGAAACCAGTCCTTAGAGATAACTCTAAAGGCTACTGAATGTGCCTTACTTGCTTGAAACTCCAAATTTGATCTCCATACCTGCTGACCCCCAAGCACCACAACGTAGTGCTCGACTCCTAAGCTATCATCAGGTGTTGTCTTGGTGGCCTTTGGTATTGTAGGGCCTGAGCAGCATCACATTTGGCCCGAGTGTTGAGCTCTTTTGTCATTTGGCTGGATATCACTGGGAATGGCCCTAGGTTCCCTGAGCATTGCTTGGGAGCCTCTTCATCAAAAAAAAAAAAAAGGCAACCAAAGAAATTCATTAGTGACTAATACACTGTGCTGAGGATTTTTTGGTATGGTGGTACGAAAGCTCCCTTGCTCTTGTTGAAGAGGGTTACTTTTGTAATGCTTAGGCTAAGGTGTAGTTATATTGGCTTTTTGTGTAAAAGAATGTTAGTACTGCCTGCACATATGGGGAGATTTGTAGGCAGTAACTGATAATTAAAGGGCTGTATGGTGGTATTGACTTTAGACAGTGGAGATATATTTCAGTTTTCATTAGAGGCCCAGGATCTCCAGAAGTAATGCATTTCTGGAACTTTTTGTGTTCTTTCTTTCCTTTTTTTTTTTTAACTGAAGTATTTTTTGAATTAGGTGGTCATTAGTTTCATCTGTGCTGTTAGGTCAGTTTTTTTTTTTCCTTTTTGTGTAATTGCTTTAAACTACAGAAGAAAAAAAAAAAATTTTTTTTTTTAGGAAGCCACAAAGAATGATTTCATTTTGTTTGCAAATAGCACTTAGAGAAAAGAAGTGAAAAACTAATTATGTCTAGGAGGTCCCTTGACATGGAGAGCTACAACGGTCACCATAAAGTGTCAGGCCTGCTTTGTTTATTGATTTCTAAATAACCAGGGTTTAAAAATCACAAAATTCATTATATTCACCAGGTTTAACTGTACACTTCATAGAATTAGTATATTCCCTTTTCTGTGCAGCTGATCTCCAAGAGGTTTTCGCTCTTCCAAACTGAAAGTCCTTTTTTGACTACTTTAGACACTTGCCAAGAAGAACCAGCAGGGTTTGTCTTTTTCATGACTGACTTAGTTTCTCTTAGCACAATGCCCTCAAGATCTAGCATGATAAAGAATGTAACAGGATTTCTTTCCTCAAGGTTGAATGTTATTCTGTGTATATATTGTTTGTGTATTTTTTTTGTTTATTTATCCATAATAATTGGGAGGCTTCCACTTCTTGGCTATTGTGAATAAAAGTACTCTGAACATGGGTTTGCAAAAGTCTCTTTGAAATTATGCTTAATATTTGGGGGACTCATAACTGCAAGCAGAATTGCAGGATCATATGGTAGTTCTATTTTTTAATTTTTTTGGAGCAACTGCCATACTGTTTCCCATAGCAGCTGTATCTACCAACTGTGCACAGGATTGTCTCTACATCCTGGCAACACTGCCTTCCTTCCTTCCTTCCTTCCTTCCTTCCTTCCTTCCTTCCTTCCTTCCTTCCTTCCTTCCTTCCTTCCTTCCTTCCTTCCTTCCTTCCTTCCTTCCTTCCTTCCTTCCTTCCTTCCTTCCTTCCTTCCTTCCTTCCTTCCTTCCTTCCTTCCTTCCTTCCTTCCTTCCTTCCTTCCTTCCTTCCTTCCTTCCTTCCTTCCTTCCTTCCTTCCTTCCTTCCTTCCTTCTCTCTTTCTTTTTTTCTTTTCTTTTTCCCCTCCCTCCTCCTCTCTCCCTCCCTCCCCCCCCCTCCCTCCCTCCCTCCCTCCCTCCCTCCCTCCCTCCTCCATTCATTCTTCCTTCCTTCTTGCACACCTAATGTACTCAGGGCTCGCTCCTGGCTCTGTGCTCAGAGATCACTCCGGGAGGAGCTTGAGGGAACATTTGTGGTGCTGGGGATCTAATCCAGGTCAGTTGCTACCTCTCCGGCCTGTTACTGTCCTAAAAAAAAAAATTACTACAATGCTCAGTCCTAATGTAAGGTGATAGCTCAGTGTTTTTTATTTGCAGTTCTGTGATCATTGGTATTCTTGAATGTCTTTTCATGTGATTATTGGTACATCTTTTATTTAATTTTTTTTCAAGTTCTTTACACAGTTTCAAATCAGTTATTTTTATTGTTAAGTTGTAGGAGTTCTTTATGTATTCAGCTTACTAACCTTTTATCATGTAGGTGATTTGTGTCTTTTTCTCTTTTCCATAGTTGTCCTTGATTCTGTCCTTGTCCCTCAAAGAATTTTGAGGCACAGAAGTTTCTAAGTCTGTTGTAATTTTATTTGTCTGGTGTTTTCTGTGCTTTTGTTCTCATATCCAAGAAAACATTGGCAGATCCAGTATTAAAAAAATTTCCCCATGTTTTCTTTTAGAAGTTTTAATTTTATTTATGGTTTTTAAAATTCATTTTGTGTGTGTGTATGTATATGCATGTGTGTGCTATACCTGGCATTGCTCAAAGCTAACTCCTTGCCTATACTCAGATCACTCCTTGCAGGGCTACGGGGAGGACCATATGGGATGCTGGGGATCCAACTCAGGTTGGTCGTATGCAATGCAATGCAACCTATACCTTGTACTATAGCTCTGGCACCCCTATTTATGTTTTCTTATAGGAGCTTTGGGTCTTGGGTTCTGTTCCTTGAATTTTTTAAATTAATTTTTCTATATGTAGGTTGAGAAGAGTCGGATTCATTTATTTGTATGTGACTATTTAGTTGCTCTAGCACCATTGGTTGGAGAGATTGTCCTTTAACCATTGAGTAGTTTTGGAACTTTACAAGTGGCCATATTTTTAAAAGTGTATTTCTATTTCTTTGACCTTTTTTTCCTCTTTGTCATTTCCATGCTGTTTTTGATGTCTCTTTGTTAGTATATTTAAAAATCAGGCAGGTATTCAGGAAGCCATTACTTTTCCAGGTGGTTTGACTGTTGTGATTCTATGTAGACTTTAGAAAGGATTTTCTACTTATGCAGAAAAGCTTTTTTGGATTGGTAGAGGTTGTGTCAATCCCTTAGGTTGCTTTGGGTAGTGCTGAACAGTTTTTTCTTAGAGTCCATGAACGCAGAATATCTTTCTGTTGATTTGTCTTTTTTAATTTCTGTCAATATTCAGCTGACCTGCTGCTTGCTGTGACACGATCCCAGGTGAGGCCTACCTACAGTTGATATTACTGGACAGGAGGCAAAGCCCCTCCCTAGTGGGGTCCCAGCAGCCTCCCTCACCTGCCCTACATGATATGAAGGGCCCACATCACAGCTCCTGAAGCATGCAGCCACATAAGCGACTGCACCACAGATATACTCAAGAAATCACATGCTTCTCACAGTTACTCTTTGTGTCGTTCTCTGAGAATGGCCAGAGAGTACAGTAATCTCCAGCTTAAATCCTTCAGACACGATATAACTACAAATAATCACCCCCAGCACAAAAACACTAGAAAACCAATAGGGAAAACACATAGGAGCCCAAAGTCAGTGAGTGAAAGCAATATCACCGAAGATTTAAACAACAAATAAATCCTCAGTGTCTTTAATGACACTATGATGAGGATATTCAGTGAGTTCAAAGAAATGATAGCCCAGGTAGTCAGCAGTGCAAAACAAAGTATGAGAGTTGAAATAAAAAAAAAATGCTACAGTCAGAAATGAGGAACGTGGTAGTGATATTTTTAAAAATCAATAGGTGGGGCGGGTGCCCGCCCCCCCTGGGTCCGATCCCCGGCATCCCATGGTCCCCGAGCACCGCGAGTTATCCTGAGGCGAGCCAGGCGAACCCTGAGCCGTGTGACCCAAAAAAAAAAAAAAATCAATAGGTGCTTTGAACAGTTGAATATCAGAAGCTGTACAAAAGATTGAGGGTACAGCTTCTGTTATTCAACTGTTCTAAGATAAGAGGGAGAAAACCAATAGGAAACAGCAGAAAGTGGAAAATAGCATGAAAAGAAATGAACAGCATACATAGAACTATGGGATGAGTTCAGGAGGAACAACATAAAAATTATTGGAGTCCCTGAAGAACTTGAAGGCAAATATTATGAAGAAACATTAAAGAAGTCATTGATAAGGGGCCGGAATGATAGCTCAGCGGGTAGGGCCGCTGCCTTGCACATGGGTGACGCGGGTTCAATCCGCAGCATCCCATATGGTCCCCTAAGCATCGCCAGGATTAATTCCTGAGTGCAGAGCCAGGAGTAACCCCTGAGCATTGCTGGGTGTGACCCAAAAAGAAAAAAAAAAGTTACTGATAAGAGTTGAGGATTATGGATGCTAAGATCCAAGAGGCCCAAAGGGTCCTAGTGAAAATAAATCAAATTAGAAAAACTCCAAGATACATTATACTGAAAATGACTTAAGTCCAAAGATGGGGACAGACTATTGAATGCAGCATTAAATGGATAGCAGAGCTATGAAATGAGACTCTGTGAGCCAGAAGAATATGGAAGGATATAGTACAAAAACACCTCACCAAGAATACGCTGTCCAGCTAGATTATCATTCAGATTTGAAGGAACTATACAGAGCTTCACCAACAGGCAACAGCTTAGGGAATTCATAAACCTTAAGACCAGTTTTGCAAAAGGCATTTTAAGAGGCCCTTTAAAGGACAAGCAAAACTTCCCATCATGTCGCATTGAGTAATAGCACTCACTAATGGTGCATACAGTTGTGCTCTACTAGATTAAAAGAGGTTAAAAACTTCTCAATTCATCATCATGAATTAACTTACTGCTTTATTTTCTGATAATTCTGTTTAACATTCCTTTAAGTTTTGTTGGCTCAAGTAATGTGAATGGATTTGTTATATGCCTGCCATGTGGGTGGGCTTGGGGGGGTAAAGAGAACTTGGGGATATTGGCAGAGGGATTGTTGTTGAAATGTGGTTCCTGAAACAACTCTATTATAAATAACTTTGTAAATCACAGTATCTCAATAAATATTCCTGAAAAAAAAATTCTGTCCAGTCTTCATAGTTCCAAGTTTTTTGCTGCCTTGGTTCTTGGTTTATACCTAGATACTTTATCTTTTTTTCTTTTGGAAATCAAACCTGCATTTAAAAGAAAGGATATTTTTTCCTATATAATTATGGTAGTAAGTTTGGTTCAAAATATGTACTAGTTAAAAACAGTCTCAGGAGCAGGGTGCCAGCTCAAGTATAGAGTACATGCCTACCATTGCCAGTGACCTGCATTCAATCACTGTTGCATTCTGCCCAAACACTGCGGCCCTGAGCACGGAGCTGTCTGTCAGACATGTACCTGCAGGAGTGACCCTGAACTCTGCAAGCTACACTGCGGGTGACCTCAGATTTACATTAGAAAAATGCCTCAGCAGTTAACTTCTAAGAAATAGCCTAACCCAGCTCTGTTGATACAAATTAATTAGCAGTTTATATTCATGATACAGCAAAGGTCTTGGATCTTCTTTTGCAGGGAATGATTAAATTGGATGCAGAAGATTGTCTAGTAATTTCTGACTATTTATGAATGTGCTTTCCAAAAAGTTAACTATATTTATAAATAATTTTGTTATATGGTTTAAGCTTGTAACCCCTACAATTATTTGATAGGGGATGATTAAATTGGATGCATAAATTTTTCTAGTGATTTCTATTTATAAGTGTATTTTCTAACAGTTAACTATATTTATAAAGAATTTTGTTGTGTGGTTTAAGTTTATAATCCCTAAAATTATATGGTAGAATAATACCTGAGGTCTTTTTTTTTCTATTTAATTTCCCTGTTAGTGTAACCAGAAGCTTGTTCTATGGACCTTTGCTATGTCACTGATTTTTTTTTTTTTTTTTTTTTTTTTTTTGGGTCACACCCGGCGATGCTCAGGGGTTACTCCTGGCTCTGCACTCAGGAATCACTCCTGGCGGTGCTCAGGGAACCATATGGGATGCCGGGATGGAACCCGGGCCAGCTTGTGCTGACCGCGTGCAAGGCAAATGCCCTACCCGCTGGGCTATCGCCCGGCCCCTATGTCACTGATTTCTGCTGGTTTTTTTAAAAAAAAAAATTTACTTCCTTCTGCTGCTAGTTTTAGGATCCATTTTTTCCAGGCTCTTAAGATGAGTATTTAGGATATTGATTTGGAGTTTTTCTTTTTGCTCACACAGGCTTGGTTTACCTTTGCACTGCTTTTGCTGTATCCCATAGGTTCTGGTAGTTTTTCTTCATTATCATTTCAAGGAACCTATTCTTTATTTCCTCTGAATCAGTTACTTAGCAGAATTTTGTTCAGTTTCCGTGTACTGGAGCATTACCCCTATGTGGTCTGAGAAATGCTTAATAAAATCTCTGCTTTTGTGACTTTACTGTAGTTGTGTTATGTCTTAATATGTAGCCTATCCTGAAGAATGTTCTGTGTACACTAGAGAATATGTATTCAATTGTTTAAGTATAGAGAGCCCTGTATAAGTCAGTACGTCCCAGCTTAGGGCTCTTGTTTACTTAGTGATATTCTGTGTGGAGATCTTTACACTGGTGAAAGTGGAGTGTTGAAGTCTCCACTACTATATTCTTCTTTTTTTTTTTGCTTTTTTTTGGGGGTCACACCCGGCAATGCTCAGGGGTTACTCCTGGCTCTGCACTCAGGAATTACTCCTGGTGGTGCTCGGGGGACCATATGGGATGCTGGGGATTGAACCCGGGCTGACATGGGCCGACATGGGCCGACCGCGTGCAAGGCAAACACCCTACCCGCTGGGCTATTGCTCCGGCTCCACTACTATAATTCTATCACTGCTTTTTTTCAGTACTATGAGAAATATTTTTATAAACTTTACTGCTCCTTATTCATTGCATAAATGTTAATAAGCATTAGGGCCTCCTGTTCTACTCACAGACCCTTAACCAGTAAACACTGTTTATCCCTGTCTCATATGTGTTTAACTTGAAAGATATTTGGTCTGATATAAGTTTAGCTGACCCAGCCTTTCCGCACTGCCCATTAACTTGTGTACAAATTTCTTATCCTTTCACTGATCTTTTGTTCATCTTGCAAATTAAGGTGAGTTTCCTGTATGCAGAAGGTTGGGTTTGATTCCTGATCCATCCTTTTGCTCTGCATAGGCCTTTTGTTGGGAGAACCCAGTTCACTGACATTTAGAGAGATTGTTTATACAAAGGATTGTAGTCCCATTTTTCTGTGTGGTATTTGGTTTTTTTTTCAGTTGGCCAGTTGCTTTTCATAGGCAACCTTGCAGTACTTCTTGGAGGATTGATTTAGTTATAGCGAATGTTTCTACCTCTTGTTTGTCTGAGAATGGTTTTTATCCCTCCCTCAAACATAAATGACAGTTTGGCAAGGTAGTGAACTCTAGGCTGAAAGCTTTTTCATTTATTTTGATTATGTCATTCTACTACTTGTTTCAGTGGTTTCATATATTAGAGCTGTTGTGATTCTTATGTTACTTCCCTTGTATATGAGGTTTTTCTTTTGATGCTTTTAAGTAGTCTATCTCTCTCTTTGTTTTTTGCCATGTAGATTACAGCGTGTCTTGGTGTTAATTCTGTTTCAATCTATTTTTATTATTTTTTGGCTTTTTTGGGTCACACCTGATGATGCTTAGGGGTTTCTCCTAGTTCTGCACTCAGGAATTACTCCTGGTGGTGCTTGGGGGACCATATGGGATGCCGGGGATGGAACTTGGGTTGGCCACATGCAAGGCAAACATCCTACCTGCTGGACTATTACTCCAGCCCTGAGTCTGTTTTGTTTGGTACTTTGGGACCTCTTGAGTCTATGCAGTAGCCTCCCTCCAGAGACAGAGAATGTTCTGAACTCATGTCTTCCACTGGTCATTTTTCCCCTTTCTCTTTTTCTCTCTCTGTGGTATTCCTCCTACTGTCAATCCATTCACTGTCACTGTCTTCCCGTTCATCATTGATTTGCTCAAGCGGGCACCAGTAGCATCTCCATATGACCTGTCTCATGCAAGTAGAGCCCAAGGGCACCTGCTTGCTTCAGGAACATAAAGAGCCTCAAACCATTCTATGAGGTCTATAATTGTTACTGGTATTTGGCATATCAAATACGACACGGGTAGCTTGCCAGGCTCTGCCGTGCAGGTAGCATACTCTTGTAGTCATCTCAAAATCCAGCATTTATTGATGAACTGTGCTGCTGCATAGGGCTGTGCGAGCTGGGCTGTGATAGGCTGGTCTGCAGGGTGGAGTTCTGACAAGAGGGAAGTCCGGATGTGGAAAATGGAGGCCCTCATGGAGTCGGTGGTCGTCTGGTTTGTTGTGAAGCTCTGGGCCAGATTAAAAATGACTGCTGCAGGGTGGATCTCAATGAGCTGGGCTGTGATAGACTCACATGTGATAGACTTACATGTTTTGGATATGGCTCAATATCCAAAACATAAAATACAGAAAGTACAAAATACTGGAGGAAGCAAGTTGACACCAGTGTTGAAATATTTTGCAAAGTAGTTAATAAAAACATGAAAACAGGTAAATGAATGAAAGTCATGTTCTTAAATTTTGCTGCTAGGCTCCAGCATTCAGAGTTCTGCTGCTATTGTTTTCTGTTGTGGTCTTTTGAGTCCTATTCTATTTTTATGGATTCTTATGCTCTAAATCAGTTCTTTGAGTTGATTGACTTTCTCTTCCAGTGATTTCTTAGTTTTCTTAGAGTGTTGAAGTTCTCTTTGAATAAGCTTGATAATTTTAATGAACTTGAAGACTTGCCAGGCTGGATTTATGTTCCAGTCTGTTGGAGTAGCTGAATTTGTTTGTTTTCCATTGTTCTTGGGTATTGATAGTGGAGGTTTAGATTCCTGATTACCTGAATTCTGATCTGATTGTTGTTTTACAGTGACAGTCCATTTCTGTTACCCTCTAATGTTATTTCAGCAGGACAGGTGGAAGTCTAGTTTCTCTTATTTAGTAGCTGGGTCTTTTATGGGGTGTTTTGAGTGCTGAACTAAGGTGGGTTTTTCCCTACCAGCTCTTAGAGCATGCAAGATGGATGGAGCACAACATGAATGTGCAGTTTGTGGCCTACAGGACCACTGGATGTGGTCTACACCAGGGTGGTTTCCAACATAATGCTGGATGCGGCACTGGAGATCCTTGGGTCCCTTCAGTTATATCTCTCTGGAGGCTCCCAAGAACCCCTAGTGTGGTCTTGCTAATCCTGACACCTCAGACCTCATCCTTGAGCCCTCACATGGTCTAGCCAGGTTAGCCTAGAATCACTGGGGGTGGAGGGACAGAGGAAGAAAGGAAGCAGAAAAGCACCACTTGGGAGGCCTCTGAAACAAAAAAAAGAAAGAAACTACAAAAAAGGAGAAAATGTGTGCCATTCATCTATCTGATAAGGGACAGGTGCCTAGAATATAAAAATAACTCTTTAAGACGCAACAGAAGGTGACAACTTTGTCAAAATGTAGAAACCTTATCAGTACTGTAAACCACATTACAAAAACTTAGGTAAAAAAAGCTCTTGTAGAAGCAGACTGGTGGGTGGGAGACACATGGGGTTGGGTGAAGAATTGGAGTAGGAAAGTGGACACTGGTAAATGGATTGGAGTTGGAACATTGTATGTTGAAAACCAATTTCAGGCTTTGTAATTTTACAGTGACTCAGAATGGGAAAGAATATTCACTCAATGCCCATCTGATAAGGGGTTAATATCCCAGATATATAAGGCACTGGTACAACTTTACAAGAAAAAAAACAGCCAACCCCATCAAAAAAAATGGAGATAAGAAATGAACAGAAACTTTCCCAAAGAAGAAATTCGAATGGCCAAAAGGTATATGAAAAAATGCTCTTCATCACTAATCATCAGAGAGATGCAAATCAAAACATCAATGAGATACCACCTCACACCACAGAGACTGGCACGCATCCAAAAGAGCAAGAACAACCAGTGCTGGCGTGGATGCAGGGAGAAAGGGCCTCATTCATTGTTGGTGGGAATGTCGACTGGTCCAGCCTTTTTGGAAAACAATATGGACATTCCTCTAAAAACTAAAAATTGAGCTCCCATTATACCCAGCAGTACTACTCCTAGGAATTTACCTTGGGAGCCCCCAAACCCCAGCAGAACCGCCAAGTGTCCTTCTATGTTCACAATAGCCAGATTATGGAAACAGGCCTAAGAACAGGCAACTGGAAAAGAAACTATGGTTTATCTATGCAGTGGGAAACTATGCAGCTATTAGGGAAAATGAAGTTATGAAATTTGCCTATAAATGGATGGACATGGAGAGTATCATGCTGAGTGAAATTAGTCAGAAGGAAAAGGACAGATATAGAATGACTACATTCATTTGTGGGATATTAAAAAGAAATAGTATGAGACTAATATCCAAGGCCAGGCAAAACAGGGACCAGGAGGACTTGTCAAAGGTTGGAATCTACCACAAGTGTTTGAGGGTCAGAGGTTAGGTAAGATAAAGGATCACTGTGCTAATAATTGTCGGAAAGTTTGAAATGGTAATGCCAGACTAGAACAAACCATTGAATGTAGGCAAAGGGGTATACATAACTCCTAAGGATATACATGATAACTCCTGAGTGTATGTATTTCAAGCTACAATGTGCAAGGGGCGGGGGAGAGGGAGAAGGAAAAGAAGAAAGAGTGTCATAGAGGCATGCAAGGGGAGTGTCATAGAGGCAGGCGGGGAGAGGGAGGGATCTAGGAACATTGGTGTTGTGTTAGGAAGGGTGCACTGGTGAAGGGATGGGTGCTGGAACATTGTATGACTGAAACCTAGTTATGAACAGCTTTGTAATTACATAATTAAACACACATATCTCACAGTGGTATAGTAAAATCCAAAATTTTTTTAAAAAAATATTTACGGTGTCAAATGGACATGGAGAAGATTATGTTGAGCGAAATTAGCCAGAAGGAGAGAGACAGATACAGAATGACTGCATTTATCTGCATAACATAAATATATAGGTACATATTATGATACCAATATCCAAGATCAAGTGAAACATATATCAGGAGGTCCTGTCAAAGGTGGAAATTATCACAAATGTGTGGGATTCAGAGGCTAGGTAAGACAGAAATGGAACAGTGTGCTGACAATTGTTGAGGGTACTAATGCCAACCTAGAACTGAGCATTAAATAGAGGCAAAAAGATACACATGACAACCCTTTAATGTATGTTCTGTAATTCATAGTCTCGAGGGGAAGGAAAAGAGAAAGAGAGAGAAATGGAAAGAAATCAAGAACCTGCCATGGAGCAGGGCTGGGGGAGGGGGAGGGAACCGGGGACGTTGGTGGTGGGAGATGGGCACTGGTGGCGGGATGGGTGCTGCAACACTGTTTGACCAAAACCCAAATATGAACTTTTTAATTGTTTATCTTTGTAATTTTAAAAATAAAAAAAAATTAATTAAAAATAAAAAAAAGACCAAAATAAATTAAAAAAAAAATAAAGGGGGAAAAGTGTTCAGGGGAGGACTAGAGTCATAGTCCAGGCCATAGAGCACTTGCTTAGAAAGTACAAGGTTCAGTCCCTGAGTTCAGTCCCTGATACTTTATGCCCCACCCAGCTGTGGTGGTATGGTTCTGGTGATCCTGAAGTACTTCTGTACTAAGTCCAGGAGTGTTCCAACCAGCATCACTGGGTGGGACCCTAAAACAAACAAAAAATACAAAAAAAAAAAGAGGGATCTGAATAAGCATTTTTCCAAAGAAAATACAACATGAATTTGAAAAGATGTGCAGCCACATCCATTATCAGAGAAATATAAATTAAAACCAAGTGAGACAGCCATGTCACACTCACAACTTTGATTATGCTGAAAAAAAACCACCAATAAGTGCTGGCAAGGATGTGGCGAGTTGAAGTGTCATGTTACTCTTGGGAATGTAAGGTGATGCATCTCTGGGCTGCAGCCGAGGAAGTCCTCAGAATGTTAAATGCAAAGCTAATGCATAACTCAGCAATTCTAGGTATATATGCCAAAGAAATGTAAGCACATTCTACCAAACCTATAAGGGGTATTCATAGAAAGTGCATTTTCATAATAGCCAAAACAGCCAACTCAATTATCATATTAACTGATCATTGGATAAATATTGTGACTTATTATTCAACTACAAAAAGAAATAAGCTACTGATGTGAGTGTATATGATATATGTTATACATAAATATATATAATATAAATGAGCCTGATGACATTATGCTAAGAAAAATGAACTGGTTTGCATAAAACCACATGTAATTTTTATATATAATATGTATATATAGAGAGAAAGAGAGAGAGTGAGGCAGAAAGATAATATAGTGTGAAAGGAGGGAGGCAGAGCTAAGATGGTAAAAAGAAAAGCAAATTGAGAGCACTTCTGACGCTTCAGCAAATCCAGAATACTAATTTGTGGCCCCCCCCCCCAAGTTCATGAAAAAGCCTTGAACCTATGACAGGGAGATTCTCCACTGTGGAATAAGGAGTATCTATGCAAATCTCCAATCCTCTTCTGAATAGTTGAGCATTCAGTTGAGCTCATATCTTGGAGGTTAAACTTGGGGTCAGACCACGGGGTGCTTCCCAAGTCTCACAAACAGCCACCCTAGTAGATAGCAGGTCTGCTTGGAATTACAGATGCTCCTGGGAGCTCCTTACCATGATGATCCATTTTC
Source organism: Cryptotis parvus (assembly GCA_021461705.1). Classification (NCBI taxonomy): domain Eukaryota; kingdom Metazoa; phylum Chordata; class Mammalia; order Eulipotyphla; family Soricidae; genus Cryptotis; species Cryptotis parvus. The sequence continues at coordinate 71,430 of JAJIBD010002087.1, forward strand.
TGCACAAAACTTGTGGGACCTTGATACCACAACCATGATCAGACAATAGCAGCTCTGAGTTCTGAAATGCAACACTGGTCTGTTTATGACCAGTGCTTATGAGCATAACTAATACAGTGAGCTTACGAATGAAAATTCCCAGCAGTGTTCAAAGCAATACAAACTCAAAGAATAGTCTTTGGGTGGAATTTGCACAAATGACTTTACAGTCCAACTCAGGTTTCTTTGCACAGTGCTAGACTGTCACTCCCAAGTTTTCACTTGGCACCAGACATAATGAAAGTGTGCACCAGACATATTGAATAAACTGGAGGAATTCTCCTGTATTAAATGAATAAAACCAAAAGCCCCGGAAGAAATGACTCCAAGTGCACAAGAGTTCTCTAAACTCCCTAATGAAGATTTAAAAGTGATGGTATTGGGGGTTAGAGAAATGACTTACTGTGCTGCATTGTATGCAGGAGCCCTGGTTTGATCCCCAGAAGGAGGAAGTGACAATCTTTCCTCTAGCACAGATCTGAAAGTTAGCCCTAAGCATTATCGGTTATACCTTCCCCCCCAAAAAAAAAAAAAAACCCTGCAGTGTCATGCTTTTTGTGCCACACCCAGCAATGCTCAGGGGTTACTGCTGGCTCTACACTCACTCTCAGGAATTACTCCTGGTGGTGCTCAGGGGACCATATGGGATGCCCGGGATAGACCTGGGTAAGTGGCATGCAAGGCAAATGCCCTCCCGCTGTGCTATTGCTCCCCACCCCCAACCCCCTGCAGTGACAAGGTGAGGATGTTCACTAATTGAAGAAAATAAGACAATGCCAATAAAGAAAGAGGAAGTATGAGAAAACCTCAGATAGATTATCTGATTAACTAAAGAACATAGCAGGTGAGTAAAGAAACTGGAAATCATAGTACCTAAATTAAAAAAAAATGGGAACATGAGTATTAAAATGATTGAAACCAATGAATGAATAATGCACTTGAAAATAGGATATATGAGAACATCAGAAAAGAAAAACAAGGAGTGAAAAATAACAAAATGTAAAGCAATCTATCTGTTCTAAGATTAATAATATTCATGTTATCAAGTTCTGGAAGGAAAGAACAAAATGGGGAAGAATTATTGAAGAAATTATAGTTGAGACCTTTCTCAGTCTGAGGATTGTTTCTCAGGCCCCTTCTCCAAGAAGCTCACTGAGCTCCAAATACAATGAACTTCAGTAGAACACCAAGACACATTATAATTAAAAATTTTGCCAAAAGCCAAGATAGAGATAGGATCCCAAGAAAAGCAAGAGCAAAGCAAAAGCTTTCATATAAGGGAACACCCACAGACTCACATCAAATGAAACTCCTCAGGCCAAAAGGAAGTGCTATGATGAGCCAACATGTTGAATGAAACAGGTAATCCAAATAGGAAGCTAGATTATCACTCAGACTCGAAGATTGATACAAAGCTTTATAGATTAGTAACAGCTGAGGAAGTTCATGATTACAATAGTAGCTCTGCGGAAAGCACTAAATAGCCTTATATAAAAGGCAGAGAAGCCCTAGAAGTAGCAAGATATAAAAACCATACAATATGGGAAAGAAGGGAGACTAATAATGGGTTGTTAAAATGAATTTGAAGCTCACTTGCTTCTAATTTAAGAGGGCATATAAGCTTATAGCTTTCGTTTTTTTAACAGAATCACTATGAGATGCACAGTTATATGGCTGTTCATGATCGGGTTTCAGTCACAGTATTCCAACACCCATCCCTCCACCAGTGTACATTTCCCACCCCCTGTGTCCCCCCCTTTTCCTTCCTCCCGATACACCCCCCCACACACACACCCAGCCTGTCTCTACAGCAGGCATTTTTCTTCTTTCTCCCTCTCTTCCTCTCCCTTTGGACATTATGATTTGCAATACAGACACTGAGAAGTTATGTTTGTTCTTTTATCTACTTTCAGCATGCAGTTCTTATCCATAATGATTATTTACATCTGTCTTTGTCATAGTGGTCCCTTCCCTATCCCAACTGCCTTTTCCCCAAGCATTTGAAACAGGCTTCCAACCATGGACCAATCCTCCTGGCCCGTGTTTCTACTGTCCTTGGGTATTAGTTTCATATCATGTTTTTTTTGCATTCTACAAATGAGTGTAGTCATTTCTTTGTCTGTCCCTCTCCTCCTGACTCATTTCACTCAGCATGATATTCCCCATGTCTGTCTATTTATAGCAAATTTCATGACTTAATCTTTCCTAAAAGCTGCATAGTATTCCATTGTGTAGATATACTATATAGTTTCTTTATCCAGTCTGTTCTCAGGAACTAGGGTTGTTTCCAGATTCTGTGCTAAAATAAACATAGAAGTGCAGATGGTGTTTCTGTTATGTGTTTTAGAGCTTCTGGGGTATAGACCCAGAAGTGGTACTGCTGAGTTGTATCGAAGCTCAATTTCCAGCTTTTTGAGGAATGTCCAAATTCTCATATAGGCTAGACAAGTAAGGCATTCCCACCTACAATGAAGGGACTCCTTTTTCCCCCATCCACGTCAGCACTCATTCTTGTTTTTGATGTGTGTAAGTCTGTGGTGTGAAATAAATATCTCATTGTTTTGATTTGCATCTCCCTGATGATTAGCAGTGTAGAGCTTTATACCATGTGTTTATTGGCCATTTGTATTTCTTCTTTGAGACAAAGTTTCTGTTCATTTCTTCTCCCCATTTTTTGATGAGGTTGGATATTTTTTCTTGTTAAGTTCTACCACTGCCTTATATTTCTTGGATATTAAACCCCTTAATCTGTGGACTGTATTTGTACCGTGGTCACTGTTTCTCTTGAAGTGTAGAAGCTTCTTAGTTTAATGTAGTTCTGTTTGTTTATCTTTGTTGCCACTTGGTTGGTAAGTAGTGTTTCGTCTTTGAAGATGCATTTAACTTCAGTGTCATGGAGGGTTCTGCCCATATTTTCCTCCATGTACCTTATGGATTCTAGCCCCATATTGAGGTCTTTAATCCAATTTGATACGACTTTTGTTCATGGCCTAAAAAAGAGCTCTGACATTGGTGGTGGGAAATGTGTGTTGGTGGAGGGTTGGGTGCTGCAACATTGTATGACTGAAACCCAATGTGAACAACTTTGTCACTGTCTGAGTTGGGTGTTTTGTTTTTGTGTGTAGTCGTCCAGTTTTCCTAGCACCATTTGTTGAAGATACTTTGCTTGTTCCACTTCATATTTCTTACTCCTTTATCAAAGATTAGGATATATTTGAGGGTTGGTGTTAGGATATTCTATTCTGTTCCATTCGTCTGTAGGCCTGTCTTTATTCCATTACTATGCTGTTTTAATTGTTTCTGCTTTGTGTACAGTTTGAAGCTGGGGAAGGTGATGTATTTCATCTTTTTTTTCCCTAAGGATTGTTTTAGCTATTTGTGGAATTTTTTGTTCCATATGAATTTCAGGCCCCCTGGGATGAACCCAGAGCCACTGCAGAGCCTGGCAAGCTACCCGTGGTGTATTCGATATGCCAAAAACAGAAACAGTAATGGATCTCATTCCCAATGAATGGAGACGATGATACTGGTGACCGCTCGAGCAAATCGATGGTCACAGGAAAACAAGTGATACAAGTGATATAAGTGATGAATTTCAGGAGTGTTTGATCTATTTCTTTGAAAAATGTCATGGGTATCCTTATAGGGACTGCATTGAATCTCTATAATTCTTTGAGGTGGGGGGGTGTATTGCCTTTTGACAGTGTTGATCATCCCAATCCATGAGCAGGGTATATGTTTCCATTTTCTAATATCTTTTTTTTTCTTTTTTGGGTCATGCCCAGCAATGCTCAGGAGTCACTCCTGGCTCTGCACTCAGAAATTAGTCCTGGAGGTGCTTGGGGGAACATAGGGAATCCTGTGGGATCTAACCCAGGTCGGCTGTGTACAAGGCAAACATCCTACCCGCTTTGCTACCACTCCAGCCCTGCCCTCTATTTCTTGAAGTATTTTATTGTTTTCTTTCTTTTCTTTTCTTTTTTTTTTTTTTGCTTTTTGGGTCACACCTGGCAATGCTCAGGGGTTTCTCCTAGCTCTGCATTCAGCTCCTGGCGGTGCTGGGGGACCACATGGGATGCCGAGGGATCGAACCTGGGCTGGCAAGGCAAACACCCTACCCGCTGGGCAATTGCTCCGGCCCCTTATCATTTTCTTTTTATAGGTCCTTCACCTCTTTAGCTAAACTGATTTCGACGTACTTGATTTTCTAAGGCACAATTGTGAATGGGATTGTTTTTCAAATCATTAGCTTCTCTTTCATTGTTTGTATATAGGAAAGCCATGGACTTTGTGTATTGACTTTGTAACCTGCCACTCTACTATACAAATCTATAGTTTCTAGGAGCTTTATGGTAGATTCTTTGGGATTTTCTGAGTATGGTATCGAGTCATTTGCAAATAGAGAAAGCTTTACTTCTTCCTTTCCTGTCTGAATACCCCTGATATCTTTTTCCTGCCTAATTACCATGGCCAGTAACCCAGTACTATGTTGAATATGAGTGGCGAGAGTGGACACCCTTGTCTTTCCCCTTCGTGATCTTAGGAACAAAGACTATTTCCCCATAGAAGAAAAACTATTTCCCCCATATGTGTGATAGATGGTTTTGACTATATTCAGGAGGTTCCCGTCAGTTCCCATTTTGTTGAGGTGTTTATTCATGAAGGGGTGCTGGATCTTGTCAGGTGTTTTTCTGCATCTATTGATATATGGTTTTTATTTTTTCTTTTATTGATATGTTGTGTTACGTTAATTGACTTGCACATGTTAAACCATCCTTGCATCCCTGGGATGAATCCTTGGTCATGGTGTATGATCTTTTTGGTGAGTAGTTGAAGTCTATTCATTAGTATTTTTATTGAAGATCTTTGCATCTGTGTTCATCAGGGATATCAGCCTTTCATTTTCTGTTTTGGTGGTTTCTCTGTCTGCTTTCGGTGTCAGGGTGATATTTGCCTCATAGAAACTGTTTGGGAGTGCTTCTGTTTCTTCAGTTTCCTGGAAAAGCTTGAAAAGAATTAGAGCGATAACCTCAAAAGGTTTGAAAGAATTCAGTAGTGAATCCATGTGGGCATGGGCTTTTGTTTTTGGGAAGAATTTTGATTACCATTTTAACTTCCTTGATGGGTGATTTTAAAGAAAGCCTTTGATTCTGTGGAGACTGAAGCAGTCATAGAAGCCCTAGCCAAACAGGGCTTCAAACCCAATACATAAAGATCCTTCGTGAACTATATTACGGTTTCACCACCAGCATCTCACCATTCTACATTGACATCAAAAGAGGGGTTCAAAAGGGTGATACCATTTCACCAAAACTCTTCAGCACCACCCTCGAAAACAGCATGCAACAATTAGAATGGGAAGGAATGGGAGTGAAGATAGACCCTGATGACATCGTTCTAATAACACCACACATCAGCCAAGCAGCACAAATGCTGGCTGACTTTGAGAATGTGGAAAGATAGGTCTACAGCTGAATCTCAACAAAAGTATGTTCATGAAAAATGAACTAGTTCCGGAGGCCCCATTCACTCTCAATGGAACAAACATCTCTGAATGCAACAGCTATGTGTACCTAGGTCGAGAAATCAACATGATGAATGACCTAAAACCTGAGTTGCGCAGGAGGAAAAGTGCGGGATGGACTGCCTTCAAAAACATCGAAACAATAGCCGAAAGAACAAAAAAACCTCCAGCTCCGGGCACATCTCTTTGACTCCACCGTTTTCCCTGCATTAACATACGCCTCAGAGACCAGGGCCCTATGAAAGTAGCATGAGAACACCATTCATGTCTCCCAAAGAGGGAATCAAAAGAGCCATGTTTGGAATATCACTCCTCACTGAAGTGAGAGAAGGAATCCGGAGTTCTGACTTCTGTTGCTATTCTAAGATCAAGGACACTGTCTCATCTGCTAGAACATCAAAAATAAGATGGGCTGGTCATATAATGCGATCTGGAGATGACCGTTGGACTAGAGCCATCACCGATTGGATCCCACAGGATGTCAAACCGCCCACCTACAAGATGGTCAGACTTTCTTATCAAGACCCTGAACGAACAGCTCGGGACTCTTAATATCCCTGAAACAACCAGATGCCATTGGGCTACACTGGCACGTGATAGGGTCAAATGGAAACATTACTGGTGCCTGCTCGAGCAAATCGATGAATAACGGGATATCAAACAATCAAGTGATCAAGTGATGATGATAGGTCTATTCAGGTATTCTAGATCTCCTTGGTTTAGCCCCAAGAGGTTATAGAAATCCAGGAATTTATCCATTTCTTCAAGGTTCTCTTATTTCATAACATATTTTCAAAATAATCTCTGATGAGCCTATGGATTTCTCTGATTCCTTTTGTAATGTCCCCCTTTTCGTTTCTGATTTGGATTATTTGGGTTCTCTCTGTTTCTGAATCTTGCTAGTGGTTTATCAATCTTGTTTATTTTCTCAAAAGAATCTGCTCTTGGTTTTATAGATCTTTTGAAGCGGGGGAGCTCATTGATTTTTGCTCTGCGTTTTATTATTTCCTTCTTGCCTGGTTTTGGCTCCTTTTGTTGATAATTTTCCAAGTTATTAAGCTGTGAGGTGAGATTATTTATGTGTGCTCTTTCTTCCTTTCTGATGAATGCTTGCAGAGCTATAACCTTTCCTCCTAACACTGCTTTTGCTGTGTCCCACAAGTTCTGGTAGCTCATGTCTTCATTCTGATTTGTTTCTAGTAACCTATTTCCTCTTTGGTTTCCTTTTTAACCCTCTGGTTCAGCAGAGAGCTGTTTAATTTCTAGGTGTTTGATTGTAGTCTAAATTTCTATGTGTGATTAACTTCTATTTCCAGTGTATTGTGGTCTGAAAAGATAGTTGAAACAATTTCTATCCTCCTAATTTTCTGGAATTATATTTTGGGGTCCAGTATGTGGTCTGTCTTGGAGAATGTCCCATGAGAACTGGAGAGGAATGTGTATTCAGCTTTTTTTTTTTCTTTTTTGGGTCTCACACCCAGCAATGCTCAGGGTTTACTCCTGACTCTCCACTTAGTAATTACTCCTGGCAGTGTTCAGGGGGCTGTATGGGATGCCAGGGATCAAACCTGGGTCAGCTGTGTGCAAGGCAAACACCCTCCCCACTGTGTTGTCACTGTGGCCCCAATGTGCTCAGCTTTTTGGGGATGGAAAGTCATATATACAAACATACATACACATACATACATACATACATACATACATACATACATACATACATACACTAGCCCCCTCTCTTCCTTTTAAAAAATTTTTTTTGCTCAAATAAAGTGTTTTCTTGCTGAGTTTTAGTTTAGTTGATCTGTCAAGAGATGACAAAGTGGTATTGAAATCTCCAACTACTATTTTGTTGCTATTAATGTCTTTAAGTCTCTTAGCAGTTAAGTATTTTGCTAGTCTCTCCTTCGGAGCATATACATCTAGGAATGTGATACCTTGATCATTAAGAAATGACCTCCACTGTCTCTTTTACCCTTCTTTGGCCTGAAGTCTATGTGGCTGGATACTAGTATGGCTATAGTCCCCTATCTTTTTGAGGGGATTGTTTGCATGTACAACTGTTTTCTAGCCTTTCACTTTGAATCGGTATTTGCACTGACTGTCCAGATGTGTTTTTTGCAGGCAGCAGAGTGTTGAGTTCAGTTTTCTAATCCATCCTGCCACTCTGTGTCTCTTAATTGGTGCATTTAGCGCATTGATATTGAAAGATAATCCTGCTGAGTGAAATTAGAAGGAAAAGGACAGATATAGAATGACTGCATTCATTAATAGGATATAGATATTGAAAGATATTATTGTTATGTGATTTTTGTGCCATCTCTGTGCAGGAGTTTGGTGTATTTGTGGGGCTTATCTTACAGTAACCCATTTAGTTCTTATAACAATTGTTTTGAGTTTGTGAAGTTCTGGAGTTCTTGTTTATCTGTGAAGTTGTATATTATTACTTCATATCAGAATGAGTCTGGCTGAATAAAGTATTCTTGGTGAGATGGTCATTTCATTGATTTTTTTTTACTGTATCCCACCACAGACTTCAGGCCCAGAGGATTTTGTCTCGTAAGTCAGCTGTAAATATTAAGGATGCTCCTTTGTAAGTAATTTCCTTCTTTGATCTTGCTGCTTTTCGTAATCTATCTCTATCTATGATTTTCATCATTGTGATTAGGATGTGTCTTGGAATATTTTCATTTGGATTTCTTTTTAGCTGGTATCCTTCAGGCTCTCTGGATCTGGTTGCATGCACTTCTGGGAACTTTTCAGCAGTGATGGCTTTGACAGTTGCTTCTTCATTAGGGTTTTCCTGTCCCTCGATGATTGGTATGTTATTGCTTTTGACTTTATCCCAATGTTCTCTTTGTTACTGTTGGTTTTATTTTGAGACTCTCTTCCATCTTCTGCTGTTGTCTGGAGAGTCTCTGTACCTTATATTGGAGCTCACCGATTCTGTCCTCAAGAGCATTACTCTGCTGATGAGTCCTTCTACTGAGTTTTTCATGTCACCTACCAAGTTTTTTAGATGTCATATCTTTGTATGTTCATATGCATTTTTCTTCATTTCTGCTCTCATACCCTCTTATATTTTTATTGGCATTATGTTCCATTGCTTCTTTCAGCTCCTTATGTATTTTTTGACAGTTCCATTCTAAATTCCTTATCAGAGAGTATTGGGCTTTTGGGGTCCCCAACAGTATTGGGGTCCATTGGGTTCCCTGGTAATATGTGGGGCTAGCAATCATCCCCTCCAGTTGATGAACAAAAAAACTTTAAACAGTTTAGAATATCCAAGTAAGTCTTTACTACTTCAAACTTCATTCCACACTGAGCCTCCAACTCCCTAAAACTACAGGGGATAAATCTTATGGAAAGGCTGGGGGCCGGGCATAGCCAGTGGTATATGCTTATTCCTCAAACAATGAAGCAGAATCCTCATTGAGCAAAATTCCCAGGGGAGGATGCCCCTGCATCCCAAGGCTATTGTACTAAGGCAGAGCATTGTTTTTTCTCTCTCTTATGCTAGTAAACAGTCATTTCAATAATATTTCTAGTTGTTATGTATAAACACAGTAAGAGAAACAGGCATAAATCTACACCTGGAATTAAACCCGTAGGCTGAACTTTCCTGGGAGATCACATCATATGAGCCAGACTATGCTCCCTCGCCACTTTGATCATTTCCAATTCCCTTCCAGGTCCTATCTCCAACAATAACAGTCTTAAGTACTCTGTTCTAGCTGCAAGGCAATTTACTCAATTCACAGATGCAAGGCAATTCACGACCTTGCTCTAAACTTTGGGTCAGAGCTAGGGCTTATTCTAGAATTGTCCAGTTTTGAAGCCGGGGGCGAACTCTTTACCTGGCACCATCCAGTTCATCATAGAGGACCTTCTCTGGAGGTATGAGGAATTAGATTACTTCTAAATGATAAACTGAGGCGTATAGTTGGAAAGTATGATGGAAACCCTACAGTAAATAAATTAGAGCAAAATAACTCACAACTGTACTGCCTGACCATCCTTTGTGCTTATCGACGAGATCCCCAGCATAAACAAAAGGAAAAACAGTCCCTCATCAGCTATACAAAAACTGAGGGCTAGCAAGTAAGCAAGCAATCCAACATCAGGGCTAACAGGTATATCAAGTAATCTAACAGAGAGGTTATATAGCTCATTATTACTGGCTGGGTCATCTGGGCTAACAATTTCACTCACTATGCCTGGTGGGTTTATGCATTGTTGTACCATACGACCTTTGCAGTTTGTAGTTCTTTTGTGGATTGGCACCTATGTGTTAGGATGTCTTTGTATGTTTACAGTGAATTATGGAGAGGTATGAGCCTGGGTTTACTGGTACCTTTAATACAGGATATATATGAAGTAACTTATTCCTGTGGCCACACTGGCGTCTGCATGATATTGGTATTAGAATTTAGAGACATGCTATGAGGTGTGGTTCCAGCTTCAAAACACTGTCGGATCTAGCTTATAGGCTTCCCTTTATGTGGGTTTCCAGACTTAAGGGACGAGGGGGGGGGGGGAGGGTGCAGGTCCCGCCACTGTTCAGACACACCTGAGTTTAAGATGTTAGACCAACGGGTTGAGGGCAGCTTAGAACTTTAGAAGGAAATTACACAGTAATATCAAGACAGACATACAGGTGACACAAGTAAGGGGCAAGAGGAACATGACTGCTGCATAAAAGGGGAAGAAAATAGGCAACAAGCAAAGGCAAACTGTATAGGAACCAAGAGTTCTTAAAATAAGTGGCTGTAAGTTTCTTTCAATTTGGTTGAATTTGTGAATTGTGGTTAGGTAACTTAACCACAGTTACCTAAATTCACCAATCAAAAGGTACAGAGTTGCTAAAGATTAGAAAAGTAATTCGAACCTTCTGTCCTACAAGGGACTCATTTGGACAGTCATAATAAAATGGGCTCATAAAGAAATAGATTCAGTTTCAAAGTAAAAAACTAGAACACATTCATAAAGACAAAGCCTAGAAAAGGCTGGAATAGTCGTACTTATTTCAGACAAAATAGATATCTAACTAGATAAGGGATAGAGATGGACTTTATGTAATGGGCAAGGACTAATATAACAAGAAGACTAAATACATATTAATATAAACACCTTGATCTTTCTTGCTGGTGTTTATAAACACCAACATTTATAAAGCCATTACTAACAAATTTGAAGAAAGATACTGACCATAGTACAATAATAATAGATTATAGCCCAGCGAGTAGGGTGTTTGCCTTGCATGTGGCCGGCCCATGCCGGCCTGGGTTTGATCCCTGGCATCCCATATGGTCCCCCAAGCATACCGCCAGGAGTGATTCCTGAGTGCAGAGCCAGGAGTAACCCCTGAGCATCGCCGGGTGTGACCCAAAAAAAAAAAAAAAAAAAAAAAAAAGATAACAACCTACTCTCACCATTGGATAGGTAAACCAAACAAAAGAATGTCAATTTGTAAATATAATTCATCGCTATCACTATCACTATCTTCCCATTCATCATCTATTTGCTAGAGCGGGCACTAGAATGGATTTCCCACAAATGTGAAAGAATTCAACCAATACCCATCTGAAAAGGGGTTAATATCCAGGATATATCAGGCACTGGTAGAACTTTGCAAGAAGAAAACAGCCAACCCCATCAAAATATGGAGAGAAGGGAATGAACAGAAACTTTAACAAAGAAGAAATTCAAATGGCCAAAAGACATGAACAAATACTCATCATCATTAGTCATCAGAAAGATGCATATCAAAACAACAATGAGATACCTCACACCACAGAAACCGGTGCATATGCAAAAGAGCAAGAACAAGTGCTGGCGTGGATGCAGGGAAAAGGGGACTCTCATCCATTGTTGGTGGGAATGTCGACTGGTACAGCCTTTTTGGAAAAACAATGTGGACATTCCTCCAAATGATTAGGCATTGAGCTCCCATTTGACCCAGCCATACCACTCCTGGGACTATACCCTGGGAATATACACTGTTAAAAACATACAGCAGAAACACCATCTGTACTTTTATTTTCATAACAGCACTATTCACAATAGCTAGAATCCGGAAACAACAAGAGTGCCCAAGAACTGATGACTGGCTAAAGAAACTTTGGTACATCTATGCAGTGGAATACTATGCACTGTTAGGGAAAATAAAGTTATGAAATTCGCCTATAAATGGTTGGACATGGAGAGGATCATGCTGAGTGAAATTAGATATAGAATGACTGCATTTATTTGTGGGATATAAAAAAAATAGCATGATACCAATATCCAAGCCAGACTAAACATGGATCTGGAGGTCTTGTCAGTGGGTAGAACCTACTACAAATGTGTGGGGAGTCAGAGGTTAGGCAATACAGAGAAAGGAACAGTGTCTAATTTTTGTAAATGATAATACCAGCGTAGAACTGAGCATTGAAAGTAGGTAAAATGATACACTGATAATCTCTAGCTGTATGTATTGCAAGCCAAGTGTATAAAAAGAAAGGAAAGAGAGAGAGAGAAAGAGAGAGAGAGAAGAGAAAATTGCCTGCCCTAGACACAGGCTGGGGAGGGGAGAAATTATGGGACAATGGTGGAGGGAAAAAGGGCACTGGTGGAGGGATGGGTGCTGGAACACTGTATGACTGAAACCCAAATATGAACACTTTGGTAACTGTATATCTTATGGTGGTATAATTTTAAAAAAGGGAAAAAGAAACAAGGGAGTGAGGTGACATGCAAAATACACAAAAAATACAAAAGATTATGAGATTACTTGATCACTTGAATTCCGTTATTCATCTACTTGCTCGAGCGGGCACCAGTAACATTTCCATTGAACCCTGTCACGTGCCAGTGTAGCCCAATGGCATCTGTTGATTCAGGGAATATGAAGAGCCTCAAACCGTTCGTTCAGGGTCTTGACAAAGAAGTCTGACCATCTTGTAGGTGGCGGCCACGTGATCTTTTGGCATCCTGTGGGATCCAGTCGGTAACGGCTCTAGTCCAGCGGTCGTCTCCAAATTGCATTACATGTCCAGCCTATCTGATTTTCAATGCCTTGGCAAACAAGACAGCATCCCTGATTCTGGAATAGCGACGGAGGTCAGAGCTCCGATTCCTTCCTCACTTGAGTGAGGCATGATATTCTAAGCATAGCTCTTTTCGATTTCTCTCTGGGAGACCCAAATAGCATTCTCATCCTGCTTTCGTAGGGCCCAGGTCTCTGAGGTGTATGTTATGCAGGGAGAACGGTGGAGTCGAAGAGATGTACCCGGAGCCGGAGGTTCTTTTGTCCTTTTTAGCTATTTCTTCAATGCCTTTGAAGGCATTCCATGCCACTCTCTTCCTCCTGCACAGCTCAGGTTTTAGGTCATTCATCATGTTGACTTCTCGACCTAGGTACACATAACTGCTGCATTCAGAGATGTCTGTTCCATTGAGAGTGAATGGGGCCTCTGGAACTAGTTCATTTTTCATGAACATAGTTTTGTTGAGATTCAGCTGTAGACCTATCTTTCCACATTCTTGGTCGAAGTCAGCCAGCATTTGTGCTGCTTGGCTAATGCTTGGTGTTATTAGAATGATATCATCGGCAAAGCAGAGGTGGTGTAGTTGCTGACCGTCTATCTTCACTCCATTCCTTCCCATTCTAATTGTCTCATGATGTTCTCGAGGGTGGCACTGATATTACTATATATGAGATTACTATATATATCATATATTATATATAGTAATCTCATATGTAGTATATATATATATATATATATATATATATATATATATATATATTCTATCACTATCACTGTCTTCCCGTTCATCATCGATTTGCTCGAGCAGGCACCAGTAACATCTCCATATGTCCTGTCTCATGCTAGTAGTATTTTATACTATATATTATATACTACATGAGATTACTATAGCAATTTAATGCTACTAATTTGCAGATGTTAGAAGAATTGAATAAATGTTTAGAATCACTCAATCTCTGAAAACTGAATCAGGAGAAAGTAGAAATTCTGAACAAATCAATTACTGATAGAATTTGAAATAGTAATCAAAAGTCTCCCTAAAATGAGAAGCCCAAATTTAGATGGGATGTTCAGTGGTTATTCCTAAACTCTGCATTCTGTGAACAATTCCGGTGGGCTTGGAGGACCACATGGGATGCTGGGGATCAAACCCAGGTGGGTGGGTTGCAAGGCAAGCACCGGACCCACTGTATTATTGTTGGACCTCTACGTACTTTGGCTGCTGGGGATTGAATTCAGGGCCCCATTCATTTAAGGCAACTGTTCTACTAAGAGACTCACAGACATGGGGCAGAGTTGCTACCGGCTCTCCCTGTGTCCAGCCTCCTCATGAGGCTCCTGGGAGGGATGGCGGGTTCTAGTCCTGGCCTGTCACCCCAGCAGAGCCTCGCAACAAGCCAGACGACCCCCACTCCATGAGGGCAGCCATTTTCCACATCTGAACTTCCCTTTCCTCAGAACTCCACCCAGCAGACAAGCCTATCACAGCCCGACTCACGCGCCACAAGTGGCTGCGTGGTTCATCAATAAATGCTGGATTTAGAGGTGACTACAAGAGTATGCCACCCGTATGGCAGAGCCTGGCAAGCTACCCGTGTCGTATTTGATATGCCAAATACCAGTAACAATTATAAACCTCATTCCCATGACCTGATGGAATGGTTTGAGGTTCTTTATGTTCCTGGAGAAAGCAGATGCTCTTGGGCTCTACTAGTATGAGACAGGATATATGGAGATATTACTAGTGCCGCTCGAGCCAATCGATGATGAACGGGAAGACAGTGATAGTGATACAGTGATACCAAACCTTCATATAGGACCCATTCCCTCTTCTTCTCAACACTTCCAAGAAATCAACAGGACTGGAAATCATCTAGTTTCCGTTAAGCTAACATCACCTTGATACCAAAAGCAGACAGACATCACTCTTCACTTGATCACTTGACATCCCATTATTCATCGATTTGCGTGAGTGGGTGCCAGTAACATTTCCATTTGACTCTATCATGTGCCAGTGTAGCCCAATGGCATCTGCTTGCTTAACTACAGTGTGAAATTTTCAAACCAGTTTTTTTTAATGAATATAGCCGTAGAAATCCTCAACAAAATCCTTGCAAACTGAATTCAGCCATAAATTATAGGAGTCACACACCATGCTTACATGGGATCTATTCCAGGGATGCCAGATGATTCAGTATGTTCAAGTCAATGTGATATACTATACCAATAAAAGGAAAGATAAAAATCATATCAATAGTTGCTGAAAAAGCATCTAACAAGATCCAAAACCAGTTTATGATGAAAACTCAGTAAGATGGGAATTAGTTCAGTGCAGTAAAGCGCATATGTAAGAAACCTACACCTGACATCACACTCGGTGGTGAAATGCTGGCCCTCCATATTAGGGACATGGCAAGGGATGCGCTATCTCACCACTGTTACTCAGCATAGTGTTGCCTCTCCTAGCCATAGTGGTTAGACAGTGGAATTAAGAGGATTCAAATCGGAAAAGAAGTCTAACTATGACTATTTTTAGATGACTTGGTTTTATACATAGAAAAGTATAGTCTTCCAAAAGAAAAACTAGAAACAGTAAACCCAGTCTCGTAAAAGTGGCAGGCTATAAAAAAAATTCTTGCATTTTTATGCAAAAAGGAAGAAAAAATTTTAAACATCCCACTTACAATTGTGTCCAAAAAATTACGTATTTAGGAATGAACATGACACAGGAGATAGAGACCTAGTGAAAAAATTAGAAGATGAATCACTGTCAAATAAGAAACACTGGGAAATGGAAACATTTCATATTCCTCAATTGAAAGAATTAACATAGTTAAAATAACTACAGTGGGGCTTCCTCTTCCCCTGCCCAGGAGGGAAGGTGGGTTCTAGCCCTGGCCCACTACCCCAGCAGAGCCTTGCAAGAAACCAGAGGAACCCCACACCATTAGGGGCTGCTATTTTCCACACCCAGACTCCCCACTAATTAGAGCTCCACCCAGCAGAATTGCTGATCACAAGTCCAGCTCATCAGAGACCCACCCTGCAGCAGTCTTTTACAAGCCCAGCCCAGGTATGCTGATCCAGAGACTCACATACATGGGACAGAACTGCTACCGGTTCTCCCTGTGACCAGCTGATCATGAGGTGCCCAGGAGGAAGGTAGGTTCTGACCCTGGGCCGCCACCCCAGCAGAGCCTTGCAAGAAGCCAGAGGAACCCCCACACCGTGAGGACTGCCATTTTCCACATCTGAACTCCCCAGCTCATCAGAGCTCCACCCAGCAGAAGAGCTGATCACAAGTCCAGCTTGTCATCAATAAATGTTCGAGATTAGAGGTGACTACAAGAGTATCCCACCTGCACGGCAGAGCCTGGCAAGCTACCCATGTCATATTTGATATGCCAAATACCAGTAATAATTATAGATCTCATTCCCATGACCTGATGGAATGGTTTGAGGCTCTTTATGTTCCTGGAGCGAGCAGATGCCCTTGGTCTACACTAGCCTGTGACAGGACGTATGGAGATGTTAATGGTGCCTGCTCGAGCAAACTGATGATCAACGGGAAGACAATGATACAAGTGAAAATAACTACAGTACCTAAAGTGCTATGCAGATTAAAGGCAGTCTCCATTAGAATTTCCATGGCAATCGTCTATAGAACAAATACTGCTAAAATATAATTTGGATCTATTAAACTCCCTGAATAATGAAAATAATTCTGAGAAAAAAGATGGAGGCTATTGCATCCCTGACTCAATACTATAAAGCCATTGTAATTAAATGTGTGTGATACTGGTCTGCTTTTAGCAGACTCTCAAACCAGTGGAATAGAATAGAGAGATCAGAAGTAAGCTCTTAGGTGTATGGCCACTTTACAACAATGGAGCTAGGTGCATTAAGTGGAGAACGGAAGATATCTTCAGCAAATGATGTTTGAGTTTTCCCAGCTATTAACATGGTATTGACTTAAAAGGTACCTTCAAGTATTCCACTCCACTGGCAAAGGAAATAAAGCAAAAAATAAACCAATGGAACGAAATCAAACTAAAACATTCATGCACTATGAAAGAAACAGTGGCCAAAATTTCAAAATACATTGCCTCAATGGGAGGAAATATTTGCATGCCATCCATCAGATTAATTCTAATAGCCAAAATATGAAGCATTCACAAAAGTCAACAACAAAAATAACCACACCAAAAATTGGGGAGAAGTATTGATCAGATTTCAGTATATCACAGAAGAAATACATATGGCCAAGGCATATATAAAAAAGACTCACTGGGGCTGGAGAGATAGTCTAGCAGGCAAGGTGCACTCTTCCAATCTGGGTACAGTTCCCAGCATCTCATATAATGCTGAATTCTCTAGGAGTGATTTCTGAGTACCATCAGGTATGGCCCAGCACCCCTCCTCCCAAATGGCTCATTCATCACCATCAGGGAAAAGAAAATCAAAATAATGATTAGGTAACACCTCACTTGGTGAGACTAGCCTATATTGAAAAACAACCAGTACCATTGATTGATGGTGTAATAAAAGAACGCTCTGTTGGTGGGGCTGCTTTCTAGTTCATCCTCCGTATATATTAGTGTAAACTCCAAAGCGTTAAAAAAATAGAACTTCCATGTAACCCAATGATTACTCTCAGTCTAAGAATGGTTCCATTCTTAGACTGAGAATCTAAAACATTGAATATATGTTCATTGCAACACTACATATAATGCCAGTATCTGGAAACAACCCAGTGCTCCAAATGGATGAATACATTAAGCAATTGTAGTATACAGACCTGAGAATCCTAATTAACTGTAAGAATAAACTTTACGTTTTACTATAACTGGACTGGAACTGAAGAGTTCCATGTTAAACAAAGTGATTCTAAAGAAAGACAAAGACATTTTAAAGAAAGACTTTTAAAGAAAGGCAAAGACATATCTCACTCATATGTGAACATAAAGAAATAAAGCAAGGGAAAGATAATGGCCAGTGCAAACAAATGAGATTTTGCTATAGAACTGATTCTGCCATATGGGTGTCTGTTCTGGGGTGTGAGGGTTGACTGATAAGGGACCTAGAAACCATGGTGGAAAGCTATTGATAATATGGTGATGGCTATGGTGCATTAAAGTTGCATTAACCTACAGAAAACATTTATATTAATACTATTGTTAATCGTGATACCTCAGTTTTCAAAACAAAGGGCAAATCAAAAAGGCATAAAGTGTGTTTATTGTTGCCAAGAGTGGAGAGGGTGAATGAGGACTTTCCTTTGCAGAAGAAAATGTTCTGGAATTAGTGGTGTGTTTTGTGAACACACACACACACACACACACACACACACACTGTGCAGTATATTTTTAGGTGGACAGATTGTATGCTATTTGAATTCTATCTCAAGCTATTTTGAATTTTTATTTAAGTGGACAAATGTCTTTTTGTCTAGGAAAAACCATGTGATTTCTCCCTTATCCAGTTGGCACTAAATTAACTGCTTGATAGCACCTCTGGTTACTCTGTGGGAAAGCATATTTTCCTAACCGGGCAGTGGGAATGCCAGGAAACTAACAATCTTAAAAAAAAAATTGGCAGTATTTCTGATATAGTTGTATCTTTGCAATTATGACCTAGAAATCCCAGTCCTAGGAATGGAGTCCTGAAGATATATTTCTGAAAATACAAATACATAGACACCAGACTGTTATTAAATACGTATATACTTCACAGGATTATTTGTGGTAGATGAATATTGGAAACTGTCATAGGAAGTACATAAAAGATATTTATGCACATGTAAAAGAATGGGAAAGATCTGTGGAATTTGATATTTAGTGATATTTTTTTAATACATTGCAAAATAAAAACAGTGGTAGATTAATTCCTGAAACTCCTTTATACTCACTTTTGTAGTCACACCCTTTTCATACTCATAACCTTTGGCAACTTAATATTTGTTCTCCAATAATCACTAATTTTTTTTTTTGAGAATTCAAATGAAATTATATACTGCATACAGTTTTAAGGCTATAATTGGGAGTCAAGTTTTTTTAATTTATTTTGTTTTGAGTTTGGAGCCATACCTGCCTGACTCGTTGCTGAGTGGGTATTCCCTGCTATGTGCAGGGGACCACACAATGCTAGAGATTGAATGCTGGCCTCCACAATGCAAAATATGCACTCCAGGCCTTTGAGCCATCTCACTAAACACAAGCTTTGTTTGTTTGGTTTGTTGGTTTGTGAGTCACAACCGATGCTACTCCCAGTTTAGTCCTTTTCTGTACCTCCCTCCCTCCCTTCCTTCCTTCCTTTTCTTTTTCTTTTCTAAAGTTTTGAATGATTTGGGGTCACACCTGGTGGTACTAGGGCTTATTCCTGGCTCTGGGCTCATGATTCACTCCTGATGGGGTTTGGGGGAATTAAATCCTGGTCAGTAGTGTGCATGGGGAAACTCCCTACCTACCCACTGTGCTATCGCTTCATCTCCCATCCCCAACTTGATCCTTGAGGATCACTCCTGTGGGTGCTCTGGGACCATTCAGTGTTGGGGATAGAACTCAGGACTGTGAGCGAAGCATGTGATCCAGTCTTGTAGCTATCTCCCCAGCCATTGGCCTTTTTATTGATTTCTCACTTACACAATCACTTGAGGTTCATACAGTTTCTTGTATCAGTCATTTCTTTATGTATACATATTTCTTTATGTATGTGTGTGACTTTACCATAATGTGCTGAAATGTGGACTGTTGGCATTGTGGGGCTGTAGCAAAGCTTTTTTGTTGGGCAACAAAGCTTTCATGAATATTCATATATTATATATATGTTTTTATCCATGTACTTAGGAATGGAAGGAGTGGAATGGCAGGATGATACATAATAGAATTAATTGCACTCTAAGAAACTGATAACTTGCTTTTCAGAGTGTTGTCACTAGCGGTGTGCGAGTGTTCCATTCTCTCCACTTCCTTGTTAACACTTGGCGTCATCAGTCTTTTTAATTTTAGCCATTTTAAATAAGTGTAATTTTAATTCATTTTTCCCCAAGTAAATAATGGTGTTTGGCATTATTTTGTGTGTTATTTGCCGTTTATATATTTTCCTTGATGAAGCGGTTTTTCACTGAAAAATCAAACTTTTGTCTATCCTTTTTTTATTTTTAACTGAATTTTCAGTGTTCTTTACATATTCTGGAAATACAGATTTGGAAGATGCATGGTTTCTTCCATGTCTGTGGCTTGTATTTTCATTCTCCCTACAGTATCTTATGGAGAGCAGCTTTTAGTTGATTAAATTCAGTTTATCAAGTTATCCTCATTAGATCATAATTTTGGTACTGTATCTAATATTTTTCTAACTTCTGGTATAAAATATTTCCTCTAGTAAGTTTTACAGTCCTCAGTCCTTTATTTAGATCTATGATCCCATTTTAATTTAAATGTGTCACAAGTATGGATTCTAAGTTCATATTTTCATGTATGGGCATCCATTTGTTTTGTGTCTACCCAGATGTTCCAGAATAATCTTGTTATTTTAAAGTCAGCTTGATCACAACCTTAATTTCGTATGCAACCTTAATGCCTTCTGTCTCCTGATCTAACCCCTAATCACAGGTTCCTGAGATTAGGTCATGTACTTAGACTGGGTGGGAACATTATCCATTATAGATGACTTTCAGCATCTTACTCTGGCTCAGAGTATTTTTTTCTTTATACAGTGATGAAAAATGGTCTATTAAGGATTTGTCTTTACCTACAACACTAAAAAAATGCTAAAAACAGTGTAATTCTGTTAACCAACACTCTTAGAAGCATTCATTATAGCCTATCGTACATAATGTTTAGAGGTAGTATACTTTGATTTCAGGTGCACTGCACTGAGCTTTTTTTTTTTTTTTTTTGAAGGGGAACTACTGCAAAATTGAGGAAATTTTTCAGCCTTTATATCTGGCAGTCAGTATATATTTCTCAAGTTAGTGTATTGATTTAGTGCCACAAATAAATTTTTAGGCAAAAGTATCAACCAACCTTATTTTTTGTCTTCGAACATATAGTCGTGCCCCCACCCTGCCTTATCACAGTTTACTTCATGTGTTGCTTTTATCACATGCAGCAGCTGGTCGCTATGTAGTCTGCTTTTCCTCTTAAGCTTTTGGCAGTGTCATCTCCCACATGTCAACAATTTTTGTGCTCTTTGACAGAAGTCAGTGTTGTATACTCATGACTTTCTTCCTGACCTTTACTCAAGATTCTTTGGAAGGGTTATGTGTATTTAATGTTGAAAGAGTAATTTATGTGTTTCAGCTGTGAGTCATTGAGTTTCGTTTTTCCATGTCTTTGTATTGATTTGATTCCCATATCCTTTGTATATGTAATTGTTGATAGAAGTACAGCAGGTATCATTTCCTTAAAATGAGAATGAGGAGCCGGAGCACAGCGGGTAGGGCGTTTGCCTTGCACCACGGCTGACCGGGTTCAATCTCCAGGATCCCATATGGTCCCCTGAGCACCACCAGGAGTAATTCCTGAGTAAATAGCCAGAAGTAACCCCTAAGCATCACCAGGTGTGACCCAAAAAGAAAAAAAAATGAGCTAAAATATAGTTCTAGTTGACATTGAATAAAAAATGTTATTTAAGTTCCCAGAGAGATAACTCAGTTATGTCGGAGCTCAGTCTAGCAGCATTGCATGTCTATCACCATGTAGACTGGCTCTTTTGGCTTGCAGCATTGCTGAATCTGACTGAGAAGGTCCTGACATCGTTCTAATAACACCAAACATTAGCCAAGCGGCCCAAATGCTGGCTGACTTTGACTGAGAATGTGGAAAAATAGGTCTACAGCTGAATCTCAACAAAACTATCTTCATGAAAAAAGAACTAGTTCCAGAGGCCCCATTCACTCTCAATGGAACAAACATCTCTGAATGCAGCAGTTATGTGTACCTAGGTTGAGAAGTCAATGTGATGAACGACCTAAAACCTGAGCTGCACAGGAGGAAGAGAGCAGCATGGAGCGCCTTCAAGAGCATTGAAGAAATAGCTTAAATCGAAGAACCTCCCGCTCCGGGTACATCTCTTCGACTCCACCGCTTCTCCCTGCATAACATATGCCTCAGAGACCTGGGTCCCTACGAAAGCAAGATGAGAATGCTATTCGGGTCTCCCAAAGAGGAATCGAAAGACCTATGCTTGGAATATCACGCCTCACTCAAGTGAGAGAAGAAATCCTGAGTTCTGACCTCCATCGACGGTAGAGTCAGGGATGCTGTCTTGTTTGCCAAGGCATTGAAAATCAGATGGGCTGCACATGTAATACAATTTGGAGATGACTGCTGGACTAGAGCTGTTACCGACTGGATCCCACGAGGCATCAAAAGATCACGTGACCGCCAACCTACAAGATGGTCAGACTTCTTCATCAAGACCCTGAACGAACAGTTTGAGGCTCTTCGTATTCCTGAAGCAACCAGATGCCATTGGGCTACACTGGCACGTGATAGGGTCAAATGGAAATGTTACTGGCGCCCGCTTGAGCAAATCGATGAATAAGGGGATGTCAAGTGATCAAGGGATCAAGTGATCAAGCATTGAATGGTCTTGCTCAGTTGGCAGAGTTTCACCAGGAGTTGCTCCCATGTCTTTTGGGGAGCACACCCTTCCCAAATGTGTTTGAGGCTGCTTATAATAAATGCTGCTGACCCTGGTTCCACTCCCAGTATGGCATTTGGTCCCCCTAAGCACTGCAGGAGTGGCCCAAATACCCACTCACTCTCCTCTCCCCAAAATTATTTTCTCTTTCGGTTATTTCTGTTTGCTTGGTCACTGTTTATGTTTTTCCTCCCTCTTTTCACCCATCAAAGAAAACTTATTTGTAATTCTGTTCACTACCTAATACACTCATATTCTTTGCTAAGTAGTTTGGGGGAGTAGGGGAGACTAAGGATATAGCCCAAAGGAGTAACCTTTTTTAAAGAAGGAAGTAATTGTTTATTGGTTTGGGGGAGGGGAGGTCACAGCTAATGGTGTTTAGGACTTAATCACTCCTGTTAGGGATTGGGGGACCATATGGGATGCTGCAGATTGAACTCTGGTTGGCTGTGTGCAAAGTAAAGCACCTTATTGTACTATTGTCCCAGCCCCAGAAAGCAGTATTTAAGTAATAGTCAAATGTGACATTTCCTTCCATGATGATTTCATAATAAAAACCTTTTTTTCAGCTCACAGGTACTCTGTTGGGTTCCTTAGAGGGATGGCTTTTAACTCTTAAAGGAAGAGCCAATATCCAAATTATGGGGTATATAAGAGTTGGAAAAACAGTTGAGGAGTCAGTTGAGATGGGGTTCTCAGCCTGGCTGGCAGGAGTGAGTTGGAGGGGCAGAGAGCCTGGCAGCATAGAGTTAGAGGAGCAGAGAGAAGGGTTGGCTGAGCTTGCCTCAGGGCAGAGCAAGGAAATAGTTTGAAGAGAGTATTAAAGGGAGTTCAGAGTCTCTGAACTGGTTCTGTACCTGATACTGTCAGTCAGCCACACAACTGAAAACTGACATCTGATGATTGTTAAGTGATTTACATTTTTTGAAAGTGCTTAATAAATCTGTCTACTGTCCAAAGGCAATATGATGGGAAAATGGGGGTGTGGAGAGGAAGGGATATTGGGCTACTGAAGGGAGGGAGATTGTACACTGTTGATGGGTGTGGTATTAGAATTATATGTGCCAGAAACCATTATTAATAGTATCATAAACCATAGAAGAGCAAATAATAAATATAAGTCAACCTACTGGTGGTGGTGCCCGCTCAAGCAAATCGATGAACAATGGGAAGACAAGTGATACAAGTGATACAAGTCAATCTAGCTACTACTACCTTCTCTCAAGAATCAAACTTCTTGAAAAATTCCCTATTGTCAGTTTTGGATTAGTAAGATTACGACTTGTAATTATGAGTAATTTGTTCATTACCTTTTAAGATTTATCATTTCTATATGTCTTTATATTTTATTTCCTTCTTTGTATCATTTGGCCTATATCTAGGAAATTGAAATAAATGAAACCTTCTCAATCCATTTATTCTGTGTTTATATAAGAGTAAATACATTTATGGTCTTTTCAGTATTTTTGAGCATACTTCCTATTATCATTCAGTGTATATTTCCTGACTAGGCTCTAGGGATATATTTGTGAGTAATACATGATCATTAGCTTCAATAATTTGTTAGAGAGGTAGGCATACACAAATAATTACAGTGTGGTATTAAAATATGTACCAAAGTTATGTGTAACCACAGTAGGTGCCAAACACACCAAACCGACACCCACCCCCCCACCCCACCAAAAACCCCCCCCACAAACCTGACAAACCGCTGATTAAAATCCGGGGCCAACAACCCACCATGCCCCCCCCCCACCGCACGAGCAACCGCTTCCAAGTCCCGTCTTGGTTATATAAATAATCTTATATATTGATCAACTTATATAAAGGAAAGAACAGTGTTAATGAAGATGTCAGGTCTGGATGTATATAACCTAGTTTTACAATGAGTCAACACAGTTCCATAGTTTCATTTGACTCACCCCTACCACCCCTCTAATAAATGCCTTTTTCATTGTTTCGGTTGGTGAGCAGGTGTGACTGAATTCAGAACACTTCAGGAAAAAGCTTGGTCAGAACAAGCTCATGTCTTTCTGATAAGTGATGAGTTAGTCACTTGCTTGGGGAATCTGAGACTATGTGGAGACGAGTTGTGCTGACTGGGAATCTTGTCTTAATTATGACTGAGCAGGCCGTCTAACTCTCCTGGTAGGTTTTAGTAGCAACTGCAGGAGGACTTACTGCTACCTGCTCAAGTTGGTCTGAGGACTGAATTTGCTCATTTGTAATAGGTTTTGCATATAGCAATTGCTAGGTTAGTGCTAGCTCTTGTTATGTATTTGTATTATGTTTCTATTCAGACTACTTATAATACCAAGCATATAATTCTCAGTTGGGTCAGACTGGCTCCTTGAGCTGAAGGTATTCCATGTATTCAGCTCAGCAAACATGCATTGAGAGTCAGGGAGTGTGTCAGACAATAGGCTGGTCATTGAGTCCCAGAGACTTAGAAAGATAGGTTCTGTCCTAGTCGTTTATATATTTTTATTTATTTATTGCTTTTTTTGGGTCACACCGGTGATGCTCAGGGCTACTCCTTGCTCTGTGCTCAGTAATTACTCCTGTCGGTGCTCGGGGGACCATATGGGATGCCAGGGATCGAACCCAGGTTGGCCACTTGCTAGGCAAATGCCTTACCATTGTCCTATTGCTCCAGCCCCTATATATTTTAATCATACTGTGTTTTTTGCCAGAGCCCTTTTAAGATAAGGACACTAAAAGAATTGGATTTAAAACGGGAAGAAATGGGACTGGAGAGATAGTAGACCAGCTTGGATGCTTGACTTGCATGTGCTCAACTCAGGTTCAGACCACAGCATCCTATTTGGTGACTAGAGCACTCTCAGAATAATTAGTAAGTGCAGAAGCAGGAGTAAACCCTGAGCATCGTCATGTGTGACCCCAAAACAAAAGCAAAACTAGAAGAGATGTTTCAATATTAGAAGAGCTCTCTCTTCTAAAATAATATAGCAAGTAACTTAATGAAAATTGCCCCTTTTGATCTTATTATTGATACCACTCCAGAAACACAGTCTGATTTGGAAATTTGTAGTTAGAAGCTTTGTAAGTAGGTGTAGCATCTTCTGTGTTATGTTGTAGGGAACAGAGAAATCAGCTCATTGTGCAAGGTTTTGCATGTTCTGTATATGCATTCTGCCAGCCCTAGTAATCAATTTAGTGTGCTAGCTCATGATTAAAATTTGCTTCATGAAGATATTTTAAAATAAAAATTGGATTTAATCTCACCTCAAACTTTTTAGACCTAGTTGAAGGAACCACACTAGGAAACAATGTCATCTATTTCTACCCTCTTTTCGATTTCAAAATTCTTTTCGATCATTTCTCCAGGCACAGAATAAAGATAGAAACTAGTTTTTCAACTTAGATAGTGTAGAGATTTCTTAAAATTTCTAGAAGCAGCAATTTCCGTTATACTAGAAATGTTTAAATCATTATCTGATATTTATAAAATCGAATGGGTCATAATTACGGAGGGCGGTAAATGGCTCAGCCAGCCCCTGGCAGAGTCCAACACAGCTCCTAGGGCTCCCTCACACGTATGTGGGGGGCCACTCTGGCTGGACTTGGAGCGAGATTTGGGCCCCTCCTCCCATTCCTCCACCTCCATGTTGGTGGGCGTGGCTGCAAGCTCCCAACCACCACAACCACAACAGCGGAAGAGCGACATTCTGAGACCCACAGCTGTGCTGGTCTTAGACAATAATGGAAGTTAGGACCAGGTCCTTCCCAGGATCTTTCAGATTAATACACTGTATACAGTTCTAGGCAGGTTGTAGCCGTGGCCCGTCATCCCAGTGAGCCTAGCAAGAAGCCAGAGGAACCCCCACACCATGAGGGCAGCCATTCTCAACATCCGAACTCCACAGCTACTCAGAGCTCCACCTAAGAGAAAAGCCCATCTCGCCCCCTTGCAGTTCACCAGTAAATGCATGAGATGAGAGCTTATTACTGTAGTGTACCACCTACATGGCAGAGCCTGGCAAGCTACCCATGTTGTATTTGATATGCCAAAAACCAGTAACAATAAGACCTCATTTCCATGACCTGAAAAGAATGTTTTGAGGCTCTTCGTGTAGTGTAGCCCTTGTGCTATACTAGCTTGAGACAGGACGTATGGAGATGTTACTGGTGCCCGCTTGTGCAAATTGATGAACACGGGAAGACAAGTGATACAAGTGAATGGGTCATAGGGCTTGTCACATGGTACAAATTCATCATTCCTGGCTTCCACATAATGGTGACTGATAGAATTTACTTATTTCATGTTGAGTATTAGAGGTCAAATACTCTAACAATAGTACTACTTTTTAATAAGAAACATGTAAGTGTATTTTATAGACAAGGGATTGTAGCTTAAATACTATGAGTCATTGTTTTCCCTAACTTTCCCAGTAGTAGTTAATTGTATGTAGTCATAATTTTGCCACTGAAAACATCTTCTTATTTAGAGATTAGTATCTTCCACTCCAAGATTTATTAGAACCTAACGAGAATGGCTCATTTGTAGCTTAGTGCTCAGTTTGTAAAAGTAGATTTTACTTATTTATTTTAATCATTTTTTTTTTGGTCTGGAAATCAAAGTGTAGTATAGGGGAAACAGTCTAATTGAGATAAGCTGGATAAAGTTAGGACATCTTAAATATGTAGTTTTTGCTTTCCTCAGCAACATTTATTTACTGTTTTAAAGAAAATTATGGGAAAGTATAGATGTATTTCTAACTTTATTCCCTATGCTTTTTTGGAGTTGGTATGAATTTACTTTAAAGGAGAGATGTGTGACTTGCATGTCTGTTTCAATAATATGAAGTTATATGAACAAACGTACAAGGAAATAAAAATCAAAGATAGTCTTGAATAAGTCCATGATAAAAATAGGTTGCTAAAATTCTACCAATTATTTACAAAGATAAGTAATTTTTAGAGCCAGGATATATGTCAGTGGTTGGGGTACCTGCTAGCATATGCCCACACCAGGATATGACTCCAGGCAGTGCATGGTCCCCCTGAACATCACTGAGTGCAGCTCTAGAAACTCTTATCATCCCTGGGGTATGCTGGGTATCCATAGGGCAACATAGGGCTCTGTAAGCCTTACATCTTCAGGCTCTTGGGTTGAACCAACCTACCACCCAGTTGGCTGGGAATTGCTTAGAGAGATCCTGTGACACCACCCCCCAAAATATAAAGAACAGTGATTTTTAACCTGTACATCACCATTTCTTAACTGGGACCCCCAGTATATTCCAAGGGCACCATAGATGAAAATTACATAAGTGGCAGAACCACAGCAAAAGACAGGGGACCACTTAGTAGTATGAGAGTGGGGAGGGTGCACAGGAAGGAAACACTTGTCCAACAGAGGCGACTGAGGGAAATGGGTTGAGAAACACTGCTGTAGATGATATCTCCGTATCATTTTGTCTGGCCACTTGTAGCTGGCTGTACTGTCATGGGTACCTTGGATTGCTGCCATCCAATTGGCAGATATTCAGGGGTGTGACCCATTGGTTTATCGGTTTTTTAGAAATTGTTGGAGGACACTACTCATCGAACATTGCTTTTTTATGTAAGCTTGTATATCAGAAAATCAGTTTGAGAAACATGTTTATTATTATTGTTGTTGTTATTATTATTATTATTATTATTGCTTTTTTGAGTCACACTTGGTGATGCTCAGGGGTTACTCCTAGCTCTGTGCTCAAGAATTACACCTGGTGGTGCTCAGAGGACCATATGGGATGCTGGGGATTGAACCTAGGTCAGCTGTGAGCAAGGCAAAATGCCCTTCCCGCTGTGCTATCACTCCAGCCTCATGTTTATATTTTAAAAAGAGAACTTCACTGTATCACTGTATCACTGTCTTCCCATTGTTCATCGATTTGCTCGAGTGGGCACCAGTAACATCTCCATTAGTCCTGTCACAAGCAAGTGCAACCCAAGGGCATCTACTTGCTACAGGGACAGGGGGGCCCAAAACCGTTCTTCAGGTTATGGAACTAAGGTCCATAATAGTTACTAGTCTTTGGCATAAAAAGTAAATAAAACACGGTAGCTTGCCAGGCTTTACCGTGTAGGTGGTATAGTCTCAGTAGAAGGCTCTCAACCCGAGCATTTACTGATGAAACTTAAAGGGGAAGATCAGGTTTTCTCTTGGGTGGAGCTCTGAGGAACTATGGAGTCTGGATGTTGAAAATGACTGACCGCATGATGTGTGGTTTGCTCTGGCTTCTTGCCAGGCTCACTGGTATCAGTTAAAACATGTCTATAACTGTTTACTATGTATAAATGTGAAAGAAATTTATGGACATAGTCCTTAAATTTATGGACATAGTCCTGACCAAAGTTTAAGAAAATCGGGCTTGAGCGATAGCCCAGCGGGTAGGGTGTTTGCCTTGCACGCGGCTGGCCTGTGCCAGCCTGGGTTCGATCCCGGCATCCTATATGGTCACCCGAGCACCGCCAGGAGTAATTCCTGAGTGCAGAGCCAGGAGAAACCCCTGAGCACTGCCGGGTGTGACCCAAAAAAAGCAAAAAAAAAAAAAAATGAAAAAAAATACATATATCGTGCATTCTAAACTCCAAGAAAATGACTTAACGTCGGAGTCTAAAACATTGTCAGTAGGGGGACATTGGGGGGAGGGGGAACAACGTGTTTCTATTTTTTATTGAATCACTGCAAGATAGTTACAAAGTTGTTTATGCAAGCATGTCTCAGGAATACAATTTCCCAACACCCCACCCTTTCAGCAGCTTACAGTCCCCACCACCACTGTCCCCACTTTCCCTCCAGCTATCACGCCCCAAAGCCTGCCTCTAGGGCAGACACTTTTCTTTTTTTCTTCTTTAAATCATGATTTATTTTAAACACCCTGATTTACAAAGTAAAACTTTTTTCACAATACAGTTGCTGGAAAGATTCATCGTTCAGCACCAATCCCACCACCAGTGTGCCCCCAACCACCAGAGACCGGCATTTCCCTCCCACCCTCCATCCCCTCCAGATGCCAACTCGCTTAGCCAGCATCAATTATGTTGATCATTACAGCTCATATAGTACTTTTCTTACCTAGGCATTAGACTATAGTCCTGGGACAGTGCAACAGGAAATGTCGTGCCTTGCGGCACATATCTAAGCCGGCTTTCAATCCCTTGCATGTAGGCCCTGGAGCATAACCAGGAATGATCTCTGAGAACAGAACCAGGACTAAGCCCTGAGCACCAGGGATGTGAACTCCCCACAAAAAGTAAGAAAGTGGGGCCAGAGTGATAGCACAGTGGGAAGGGCATCTGCCTTGCATGCAGCCGACCTGGGTTCGATCCCTGGCATCCCATATGGTACTAAAGAGGAAAGAAAAGAGAACTTAGCTTTTCAAATCAGTATCTGAACATCATTGGTATTTTGTTCTATAGTCAATAGACTTTTCTGTAGTCAACTTTTCTATAGTCAAACTTAGTCTTGATACATTTGCATAGGAGGAACACTTTAATATGTAATATAGTGGGGCGGAGCTATAGCCCAGTAGGTAGGGCGTTTGTTTTGCACGTGGCCGGCCTGTGCTGGCCTGGGTTCGATCCCGGCATCCCATATGGTCCCCCCAAGCATCGCCAGGAGTAATTCCTGAGTGCAGAGCTAGGAGTAACCCCTGAGCATTGCCGGGTGTGAACCAAAAAAGAAAAAAAAAAGTAATACAGTACACATTGTCTTTTTTTTCAGAATGAAAATCAAATTGTCCTAGCAATCTTAAATTTCTCTTAAGCTGACTGCTTCCTGGGATCTTTAAAAGATGTGCGCACAACTTCTTTCTTTTCCTCTAATGCAATAAAAATTAATAAGTAACAGCTATGTATCTTATGTATATTAAGAGAATGTAGAACTTAAAAAACAACCCTGTAAAATGAGTGAATTATATTGGACTTGTACCTGCCTTTTATTATAATATAAGAAAATAATCAGCTTTATTATGCTGTAATTTGCATACAATAAAATTCAAAATTTTAGGGTAACTTTGATTAGTTTTATGAACATATGCAGTTGTAAGAATCATCACCATCATAATAGAAATGCTTTCTGATTTTAACATTCTCAGAAAGTTCCTTGAAGACTTTTTGGAGTCTTTGCTTTCCTCTCAGTTCTGGCTCCAATGAAGTACTAACAGATTTTCTATCCCAATAACTTTCCTTTTAAAAAATTTAAAGTAGGATCTGGAGGGATAGTACAGTGGGTTCAACCCAGGTTCGATCCCGGCATCCCATATGATCTCCCAGCACCACTTCTGAGTGCAAAGCCAGGAGTAACCCCGAGCATTGCTGGATGTGACCCAAAAAGAAAAACAGATAAAAAAGACCCAAAATTTTAAAATAAATTAAACCAAAGCCTGGAGAGATGGTATAGCAGGTCGGGTACTTGCCTTTCAGATGACTGACCAGGGTTCAATCCCCAAAACCCCATATGGTCCCCAAATACCCTTCCAGGTATGGCCCCACCCCAAGTCCCATAAATAAATAAAATGAAATTAATGTGCATTGTTTGTCCTTGTTACATTTTGCATAGTGCTTTTGAGATTTACTAATGGGGGTGAGTGATTTGTTTCTCTTACTGATGAATTGTGAACCATTATATGAGTATAATGTAGTTTATTTTGTTGTGAATAGGAATTTAGACTATTTCAAGTTTTGGCCTATTATGGTTGAAGTTTTTTGAACATTAAGTAAAATTCTTAATGAACAGGTATTTTTATTTCTTATAAATAATGTGGAATGGTACTGATGAGTGTTTGATAAGATTATGTTTACGTTTTTGAGATGTTGCCACATGGCCACCAGCAGCATGCGAGAGTATCATTATTCGTGTTGTGCGTCCTTGCCTCTCACTGTTAGTAAATTTTAGCAGATGTGTAATAGTGTTTCTTATGGTTTTGAATTGCTTCTACCTAATGGCTAATGATATGGGTTATCCTTTCATGTGGTTTTATGCTATTTGTAGATCTCTTTAAATTTTCTAAGTCATATATTTTTCCTGGTTTTTATTTTGTCTTGGGAATGTTTGCATGTTCTTTAATATTCTGTGATTCTTTATCTGATACATGTACTTTTCTTTTTTTAAAAAAAGTATTTGATTATACCACCGTGAGATATACAATTATAAAGATGTTCAGATTTGGGTTTTGGTCATACAGTGTTCCAGCACCCATCCCTCCACCAGTGCCCATCTCCCACCACCAACGTCCCGGTTCCATCCTCCCACCCCCCAGCCCGCCTCCATGGCAGGGTCTTTATTTCTTTCCTGTCTCTCTATCTCTTTCTCTTTTTCTTCCCTTCCAGATTGTGGATTACAAAACATACATTTAAGGGTTGTCATGTGTACTTTTCAGTCTACAAAAGTCTTAGTAACTTTATCCCTGTTTTTGAATAATGTTGTAAGTGGAGTTGTAATTTTATTTCATTTTTAAATTGTTCACTGTTAGGAAATAGAAATTTAGTTGATTTTTATATTTGTGTGACCTTTTTCTTAATTTGTGTTTTCTAATAATGCCTTTGAGTTGTCATCATACATGACTATGTCTATAAATAACAATGATTTTATAACTTTCTTTTAATATATATGCCTTTGCTTCGTTTTTTTGTTGTTGTTGTTGTTTTTTGCTTTTTTGGGTCACACACGGCAACGCTCAGGGGTTTCTCCTGGCTTTTCACTCAGGAATTACTCCTGGCAGTGTTCAGGGGACCACATGGGATGCCAGGGATCGAACCCGGATCGGCCGTGTGCAAGGCAAATGCCCTACCTGCTGGGCTATCGCTCTGGCCCCTCTTTTTATTATGTATCATACTTATTTTTTTAAGTATGATAACTAAGATTGCAAAATATTGTTAGGAGTGAAGAGAATGGACATCCTTGCTTTATTCTTCTTTTTGATCAGGAAAGTAGTTTTTCACTGTAAGTTGTGGTTTTTCATGGCTACTCAATCAGGTTGAGAATTAGCTAATACTTTTCATCATGAGTTGGAATCTTGTCAAATTCTTTTCCTTATCTATTGAGATGGTTATTTTTTTCTATTTTTACTTAGTACAGTATTATTCACTTTCTAAAATTTTACTCCTATTCCTTTGGGACACCACTCCCAACAACATGTAGCCAACCTGACTGGACGGTTCAATTTTGCCAGAAATATGCTCCGGAGCAGGGTGGTGTGTGCTACCAAAAATTAAACTCTTTAACCTCACACATGGAAGGCATGTGCTGTGGCCTTCTAAACTATTTCCTAAATGCTGCATTACACTTTCAAGATGCTAAATGAAACTTATTATTAATTTTCATTTGGGCATTCTATATAATCATTATAAAAACCATACCAGATTAAAATAAACATTTATGTGTCTACATGAATGGATGCTATTGTTTTTAGTCTGCTTTGTTGTTGTTTTTCTCTTTTGGATACCAGAATAGTATTGGCCTTAATCAAACTGAGATTTTCTTTTCCCCCTAATATTTAAATATATATGTAAAATTGGCCTTGTGTCTTTTTTTTAATTAGAAAAGTTCTTTATTTCTGCTCCTTTCAGGTATCTCACTGTTCACAAAGGTGTCATACATTCCTCAGTAAGGCACTATTCATTCTATGTTCAAAGGCAAAGCAACATAGATATAGCTTATCAGCTGTCCCAATTCTCTACTTATGGGATCTCACTTCTTGCTTTTATACTCATTTCCAAGAATCAGAAATACCATCTCCAAAAAGTATTAAGAGGGGTTGTGAAAAATAACTTTATTCAATATTATAGTTGTAGGATAAAGTATAATTTCATTTTCTAAAGAAAAGGGTAAGAAGAAAATGCCTCTTAACATTGTGGGTTTGTCAATATAGGTCAGCAGAAGAAAATACTGTAATGAGCTTGACTTACTGACTCTAGGAAGACACTCTAGTCTAAGCTTGACAGGCCTCTTGGGTCTAACTCGATGCTTTTTCCCCCACTGCTTTCTGTCCTTCCCCACATTTCTATCAGAAGATTAATTCAGCCTTTAAAACTTCATTAAATATTGGAGCAAATCCAATATCCACTGATTTCTTCTCAGAAGGTATGCTAACCTAAGATAACCCAGCAGTTTTATTTTCATAAATACTCTTGCTATGAAAAATAGTCGATAAGACAGAGACTAATCCAATAAATACAAAAAGGAATCTATTGAGACTGGAGTGATGGTGCAGCGGGTAAGGCAATTGCCTTGCACAGGTTTGATCTCCGGCATCCCATATGATCCTCCAAGCACTGCCAGAAGGTATTCCTGAGTGCAGAGCCAGGAGTAAACCCTGAGTATTGCCAAGTGTGACAGTCCCCTCCCCCCCCAACAAGAGTCAAAGGAACCTATTGAGTTTTGGAGTATTCATTGCATTGGATTGGTCCAGGATTGAGACTTAAACTTTCCAAGGTTCTTGTAAACAAGAAGCTGATTTGAGACCTTCTATAATTTATTTCCATTTGCTCTGGAAATATAAGTAGACCAAGAAAGTTATTGATCTCTGATGCTCATGGCCATCAGTCGCAGAGCCAACTTTTTGGGAGTTCAACAATAACATTGCAAATGATTCCTCTAGTGATGAGGAAGTAAAGCAGCACCATCAGAGTATATATCATCATGGCTGATGACATGTCATCCAGAATGGCTTTTTCAGCTTAGGTTGGGACATTAAAGCACCAAAAATGTGACTCAGTGCAAAGTCTTCATATTGGTGGTATCACTTCTATCACTTGTCTTCCCATTGTTCATCGATCTGCTCGAGTAGGCGCCAGTAACGTCTCCATTCATTGGGAATGAGGTCCATTATTGTTACTGTTTTTGGCATATCGAATACACCACAGGTAGCTTGCCAGGCTCTGCCATGGCTCTGGGTTCATTCGAGGGGGCCAGAGAGATAATTTAATTCATTTATTTATACTTGCTTTTCCCCCTCTCTCTTTAAGTTTATTTATTTATTTATTTATTTATTTATTTATTTACAATTAAAAAGTTCACGTTTGGGTTTTGGTCATACAGTGTTCCAGCACCCATCCTTCCAACAGTGCCCATCTCCCACCACCAACGTCCCCCGGTTCCCTCCCTCCTCCCCCAGCCCTCCTCCATGGCAGGTTCTTTATTTCTTTCCCTTTCTCTCTCTTTCTCTTTTCCTTCCCTTCCAGACTATGGATTACAGAACATACATTAAAGGGTTGTCATGTGTATCTTTTTGCCTCTATTTAATGCTCATTTCTAGGTTGGTATTAGTACCCTCGACAATTGTTAGCACACTGTTCCATTTTCTGTCTTACCTTGCCTCTGACTCCCACACGTTTGTGATAATTTCCACCTTTGACAAGACCTCCTGTTACAAGGTCATGTTTCACTTGACCTTGGATATTGGTATCATAATATGTACATATATATTTATGTCATGCAAAAAATGCAGTCATTCTGTATCTGTCTCTCCTTCTGGCTAATTTCACTCAACATAATCTTCTCCAATAAATTGTCCATCCATTTATAGGCAAATTTTATAACTTCATTTTTCCTAACAGCTGCATAGTATTCCATTGTGTAGATGTACCAAAGCTTCTTTATCCAGTCATCGATTCTAGGGCACTCTGGTTGTTTCCAGATTCTGGCTATTGTGAATAATGCTGCTATGAACATAAAAGTAGGGATGGTGTTTCCGCTGTGTATTTTTGGCTTCCCAGAGTAGATTCCCAGGAGTGGTATGGCTGGGTCAAATGGGAGTTCAATTTCTAGTCTTTGGAGGAATGTCCATATTCTTTTCCAGAAAGGCTGTACCAGCCGGCATTCCCACCAACAATGGATGAGAGTCCCCCTTCCCCCACATCCACGCCAGCACTTATTGTTCTTCCTCTTTTGAATATGTGCCAGTCTCTGTGGTGTAAAATGATATCTCATTGTTGTTTTGATTTGCATCTCTCTGGTGATGATGAGCATTTTTTTCATATTTTTTTTGGCCATTCGAATTTCTTCCTTGCTGAAGTTTCTGTTCATTTCTTCTCCCTTTTTGATGGGGTTGTTTGTTTTCTTCCTGTAAAGTTCTACCAGTGCCTGATATATCCTGGATATTAACCCCTTATCAGATGGGTATTGGGTGAATATTCTTTCCCATTCTGTGGACTGCCTTTGTATCTTAGTCACTGTTTCTTTTGAGGTGCAGAAGCTTTTTAGTTTCATGTAGTCCCATATGTTTATCTTTTCTTCTAATTCCTTTGTTGGTGATGTTTCACCTTTGAAGATGTCTTTAGCTTCAGTGTCGTGGAGGGTTTTTCCTATATTTTCTTCAATGTACTTTATGGTTTTAAGTCTGATATTGAGATCTTTAATCCATTTTGATCTGATTTTTGTGCATGGTGTTAGACACAGGTCCAAATTCATTTTTTTTACATGTTGCTGCCCAGTTTTCCCAACACCACTTGTTGAAGAGGCTTTCCTTACTCCATTTTGGACTTTTTGCACCTTTATCAAAGATTAAATGATCATGTGTTTGAGGTTGGGTGTCAGGATACTCAATTCTATTCCATAGGTCCACAGGTCTGTTTTTATTCCAATACCATGCTGTTTTAATTACTACTGCCTTGTAGTACAGTTTGAAGTTGGGAAAGGTAATGCCTCCCATCTTCTTTTTTCCCAAGGATTGCTTTAGCTATCCTTGGGGGGTTTATTGTTCCATACAAATTTCAGGATTGTTTGGTCAATTTCTTTGAAGAATGTCATGGGTATCCTCATAGGGACTGCATTGAACCTGTACAGAACTCTAGGGAGTATTACCATTTTGACAATGTTGATTCTCCCCATCCATGAGCAGGGAATATGTTTCCACTTCCTTGTGTCCTCTTTTACCTTTTGGAGCAGTGTCTTATAGTTTTCTTTTGTACAGGTCCTTTACACACTTGGTTAAGTTGATTCCTAGGTATTTGATTTTCTGTGGCACAATTGTGAATGGAATCGCTTTCCTGAATATCCCTTTCTTCTCTTTCGTTATTTGTATATAGGAAAGCCACTGACTTTTGGGTGGCTTTCCTATATACAAAAACCGAATTTTGTATCCTGCCACTCTACTATATCGTCTATTGTTTCTAGGAGTTTTTTGGTAGAGAGTTTAGGGTTCTCTAGGTATAATATCATGTCATCTGCGAATAATGATAGCTTGACTTCTTCCTTGCCTATCTGGATGCCCTTGATGTCCTTTTCTTCTCTAATTGCTATGGCAAGTACTTCCAGTATTATATTGAATAAAAGAGGTGAGAGTGGGCAACCTGTCTTGTCCCTGATCTCAGGGGGAAGGCTTTCAATTTTTCCTCATTTAGAATGATACTCACTGTGGGCTTTTGGTAGATGGCTGTAACTATCTTGAGGAAAGTCCCTTCAATTCCCATTTTCTGGAGGGTTTTAATCATGAACAGGTGCTGGATCTTGTCAAAATGCTTTCTCTGCATCTATTGATAGGATCATATGGTTTTTATTTTTTCTCTTATTGATATGATGGATATGTTGATTGACTTGCGAATGTTAAACCATCCTTGTATTCCCGGGATGAATCCTATTTGATCATGATGTCTAATTTTCTTGATGAGTCTTTGGATTCTGTTTGCTAGTATTTTGTTGAAGATCTTAGCATCTGTGTACATCAGGGATATTGGTCTGTAGTTTTCTTTCTTTCTTTGTGTTGTCTCTCCCTGCTTTTGGGTATCAGGGTGATATGTGCCTCATAGAAGCTGTTTGGGAGTGTTTCTGTTTCTTCTATTTCCTGGAAGAGCTTGAAAAGGACTGGCAGTAGGTCCTCCTTACAGGTTTGGTAGAGTTCACCAAGGGAAGGGAATCGGGGACATTGGTGGTGGGAAATGGGCACTGATGGGGGATTCGGTCATACAGCTGGAACACTGTATGATCGAAACCTGAACATGAACATCTTTGTAATTGTATATGTCACAGTCATATAATATTTTAAAAATATAAAAAAAAATAGTACAGCAGGTAGCGGGCTTGCCTTGCATCCCATATGGTCCCCCGTGCACTGCCAATAGTGATTCCTGAGTGTAGAGCCAGGAGTAGCCTCTAAGCATCATAAAGGGCCCAACCCCCCTACCCAAAA
Organism: Cryptotis parvus; assembly: GCA_021461705.1. Taxonomy (NCBI): domain Eukaryota; kingdom Metazoa; phylum Chordata; class Mammalia; order Eulipotyphla; family Soricidae; genus Cryptotis; species Cryptotis parvus. The sequence goes on from JAJIBD010002087.1 coordinate 108,806, forward strand.
GGGTTGGAGAAGACATCTGACTTCACACCTAGTTAACTCAGTGACATACTTTAGAACTTTAGAAATCATTTCCCCAAACCTCACCCATTTTCACCTGAAAGAGGGGATCTGGGTCTTGCCTCTCCATATGTGCTTGGTCTTTAGCACCAGCAACAATGAGATCTTAATGATCCTGGCATCATTAAGATAAGATAGATAAGACTTTAGGTTGAAAGAAGTCAAGAAACAGTTTTGGTAAACTATTTCCCTAGGTGATGTTTCCACGTTGATTGCCGATATGTAGGAATACTTTCTTTTCTTTGGAAACTCATCCATGTTTATTTTCTTCAGCACTTACATCTAAGAGGATCCAATTCTCTCTGAGCTTGTTGAACTCATGCCAAGTCTCTCATCCCTATGCACCTATATTGTTCTAAATCAGGGTTTCGTATCACAGTAATATTGCTGGTCTCATAGGGTGAATCAGTAAGTGTTGATTGTGTTTTGGTTTTCTGGAAAGGATTTCAGGGAATTCTTTATAATTTTGGGCCACATCCCTGTGATGGTGAGGGACTATTCCCAATTGCTATTGGTGGTAGCAATTATTGGGCATAGAATTGGTCTTCTGTCTTTCAAGCTATTTTTTAAAAACCCATGTAGAATTCAGATAGGAAAACTACAAAGTAATTCTGGAACATTTGTTGTGCCAGAGATCAAAGAGTTCTTAAGGACTATGGGAACATGACCTTAAAAACTGAACAAAAGCCAACTTAAAAAGGCTTTTGTTTATATATGTTTGGCCAATGTTGGCACTGTTCGAGCATTTTTTTAAGTAACATTGGTTTGTTATATTGACAAAAAGTGTTTATGAGTTCTTAGTGATACCAAAATTCAAAGGAGTAAAAGGAAATGAAAATGACATCGCCAAAATATACCCTTGAGTGACTATACAAGGAATGAATGAATTAGAATGCTGAAATATTGGAGCTATGGATTCTAAAATTATAGGAGAATGATCATTAGTGGCACACTATCTTGATGCCCTCCCTATGAATTGCTTATTAATTACAAAGGACAAAAGTTACCTATCTTTATGATGCAACATCTGGTAGATTCTGTGTTAACTAATGATTCAATTTGGCATCATCTGTCTCATACTGACATGTTTGCCTGGTAGAGTCATCTACATATATTATCATATGTATGAAATACCCCAAGACCACTCCCTCACAACTTCTGCCCCAACTCAGTTGTGTTGATCAGATTATAATATAATTTTATATTATATTTTCATATAATATAACTATATATTTTCTTTAGACCAACAACTACCCAAAAACCCAGTAAATAGTTTTTGATGGAGCTATATCAAATTAAAAAGCTTCTGCACAGTGAAAGACACTCTAACTTTTTAAAAAGGACAGTACTTAATGGGAGAAAATATTTGCACATAACACATCAGATAAAAGGTTGATATCCACAAACGACAAAGCACTCCATAGAACTCAAGAGCCAAAAATCCAGTGACATCCCATCCATAAATGAGGCAAGGACATAAACAGACACTTCTCTAAACTAGACATATGGTTGAAGAACAAGCATTTGTAGAGATGCTCGTCACTCATGATTAGGAAAATGCAAATCAAAACAACAATATATCATCTTATGCTGGCGAGAATGGCATATATCACAAAAACTGAAAACAACCAGTATTGGTACAACTGTGGTGAGATAGGAACCTCATCCACTATTGGCGAGATTGTGGTCTGATTAGCCTTTATAGACAGCAGTATTGAAATCTTCAGAAAAATAAGAGTGATTCCACATCTTAGCCTCTATCTTCCAAACTCAAAACATTAATTCAAAAGGGTAGATGTATACCTATATATGCAGCACTTAGTATTTTAGCCAAGATATAAAAACAGGTCTGAAACAGTAGTTCAATGGATTGGATGCATGTCTTTAATGCTGTCAACCTGAGTTCGTGTCTTGGCACCCTGTCTATTCCCCTGAGTACCATCAAAAGTGATCACTGAGTATAGAGCCAGCAGTACTCTGTCATAAGTACTGCAAGGATGACCAAAAACGAAAAGTAAACAAAAAAGATATGAAAACAATCGAAACACCCAACTACAGATGAATGGATTAAGAAGTTGTGGTATATATGTACACAATGGAATACTATGCTGCTGGAAGGGGGAAAATGCAATCCGCAGCAACATGGATGCAGCTAGAGGGTACCTGTTTAAGAGTCAAGACCACAGCCTTTCCCATGTGTCTGAAACAGTTTTGTTGGTGTGTTTGTTTTTTCTCCCAGTTTTTATATAGGAAACCTGTTGTACAAAACAATTAATGGTATTCAGAATGTTCCAACACCACACTCGCCACCAGAGAACCAGTGCCCCTCCACCAGGGTTCCCAGGTCATGTCTTGTTCCCTCTACCCCACCTCTCTGGCAAAGAGTTCTGTAGGCTGATTCTCAGGTGATGTTACCAGTGACTGTTTTTAATTCCCTTGCTATGCGTCTTTATATTATACACATGAGAGAGAACATTCTGTATTTATCACTCTTCCTCTGATTGCTTCCTTCACTCAGCATGGCACCCTCTAATTCTATCCACATAGCAGCAAATTGAGTCTTTTCTTACTATTCCATTGTATTTATATACCACAGTTTCTTTGTCCACTCATCTGTCCTTAAGTACTTGGACTGCTTTCAGATTGTGGCTGTTGTGAATGATGCTGCAAAGGGACACTGAGATTCTAATTTCTTTTCAGAATTTTATATTTGAGTTCATGAGATGGATAGATGCCAAGAATGGAATTGCTCATCTGGAAGCGAAGTTCTTAGTTTCTTGAGATGTCTCCATACTGTTCTCATAGATACTAAACTAGATGGCATTCCTACCAGCGGTGGATAAAGTTCCTCTCCCCTTACATCTCAGGCAGCGCTGATTGTTTCAGCTCCTTTTGATGTGCACTAGTCTCATTGTTGGTTTGATTTTTACATTTCCGTGATAATAAATGATGATGGATACTTTGGTATGTACCTATTGTCCAACTCTATGCTTCTTTGAGGAAAGTGCCCCCCGCACCCCCATTCTTTATGGATTTTTTTTCTTGTTAAGTTTTGTGAGTGCTTTATAGCTCTTGGATTTTAACAGTTGCCAAATATGTGGTGAACAAATATTTTCTCTCAGTAGGTTTCTTTCTTTTTCTGGTCTTTATTTCTTCTGTAGTGGAGAAACTTCTTAATTCAATGTAGTCCCATTTGTTTATTTTGGCCATTGGCATCAAGTCCTTGAAGATGCCTTTGGATTCAGCCTCATGTAGAGTTCTAATTATGTTTTCCTCCATGTATTTTATGGATTGGAGTCTGCAGCAGTTGTTCTACATGCTTTCCTCTTTTTATTTCAGGGGCCAGCAGACAGACATTTTGGCGTTGGCTCCTTGTGTTAACCTTTACGGTTTTATAATCTGGCTTTGTTTTTTTTTTTTGTTTTTTTTTTAATGCACAGGTTTCTTCCTTACAAAAAGAATGTTTCCAAAATAAACCCTTCCCTCTCTACTTAACCCTCCCTGACATCACTGTCTGGCTTCTGCTGTGCTACTATGAAACCTGTCTCAAGACTTAACAGTGGCTTCCAGCTAGCAAAATCATAATTCTTTGCCTCCTATCCCCATATCTGCTCTCTTTGACACTCTTTGACACTGATAAATCCTCCTTTCTTGGCTTCTATGAAGATGCTTCCATGACACATACTCTGCTTTAGTGCTTCTTGTTCTCAAACATCTCTGCTGTGAGGGCTCTAAGCTCTCTGCTGTTTCTTTCTTGATGCCTTTGGATAGCTTTGATTGTTAACCCTCTGGGGCTCTCCACAGACTTTCTTTCCCCAGGAACAGCCCTGGGAGGAAACTGCCAAGCATTTTCATTTGCATGTCACTTTGAATGCTGTATGTCTGAAGTTGAACTAAGCCTGTTCCTCTTTCATACTAACCTTGAAATCTGTTCTCCACCTTACTTTGGATGAATAGGCATTTAAGTCACACACTTTCAAAGTTTTTGTATCTCAATCTTGGAGAATGATTCCATAGGTTCAGAAGTAGGGCCAGAATCTTCATTTTACTGAGTACTGGTGTGGTTTGATTCTGAGTACAAGAGAAACCATCTAAAACAAGCAGACTAAAGTAATGTCACAAAAGCTCCATAAGTTAAGCTGTTTTTTGGAACCAGAGCCCACAAGAGAACCATGTGATGGACCTACACTGACTGCCTGCTAATGATTTAAATAGTACCCATAGTTTTCAAACATAATAGAAATGACCCGAGTGTCTATCAGTAGTGAGTGGACCATTGAAAATCTTGTATAAAATATAAATTATTCAGCCATAAAAGGAGTGAAGTTTGGTAGATGCTACAAACATAGACCTTGAAAACTTTGTGCTTTGTGTAATAAAATGACAGAACATAAAAGGACTAATATTGGGATTCTTCCTCGGTGAAGTATCTAGAATAGAATATAAAGTATATTAGAAAACACCATGCACTGGAGTGAGAAGATTAGGAGTTATTGTTTAATGATACTCAACCTCTGAAGTGTTAAAACTGCTTCAGGAAGAGATAAGGGTGATACATAACAGCACTGTAAATGTAATTAATGCAACTCAATTTTACACTGAAAAAAGAGCTAGAATGGCAAATTTCATTACACCTACATGTATGTTGCTAAATGTTTTCCTCCAATTGCTGCTGCTGTTTTCTTTTTGGACCACACTTGGCGGTGCCTAAGGCTTACCCTGGCTCTGTGCTCAGAGCCACACCTGGCAATACTCTGGGGACCTTATGTGGTACCAGGGATTGAATTAGAGTTGGCTGCAAGGCAAGAGGCTTAACTCTTACACTATCTGTCTGGTGCAAAAGACAGTATTTCTTAAAATTATAGAACATCTCTTAGTAAATTGTGTCATCTAAAATGTGCAACAACGTGTTAACAAGAGATCTGTTTCATCCCTCACTATTCTCTGTGAACCGCTGTGTAGAGAGGGTTACAATATAGCTGTGAAGATGGGGACACCGACTGCCATGTGTGTAGGCCTGGCTATCCAGTCAATTCAGTCTAAATATGTTCAAAAGCAGCTATGTAATTTACAAGCGGGCTTGACATCTGCCTGTTTTATAACTGCGTGCTGTATTGGCTGGTGCATGAATGTGTATATCTTTGTGAATACAGTACTGTTTGGAAAAGAAGCCGATATCTCTCTGAAGAAGCTACCTCAGGATATTCTCTCAAAAATTGTACTGATTACAGTTTTGAGACTGGCAGGCTTGGTTTCAGTGAGAAAACCATTCTAGGCTTAAGAAAACTGGTTACCATAATATGTGTGTGTGTGTGTGTGAGAGAGAGAGAGAGAGAGAGAGAGAGAGAGAGAGAGAGAGAGAGAGAGAGAGAGAGAGAGAATGAGGGAATGTGTCTGTCATAGGTAAACTAGGGACGTTGGTGATAGGAAATGTATACCGGTGAAAGGATGGGTGTTGGAACATTGCATGGCTGAAACACAATCATAAACAACTTTGTGACTCAATCTCACCATGATTCAATGAAAAAAAATTTGTTTAAAGTTACCTATTTGAACGAGCCACTTGCTAAGCAACTGTTTGCAAGCCTATTTAGTCAGCAATGATTGCTTAGTGTGTAATGGGGGATGCAAGTCTATTTAGTCAGCAATGATTGCTTAGTGTGTAATGGGGGGATGCAAGCCTATTTAGTCAGCAATGATCGCTTAGTGTGTAATGGGGGATGCAAGCCTATTTAGTCAGCAATGATTGCTTAGTGTGTAATGGGGGGAGGGAGCGCCACTGGTGGAGGCATATGCTACAAACTAGCAATTTATCAAGCAGTTAAATCTTGTAGACTAAAAACAACAAAAATGAGTCTCTTCTTGAACCAATAAACAAAACCAAGACAGGAAGGTCCGCTCAAATTGAAATATCTGCAAAAACAACTCAGCTCTGAAACAAGAATCAAATTAATCCACCTCAGATGTGCATAGTTTATGCCTGACTCTAAGCTCCTGGCCTGCTCTAGGCAGTCCCATTTAGATGATACAGGAATGAACAGCAATAACAGCTGAAATAGTCTGTCTAGAGAACTGCAAGATGTATAAGGTTGCACATAAAGATGGAAACATTATTTAGTGGGTAACTAATTCACAGTTATAATGAAACCAAATTTTCCCTTAGATTTTCTTGTCCTGTGTGTATGACTAAACACATGAGCTGTAAAAACAAACTGAGCCAAGAGATGTATAGTGGCTAGGGTGTAAGCCTATCACATCCCTGATCCCATTTGATTCCTGGCACCACATGGTTCCCTAAGCGTGGCTGGGTGTGGCCCTGGCGGCCCCGAGGTCTGAGCAGCATCTTATCCTCAACTCCTTGCATCTCATCCTCGGTTCCGTGCAACTCATCCTCTGGTCCTGCCATTCTGGTTCACTGACGTTTATCAGTGGAGCCCCAGGTCTCTTGAGTACCCTTGAGTTTGGGATCCCCCCCACACACACACACAAAAGAGTAAGAACATAAGTGAGTCAAATTCTGAAGCATGTATTTATAAACACGCACATGTATATTTGCATGGTATGTGGAAGGATGTGTTGCTTCAGATACATGCCCCCCTTTTTCACATCGCAAGAGTACTGAAATGAGAAAACTACAAGCAGAAATAGTTTGGTAGGGATACAAAAAATTCAGTAGAAGCTCCAAAGAGCAGATTAACAGTAGCTGAGCAAAAGAGACTGGAAGAATATACTACAGACAGTGAAATAAACACCTCACGAAGAGTATTCTGTCTAGCTAGATTATCATTTAGATTTGAAGGAATATAGAGCTTCATGGCCAGGCAACAACAACCTAGGGAAGGGGCCAGAGAGATAGTACTCCAGCAGATAAGGCACTTGCTGTGCATGTGGTCCTCCTGGGTTTGATCCCCAGCATCTCATATGGTCCTTTGAGCACTGCCGGAGTCATTCCTGAGTACAGGCAGAGCTAGGAGTAACTCCTGAGCATCGTCAGGTGTGGCAACCCCTCCCCCACCAAAAGAAACAGCCCAAGGAATTCATAGCCATGAAATTAGTTTTGTAAGAAGTGTTAAAAGGAACTTCTTTAAAGGATAGGATAAACTTTCTAACATGTGACTTTGAGAATGGTTGAATGCTTGTCTTCTGCTAGATTAAGGCAGGCCTGTTTACTCCTAACTTGTTTGGGGATTTTATACATTTTCAACAATGAATTACTGTCTCGTTTACATTGAATGTTCTATGCTTTATCAGATTTTTGGTAGCCATTGAGATTTTTATTGCGATTTCTCATCTGCATTAGCGGACAACTTAAGTAATATCTATAATATAGTTTCTAATATAAAACCAATATTCCCCTTTTTAGGATAACACACTTTGTACTTTTTGTTATTGTCCTTTTGTTATAAGGCCTCAGCGTGCAGTACTCAGGATTTACTCCTGGCTCTGCACTTTATACCTGGCAGGACTTGGGGGACCATATTGGGTGCCAAGATTTGAACCCAGTTGACTGATGCAAGGCAAGTTCCTCACCTGCTGTACTATCACTCCAGCCACTCTGTTGTTATAGTCATATTCAGATTTCCCCCTTTAAATTATTTTTAGTTCTCTTAACTCTCACCAAATTTTACGTTTCTTGGCTTTACCTGTGTAAACTCCAAATATACTAGCACAGAATTTTAAAGAAAAGTTTTATTAATGACACATGGAAGACATAATTAGTACCACAAAGAGACCCAAGTACAAAATAAAAGTTAATGCAATATATTGTAGATGCCAGAGTTGAAAGCTTTTTTATGTAAATGGGAATGGACATTACATTATTGTACTAAATAATCTTAATTTTTACATAGGTTAAAACGTAAAACAATCAGTTACCAAAAATTGACTCTTAAATTGGTTTGTTTTCTGATAGTTCCATTTGCTATTCCATTTAAGGGTTTTTTTTTTTTCTTTTTGGGGTCATACCCGGCGATGCTCAGGGGTTACTCCTGGCTCTGCACTCAGGAATTACTCCTGGCAGTGCTCGGGGACCATATGGGATGCTGGGGATCGAAGCCGGGCCGGCCTGCAAGGCAAAAGCCCTACCCACTGGACTATTGCTCCGGCCCTATTCCTTTTAAGTTTTGTTGGTGTAATCAATACAAAGTAAATTTGTTCTGTGCCTGCTCAGCAGCAGGTTGTGGAGAGGGAGGGAAACTAGGGACATCTGTGGAGCGAAGGTCACACTGGTGGCAAATTGGTGTTAGAACATTGTATACTTGAAACAACTATGTTTTGAATACCTTTGTAAGTCACTTTTTTTTCCTGCTTTTTTGGGTCACACCCGCAATGCTTAGGGGTTTCTCCTGGCTCTGGACTCAGGAATTACTCCTGGCAGTGCTTGGGAGACCATATGGGATGCCGGGGATCGAACCCTGGCCGGCAGAGGCCGGCCGCGTGCAAGGCAAACACCCTACCGCTGGGCTATCGCTCCGCCCTGTAAGTCACTTTTAATAAACTATTTTTTTTTTAAGTTAGGAGCTTCTACCATTGTCTCTTATTGTAATCATCTGTCTGTTCTATTTTTCTTAGTTTATAATATTTTCATATCAATAAATATGTCTTTTACAAGAATATAGAAAAGTCATTTTTATGGATCATCCAAAATTTCAATTTACATTAAAAGCTTGAGGAAAGGGCAAGAAATAAGATGTACTAACTGGGCAGTCTTTTACATTCACAGTGTGTTTTGAACACTCTGAATTGTTTTATTTAGAGACATTCTCTTGTGCATTTAGTGTCATTAGCTCTAATCTTAGTTTTAAAACTTTACTGTAAGTTCAAGATAGGCATAACAACCAGAAAAAGGTTACATCAGTGAGTGTAAAAACAGCCCTGAAACTTGAGCCGAAGTTGACATTTATTTGTGCACTCGGTGATTAATGAATGTTCTCCACGGAGTAAGAGTGAGATATTGGTGGGGAATAAGCATGAGTAGAGGAAGTTGGCAAAATACAGTGAACAGCACAAAGATTTCCCAAAATAAAATCAGGATATGATTGCTAGATTAAGAAGAAAGCAATGCTCAGCAGACAAAAAAAGAGAAACAGCTACATACAGTAATATAATTAGGTAGTGTCTTATTCATCTGGTTATTTTTATATCTTAGTCATACTAGGAAAGTGAAGTGGATATGTGGGATTAGATACTAGTAAGATTAGTTACTAGAATACCCAGAGACTGACAAAGGGTTAATGTTTTCTCAAGTCAAATGAGACATTAATGTTTTATTTTCTTAAGAATATAAACTTTTAAAATTTGTAGTACTTTTAAAGTTACATAAAGATGCCAAGATACTAGAGTTCCCATATTCTGTTTTTCCTCCCACATGTTTTACATTTTGTATTAATATCTCTCATTTACATTTAATTAACTAACATTAATGCATTCTTAACAGAAGTTCCTACTTTATTTACATTTCTTAGTTTCCACCTAACACCTGTTGGGGTACAGTTTGGGGACCTCCTTCAGCATGGCTATTCCTGGCTCTGTGATTAGGAGTAGCAGTTCTCGGGGATCATATGTGGTGCTGGGGATTAAACCAGGATCTATGCCTGCACGGCCTTACCTCCTGTACCATCTCACTGCCCAGTTTTTGATATCTAAGATCACATCCAAGATAACACATTGTATTTAGTAGGCTTATCTCCATAGGCACCTTAGGAGTATTTCTCAGATAGTTATTTTTGGTTTTTGTGGAGTTTGGGTTTTTTTTTTGAGGACTACTTGCATGCTAAGATTTTGGTGATCTATTACTCAGGTTCAGTGGATCTAGGGGCCTCCAGAGCTACATCCAGTGGTGTTCATGGCCTTGCATTGTTGCCAGTAAAGACATGTTCCCATGAGCCCTGCACTGTTCCTGTGGTCCCACATTGGGAAGGGCTTTTGATGACCTTTTGAGTGCTGGTCAGGCATTTCATAGAAGAGCCCTTGTTTGAGACTTGCCTGATAGTAATTACATTTTGTGATTAATAGTCCTAAATTATTAATACTGTCTCCTTTAGCCATTATCATCAGCAATATATTTTTAAGTAGCAAATTGTACCAAAGTTGCGTTAATTTAAAAAATTGTGTTTAAGTTAAATTATTTCCCTGTTAAGTGATGATATTTGTTTTGTTTCTCTCACAGCATTTATTCAGTCAGAGAGCATTATAGAAGTACTGCGTTTCGATGATGGAGGTTTGCTTCAGGTAATACTATTTTAATTGGACAGTTCTGTATGCATGTGTGCACATGTGTGTATGTGTGTGTGTTGAGCCTTGAATAAAAGATTTCTAAACATAAAGGATTTTAAAAGACTTTAAAAAAGCAAAATTAGTTTTATAAAATAGTCTGTGAAATATGATATTATGAAATATTCACACAGGTCAGCGTGAGTCAATAGTATTAAAAGATTTTCTGAGCTATGTTCAGTTGCATTATCTTTTAAATTAAATATGTTTGGAAGTGTTGTGGGGATAGGTGGAAGAGTGATCAGGAGCAATGGAATTGCTGGTGAGCCCTGGGAATAAGGAGCTGGTGAAACAATGAATTTGGATGTTCCACTTGAAGATATTTTCTGGAAGGGGCTTTTCTACAGAAAGCATCAGTGCTTGCCTTTTTTCTCATCCCCTACCACTAATCCTTTTATTAAAATATAGTATATGAAAAGCTGCAAAGTGTCATGAGAGGCTGAAGCATTACATAGTACAGTGTACAGCCCATAGTACAGTGGGCTGGGCATTTGCCTTGCACACGCGCCCACTTACGTTTAATCCCTGGCATCCCATATGGTCACTCAAGCAACACATATAGTAATTTCTGAGTGCAGATGTAAGAGTATTCCTGGGCATTGCCAGATGTGACCCAAAAAGCAAATCAAGTAATAATAATAAGTCTTAAATATGTCCTTTATTTTTTGCCTTACAGTACTTACTGCCTTGGTAATGATAAACATTTGTTTTTATAGTGCTGTTTCTTGAGAGCATGAATAGTGTGTGTGTGTATGTTTATATATATTTATATATATGTTATATATTATGCATATATGAAGGTGAAGACAGATTCTGAGGATTCTGTATTTATCTCAAATTATTCAGTTGCAATTGATTAGAATGGTTGACTCTAATCTGATCCATTGATTATAAAATTAAATAACTATTAATTTTTAATATTTTGTTATACCACCGTTAGATATACAATTACAAGATGTTCATGTTTGAATTTTGATTCTACAGTGTTCCAACACCCATCCCTCCACCCATGCCCATCTCCCATCACCAATGTCCCCACCTCCCTTCTTCTCCCCCAGCCTGCCTCCATGGCGGGTTCTGTATCTCCTTTCTCTCTTTCTCTCCTTCTCGCTTCCCTTTCTTACACATTGTAGATTATAATATATTCTAGAACGTGATTGGTTCCACTATTTTGATGTACCAGGTGCAGACCACAAAAATGGCAGCTATTAGGGTGAGTGAGTCTCATCCGGCTGCTTCCGAGACCCTACAGAGGTGATGGACCCACTCCCAAAACCCATCTTGTCTCCTGGGAGCCTCATGGTCAGCTGAGCTAGGGGAGAACCAGATGGCAGCTCTCCCCATGCGCCTGAATCTTTACATCATGACCGAGAGCCCCGAGGCAGTTCGTGGGCAGGGCCACTAGGCCTCTGGGATGGGTCAGAGAGGGGAATGGGTTTCCCAGCTCTATCTCCAGGAATGCCCAGGTGTGAGGCGCCCTTGACCGCCCGTGGTGAAGAACGACCACAACAGGATTCTTCCCAGAACACGCTTTACTGGAGCTCTTTTAGTTTCAACTTTGTGATGGCGAAAAGGACCCAGACCCGTTGTGCAAGCTGCTTTTATACAGTGCTATTTGTCATGTCCGCTTCCCATTGGCTGGCGCAAATGGTGTGATTCAACGTGTCCACTTCCCATTGGCTGGCACAGGTCGTACGAGCCTCGTATGGGCTGACGAACATGCCGTGATTGGACAAAGCCCAATCACACCACGCCAGGGACTCTGCGCAAGCGTGGGACACAGGACCCTGCACAAGCACGGAAAGGCAACGTGGCAGTGGGCGGAGTAATGGCGCCTAACATCTCCCCCATTTTGTTTTATAAGACACCTAGGCATCTACCTGATCAAGGCCAATACTTCTTCAGCACCAGCCGATCAAGGGTGGTTGCCTGGAGAAAGAGACAACAGCGTTACACCTTTCCTTGTGCAATGGCACTAAGCCTAAAGAGTACAAAGGCTGCAACGTGCTATTAAACATGTCTTACAGGGTGCAATGGCAACAAGACCTCCTGGTGCCAAGACCATGTTCAAAGATCTCTCTTGAGGCTAGCAAGCCAAACCTGGGGAGATGTGCCTTGCTCCAAGGCTGCCATGGCCTGTATGATTACAGCTTTATCCTGGGCATGACGTGCTCTAAGTTTGCATAACAACCAGAGGCAAAGGAACACGCCAGCACAGCAGATTGCACCCAAAATTCCCACCCCCACCCATTCCTTAAATTGAAGGCGGAAAACATCCACTCAGTAAAATCCCCAAGGGTAAGGGGTTCAACTTGGGTGGCGTTAAGAGCAACAATGTCCATCAGTTGTCAATATAACATGTCCACCATCTCCTGCTACCAACTGCCCGCAAGATATTTCACAGTCATTTTGTTTTCATTGTTTGACTTTTCATATTGGCACTGGCATCGGTCATGTCCTGGTTATCGCCCAAAGTCATTCCTTCTTCCCGAAGCTCTGCTGCAGATTCATCAGCAACGCCAGAATGATCAGCTCTCTTATCATCTTGACGGATGAAGCGCGCCAGTCTTTCCGGTACCCAAATTGGATCTTCCTTGTCCTGTGGAAAAACACAAACAGCTCCCCTGGATCTTGAAATTACAGGATCCGGTCCATACCATTTGTTATCCAAAACATTTTTCCATTTTACTTTTATATTAGTAGAACAAACATTATTGGCATGTCGATCAGCAGCTGAGCGGCCTTCGTCATTCAAAATTAGAAAATTTAAAGTAAATAATGCAAGAGACAGTCTACCTTTGGGTGGATAGCCTTCCACAAGAGCTATGGTAAAGCTCACAGAAACACCATAGCTCCTGGTTGCCTCAGCCAAATCTTTAAGTTGCTTATATCCCACTGGCTGATGGAACCGATTATGTGTGGTAGCATCCTCAAATGCAGGAAAGGCCAAGCCAATTTTCTCCAAGTTTTATGAGGAATGAGGCTTGCACCCTCAGCTGAAGGCGCTGAGAACTTTTTTTGCATAATTGTTGTTTTGCGGGTTATATGGTGGGGGTCTGGTAAGCTCCGGATCATACCTTTCCCTCTCATATACCACCGCAGTTTCCTCTGACTCTGCCTCTTCCTCTGAATTAAACATGTCTTCCCTTTCTTCCTCAGATTCTGAGATTGACAAGTTTGAAAATTCATCCAGAACTGAATACAGTCCTGGAGGCTTAGTTACCTTTTTTCCCTGAGAAAATTCATCCAGCACTGGATACTGTCCTGGAGACTTAGTTACCTTTTTCCCTGATCAGGCCTTTGTTTTTCCTTGTGTACACCTTGCTTTGTTTTTTGCTCCGTTCCCTTTTTAACTCCTCCACTTTTACTTTTTAAATTCGGACATGTTTTCTCGGTACTCTGCCAGACTCCTGCTTCCCTTGAGGAGAATGTCGCCACATCTGGCTTCTTTCAGACAGGCGCGGATCAGTCTCCATAAAGGCAGGGCTCCAAGCACAAAAATAACAAGTACAAGGATTGCAGTATCTACGCTCAACACCAAAAACAAACCTGCCCATATGTTACTTTGTTACTTATCCGGAGGGGAACTTACCGGCACTGGCACCGCTGCTCCAGCGTGTCTAAATTCTGAATCCTCCCGAAAAACCGGGGGTCCTTGCCTAGTGCCTGGATGTTGCAATTCCGGGTTTCGGCACCACTTGTGAGACGCCCTTGACCGCCCGTGGTGAAGAAGCGACCACAACAGGATTCTTCCCAGAACACGCTTTACTGGAGCTCTTTTAGTTTCAACTTTGTGATGGCGAAAAGGACCCAGACCCGTTGTCAAGCTGCTTTTATACAGTGCTATTTGTCATGTCCGTTTCCCATTGGCTGGCGCGAATGGTGTGATTCGACGTGTCCACTTCCCATTGGCTGGCACAGGTCGTATGAGCTCGTATGAGCTGGCGAAACATGCCGTGATTGGACAAAGCCCAATCACACCACGCCAGGGACTCTGCGCAGCGCTGGACACAGGACCCTGCACATGCACGGAAAGGCAACGTGGCAGTGGGCAGAGTAATGGCGCCCAACACCCAGGGACTTCCGCCTCCAGAGCCACCTACCTGGGCTCGAACTGGTTGCTCTGAGCTGGTCTTGAGATCAGCATCTCTCTTGTGTGGGTTCTGATGAGCAGTGGGGTTCGGACCATGATAATGGCCGCTATTATGGTGAGTGAGTCCCATCCAGCTGGTTCTGGGCCCTACAGAAGTGATGGGCCCACTCCCAAAACCCATCTTGCCTCCTGGGAGCCTCATTGTCAGCTGAGCTAGGGAGAGCTCCCGGTGCATCTGCTCTCATCTTTCTCTCTATCTCTATTTCTGTCTCTATATTTCTCTCTCTTCTTCTACACCTTGTGACTTACCTTATGGTTTATGATGCAATTATCTATGTGTATATTCAGTAGTGAGTTCTAGTGTGACATTATAGTTCCTCATTCCCCATCAACCTCCCCAGTTTGTTACAACTGCAGTGATTATTATGGTGTACAGATGTGAAAGATCCTGGGAAGGACCTAGTTCTAGCCTACTTTGTTATCTAAGCCTCTTGCGCAGCTGCACACTGTCACAGCTGTGCGCCTGGTCTGCCCCTTGTCCGATTCATCTGGTTGTGGAGGCTTCGAGCCCGTAGCCACGCCCATTGGCACTGAGAGGGAGGGCCCCTGCTCCAATTCCAACCAGTGTGGCTTCCCCCACATGACTCCTTTGCCCTAGGAGCTACGTTGGTCTCGGCTGGGGACTAGCCGATTCCTCAGAGACTCCATGGGCTGCTCCATGTGGGCCGGGCAGCGCAGCTGTGCATCTGGTCTGCCCCTTGTCCTTTGTTCCAGTTCATCTCTATTGTTACTGTTTTTGGCATATCGAATACACCACGGTTAGCTTGCCAGGCTCTGCCATGGCTCTGGGTTCATCCCAGGGGGCCCAGTCTTTTCCTATGTCAGACCATCCACCGTCCAGGGCCCACAGGGCAGAGCCCCTGGGGGTGTAGACAAGCCTATCTCCTGTCTGCCACCTGCCAGTGCAGCCGGGCACCGCAGCCACACCTGCAACACCTCGAGGGGCGGGTGGCCCTATTAAATAATTTTTATTTACCATTTTTATTGAGGTACCAGTATTTATAGTACTGTTAGTTTCACTCTTAATGTAGTCATCATTCCAGTGCCTCACCATCCCCAGAGTGTCCACTTCCTTCTATCAGTTTCCCAAGGGCCCTTCCCAGACACCCTACCTCCCATGTAAGCTCCGCTTTATATTCAGAATCTTCAGTTCCGATGACTTTGGCCATTAGTTGTTCCTTACCATGTTTCTTTATATCCCATATATGAAAGAAATCTGCTTTTTATTTATTCTGGAATTGGTTATGCCTCAGATATATAGAGGATTAAAGCTAAACTTCTTATATTCCACAAAACTATAAGTTAATGATAAGTTGATAAAAATTTTTCAAAAATAGCTTTTTTATAGGCATACAAATTAAAAAATTATAGTATGGATAATTTTATGTTAATACATTTTTAATTAACATGAAATCTATCAATCCTATCAATGTACAATAGGATGAGGAAAGGAGAATTAGAAATAAATTTAAGAGAAAATCTAAATAGACCTATAAAAGTCTGTGGGGCTGGAGAGGAAGTACATCTGGTAAGGCACTTATCTTGCACGTGGCTGACCTGGGTTCAATCCCCAGTATCCCGTATGGTCCCCCAATGACTGCCAGGAGTAATTCCTGAGTGTAGAGCCAGGAGTAATACCTGAGCATCACCGGGTGTGTCCCAAAAAAGCCAATAAAACAAAAAAATCTTTTCATTGTTAGATTACTACATTTTTATTTTGTATTCATATTTAAACTTTAGGGTTTTTTTTTAATGCAGTCCTGGTTTCTTTTTAACGATAGGAGTTTTTCTCACTTAGCTATGCTACTTATGATTTTCATTTATCCCATCTAATTTTTATACTTTACATTTTTATTTTTCTTTTCTCTTGAGTTAGGACCTTAATTTTCAGATATGTATTTGTTTTGTTTAACACATTTCTCTAATTACTTTAGAAATGAAGTCATGCCTGTTGTGAGCTTTTTTCTCAATAATTCTAATGTTTTGTGGTCATCTACTGAAACGTTTATTCCTGATCATCATTTGCTATTTTTTATTTTGTGGCATACTTCAAAAACATACTTTGAGCTTGTGTAGCCCTATTTCCACAGTTCCTTTTGCTTTAAGTATGTGCTTGACTTTCACAAGACAGCTTCCGCATTTGAAATTCTTCATGAGTAAGCTTGATGGTTAGATTTGTCTTCAGGGAGGTTTTTCCTCCTGAAGAATATGGTGAAGGAATGCCTGAGTCCTTTTTCTGTCAACTTCACTTGTGCATGGAGTTTTACATGTTCTAGAATTCTTGGGTTGCATACTTTATTCAGTGACATGCAACAAACTACACATGTTTAATTTATACTTTATAAGTGGCATGCAACAAACTACACATGTTTATGGTGTATGTTTTGAAGAGTAACAGGTTTACAACTACTGTGAATTTATCACTGCACGCAAGATAGTCAACATATTCATCATCCCCCAAGTTATTTTTTTCTTTTTTGGGTCACACCTGGCATGCTCAGGGGTTACTCCTGGCTGTACACTCAGGATTTACTCCTGGCAGTGCTCAGGGACCATATGGGATGCCGGGAATCAAACCGGGTTCGGCTGCATTCAAGGCAACGCCCGCTGTGCTATCGCCCCAGCCCCGATCATCCCCCCAAGTTTACTTTTTGACCCTGTCAAACTTTTTCTCTATCTCTAGAAAAACACTGATATGCTTTCTTCAACTATCAGATTATATTTTAAAACATTTTGTATAAATGATACATAGAGAATGTTTAAGGGGTCCAGCTCATCCCAATTATTTATTTTGATTCATCTATGTTATTTTTGTGTATCAATAATTATTCATTTCACCATTTTCGTACTTTGAGAAATCATCTACATATGTTTTTAAACAATGAAGAAATGTTTAATGGAACAAATAAAGGTTCCCACATACTATTTTTGCTGAGTAGCATTTTGTTGTATAGATGTATCATCTTGCATTTGCTCACCTGGTAATGAGAATTTGGGTTATTTCAATATTGACCTATGGTAAATAAAAGCAGTTATAGTGTGAATATTTAAACATGCTAAATAGGTCTTTTCAATGACATATACTTTATTTCTCTTGGGCTAGTGTGTCTAGGGTAAAGTGATGAGACTATGTTAAATGTAGCAAGTACTTGTTACAGATACTTTTTTTGACATACCAGGTAATTCAATAAAAATGAGCATCCATATATGTGAAGAGTTAGGATCAGAAACAGTAGGTAAGAAAAGACGTTAAAAGATTCTTAAGGAGAATTAACTCAGAATGTTAAAGGAAGGCTGCCGTGATTGGCAGTTATGAGCAAATGGGGAGAATAGAGTAAGCTGTGAAATAGGAGAGGGTAACCAGGAGCTGAGTTCTGATGATCTTTACATATTATTATATTTTTTATTTTGGGCCACACCCAGAGGTGCTCAGGGCTTACTCCTAGCTTTGTGTTCAGGGATCACTCCTGGAAGGGTCAGGGGACCCTATGGGGTGCTGGGGAATCAAAACTCAGGTTGACCATGGTTAAGGCAAACACCTTAGGCCCTGTAATATGGCCCTTACACATTTTTTTAAAAAATACCTGTATTCTATTTTTTTTCTCCTTGACGTTGCTAGTGCCAGTGGTGCCGGGCAGTAGTGGGGACTGGGGAGTAGGGGGAGCATGCAGTGTGAGGGGTTGGGCACAGGGCCTTGCACATGAAAGACATGTTCACAAAGGGAGTACTGATCCACACAATTGAGTTGCGGTGGGGGTGGTGGGGGTAAAGGGTGGGGCTTTGGAATCAGTGAGGCAGAGAGGTGGGTACAGAGAGGTGGGTGATGGGTGTAGTATTGGAATTATGTACATGAAAAACAATGACCGTATTGTAAATCACAGTTTCAGTTTTTAATCTATAGATTCCTATTTTAATCTATCAATTTAAATTAAATTTGAAAAAGACACGTTTTCTATTTGCATGCCCCTAGCCTAGAATCTGTATTTCAATTGAGAGTGCTTTCTTTATGGTGAAATAAGGTCATCATCTTGTATTACATTCCTACAGAACAAATAGATGGAATACTAAGCGACACCTACTTTCGAGGTCTTTGAAGTGTAGAATGAGAGCAGATTTGGGAAGGATGCAAGGAAATAGAAGAGCTAGTGGTACAGGGTGGGCTTTCCATGTCATAGTTTCTGGCTAGCGAGTGGACAAGACACACTCAGCACTTAGATTAGTGAAACTTCTATTAAAACGTGCATCTTCCTGGCCAAAATCAGAAAAGAGAGACAACTACAGCAACTGAAAATTTGTGAGTGAGGGTGGGGTGTTTAAGGCAAATTTTATATATAAATTATGCCTAGACTCTGAATTATATCGAAATTACAAAGGCACAGACAGAGCATTCCTATGAGGGTTAATTATTTTTCAGTGAACAGAAATTTGAGAAGGTACCTAAGAGACAAACTTTGAACCAACTGCATTAAAAATCTGAAAGTAAAAAAATTATATAAAGCAACATTTTCAGGGGAATAAAATAGAACACAGAGATTCAGAATAGAATTTATAAAACATAATTCAAAAAATAGGACCCACACCAGACGCACACACAAACACCAGCTGAGAGGACTCTGATCCACTGTTGGTGGAGGCCGCGGTCCACCCTTTTGGAAACAATATGGGCATTCCTCCGAAAACTAGATTGAGCTCCCATTTATCCAGCAATAGCACTCCTGGAATATACCCTAGGACCGAAACACATAGCGACACTATCTTACTTCTTTATTCATCTCTGCGCTATTCACTATACTAGAATCTGAAACAACCTAAAGCCCGAGCAGAGGACTGGCTAAAGAAACTGTGGTTCATCTACACTATGGAATACTATGCGGCTGTCAGAAAAGATGAAATTATGAAATTTACCTGCAAATGGAGGGACATGGAGACTATCATGCTGAGTGAAATTAGTCAAAGGAAAAGACAGATATAGAATGACTGCATTCATTATATGACATAAATAGATACCAGTGTTTTTACTAAATGTTGGAATGGCAGACTAAAACTCCCATGAATATACACAAAGAGACTTAAGTGATAAACTCTAAATACCTGCAGGGCTACCACGTTAAAATAAGAGGGAGAAACAGGAAGACAAGAGAAAAGGAAACTGGGTACCTGCTATTAAGGCACATGGGGTGCAGGAGGGTGGGGACATTGGTGGTGAAAATGGGCACTGGTGGAGGATGGGTCTGGTATACTGTATTACCAAGAACCAATTATGAACACCTTTTTTCCTGTGGTATAATAAAAAATAAAAAAACAAAATTGCTCAACACAGGTATTAGATGACTTCTCAAAAGATAAACGCTCTAGACAGCCTTTATTTGAACCAAAGGCTAAGCTTAAATAATATTGAGCATCTGCTAGAACTACAATCAAAGATGAAATGGAATATATGTGTCAGTAACAAACTAATTTTTATTATCTAACCAAGAGATAAGATCTATTTACAGAGAACCAAATTCAGATTTTAGAACTGAAAAGACAATCTCTGAAATTTAAAATTCTGTAAACCTAATACAGTGAAGATAGCAGAATAAGAGTCTTTACACTTAAAGTTTGATCCCTGATACTATACTCCTCACCCGCATTTCATTCATTTTTATCTTACTACTTCCAAATGGGGTTTGTTTTCCTTTTATAGATGTCCCTTAAATATTTCTTTGGATAGCCAGCTTAATAGCAGTGAATTCCTTTAAGCATCTGAAAATCTGTTTCACTTTCCAATATGAGTTACAACCTGACTGGATAGAGTATACTCAATAGACCTACCTACCTACTTTCCTTCCTTCCTTCCTTCCTTCCTTCCTTCCTTCCTTCCTTCCTTCCTTCCTTCCTTCCTTCCTTCCTTCCTTCCTTCCTTCCTTCCTTCCTTCCTTCCTTCCTTCCTTCCTTCCTTCCTTCCTTCCTTCCTTCCTTCCTTCCTTCCTTCCTTCCTTCCTTCCTTCCTTCCTTTCTTCCTTCCTTCCTCCCTCCCTCCCTCCCTCCCTCCCTCCCTCCCTCTCCCTCCCTCCCTCCCTTCCTTCCTTCCTTCCTCCTTCCTTTCTTCCTTCCTCTTCTTTCCTTCCTTCCTTCCTTCTTTCCTCCTCCCTCCCTTCCTCCCTCCCTCCCTTCCCCTCCTTTCCCTTCCTTCCTTCCTTCCTCTTTCCTTCCTTCCTTCCTTCCTTCTTTCCTCCTTCCCTTCCCTCCCTCCCTCCCCCCCCCCTCCCTCCCCTTTCTTCCTCCCTTCCTTCCTTCCTCCTTCTTCCCTTCCTTCTTTCCTCTTTCCTCCCTCCCTCCCTCTCTCCCTCCTTCCCTCTCTCCCATCCCTCCCTCCTTCCCTCCTTCCTTCCCTCCTTCCCTTCCTTCCTTCTTTTCCTTCCTCCCTCCCTCCCTCTCCCTCCTTCCCTCTCTCCCATCCCTCCCTCCTTCCCTCCCTTCCTTCCTTCCTCCTTCCTTCCTTCCTTCCTTCCTTCCTTCCCTCCCTCCATCCTCCTTCCTTCCTTCCTTTCTCCCCTCTCCCTTCCTCCCTTCCTCCCTCCCTCCCTCTCTCATAGTCTCTGCGGGAACCCCTGTTTATTCTCTTTCATAGTACCTGTACAGTATTTCAGTATTTTCATTTTACTTTATTTAATGTATGAACATAGACTTCTTGTTTAAATCACTGTCATCCCTGCCCCAGCTCCCAGTACCTTGAGTTTCATTACCTAGTACCAGTTAGCAGTGAAGAGTGAGCTGCATTTGTGGCCTCACAAAGTGATTGTAAAATAGACTCTTCTCATAGGATTTATTTAAGTGAATCATATTACTTGGTGTTTGTCGAGGAGCCATTAGGGCCCCCAACAGTATCAGGACAGAAGTTCTTTTCTACCTCCAAGGCCGCCGGGGAACAGATGAAAACTCATGTGTCCGGCACAGTTCCAAAAAGGCTTTTAATAGTACACAAAGCTCTAGCACTACAATCCAATATACTGGAAGACCTCTAGCTCTGGTCAGAACTTAGACCATACACGAGGGTCCAAGCCTCTTAACAAAAAGGATTCCACCAGAGAGAGTCCCACCAAAGAGAATCCATCAGAGAGGAAAGTCCCACCAGAGAGGAGTCCTACCAAGAGGAGCCCACCAGAGAGAGGAGAATCCCACCAAAGAGAAAAGGGTACCTCAAATCAGTCCCCTTATATACACAAAAGTAATCCTAACTGTTGTCAGGGAGGGTCCTGTCAACAAAGATCAACTCAACAGCTTCTAGATAGTAGAAGAGTGTAGAAGGGTGGTGCCAGACCCTACTACAGGTCTAAACAAAGGATTAATCTCTTCTGAGATTATCTCTTACCTAAAACTCTGGATGGGGGACTGGTACATCTTAATTTCATGGGCTTCATGTAATCTAGATGGTACCCACAAGATCCTTTTTTTATTATCTGCACCAGGGTGATTCTGAGTATGTTATTCTCCGTATACTGAAATGGTTACACTCGTCTGCTTGAGGGAAACTAGTATGATCTTTCCTAGTTTGTCTCAAGGTAGCCAGGGTGGTGGTCTCCTGGTAAATTCTAACTGTCCCATGCTGGGTCCAGTGGGTATAAAAGAGGAGCTGTGCCCAATCTAGGTAACATAGAAGTCCTAGTAGATATATAATAAGTCAGAAGTTACTCATTCAGAGTAAGGTGACTTCTGTAAGTGCCACACCCTCCATCAGTGTTTACACAGAAGAGAGATCTCATTAGTATGAACCCTGACTTAACATGTAAATCGATTAAGCTGTGTGTGTATAAAACAGCAAAGCTCCCAAGCTAGCTAGGTTTGTCATCCAACAGGTGGTCTTTTGATATATATTTAAATTTCAATCCAAATTCAGTCTCATCTGAATAACATAGTATGACCAATAATTCCTATGATTGGGGATCATATTTAATCTGAAAACCAAAGGGAATATAAAATCAAAGTTGAAGCTACAGTGAAATATTTTGGAGTACATCTGTAGTATAAAGACTTGGTTTCAGTATTTTAACTGTTGTTATTTTTCTTTCACAGACTGAGACAACACTGGGACTCAGTTCATATCAACAGAAAAGGTGAAATATTTAATAATCACAAAATTTTATATATCTTGCTCTCTGATACTGTCTTCTCCTTTTTATATCACATTAAATTTTACTTTATACTTGGATCTCTTATGGTAATAATCATCTGTCACTTGTAATATCATGTCTCACCAACCACCCTTAAATCTGCCCTCAGTAATTTATTTAATTTTGTTTGTTATCAATTGTTGGGGCTGTTCCGGGACCCCAACAGATATTGGGGTTCACAGGTTCCCTGGCTGCATTTGGGGCAGACAACCATCCCCTCCTCCCAAGGGACAAAGAAGCATGACCACCAATTCTGGGAAATCTTTTTTTTTTTTTGGGGGGTCACACCCGGCGATGCTCAGGGGTTACTTGGCTCTTTGCTCAGGAATTACTCCTGGCGGTGCTCAGGGGACCATATGGGATGCGGGGATCGAACCCAGGCCAGCATAGGCCTGCTGCGTGTAAGGCAAATGCCCTACCCGCTGGGCTATTGCTCCGGCCCCTTCTCCGGAAATCTTAAGGCTTCAATTTTCTCCACACACTCCTCATGCCAACTAACTCTACACACACACCACCACACCACACTCAAATCTGCCAGAAATACATAGTTTACAAAGACTGGGGCAGGGGAGTTACAAAAGGTAAAGGCTCCTTTATGCCAAAACAGTGAGGTGAGAAAAGGCTTCCCTCACTGGGGCAAAATTCTTAGGGGGCCATGCCCCTGCTCCCAGGTGCTATAGCGTAGAAACCCGGGCACATTGTTTTCTCTGTCCTTGACTGGTAAACAATCATTTCAGTAACATTTCTAGTTATTTTTTGTATGAACACAGTAAGAGAGACAGACATCTATTTATACCGGGATTATATTTTTTAAGGTGACCTTTCCTGGGAGATGGTGCCATACAGTCCAGACTGCATTCCTCTAGCCAGAATGATCATTCCCAATCTCCTCTGGGTCCTATCAATCCACTGCTTATCTTTGGGTCAGAACAGAACTTGTTCCATGACCTTGTACTCTATCTTTGGGTCAGAACAGCGCTTTCTCCTTGCTCTCAGAATATTGTGCAAGATACTTAGTTTTCCCTTGTTGAGGCCAGGGTGATCTCTTTTTCTGGTTCCATCCAGTCCCACAGTGGGACCCCTCCTTTTGAGGTGTGAGGAATTAGAATGAAGCTAAAAGGCAACTGATGTTTTAGTTAGGAATTATGATGGAAGCCCAGGAGTAATTAATTCAGAGTTAATTAACTCATAGATAAACTGCCTTAACTGTCTTCCTGTGTCTATTCAAAAAATCCTTTAGCATAAGCATATGTAAAATGCTTACAGGAGAGAGAGAAGCAGCTTTTCATTTGCAAAACAAAATCCAGAACAAGCAAGTAGTGCTGAAAATAGAGTGTTCCAGCAATCAATAAGTTGCTAACGGGCGAATCAAAAGATGTTTTCTTAGAAGAAAACATGTTTTCTTAGTGAATATTGTTTCTTGTATCTCACCTTGAAGCCTGTAAGTCCATGTACGAGAGATTACTAAGATGATGTTACAGGTTAATAAGCCTTCTGTATTTATGTTTTGTTAATTAAGATTGGTTGCCTTCTACAATTACGTCCCGTCAATCTGATGTGCTTCTTCTGGCTTATCAGTGTTGTAGAGTTTGAGATGCTGCACAGCAACAAATGTGGCATGAGCTCAAGGAAATTCAGAATTTTAACAGGGTGGTACATCTGGAGTTAAATTGTTTACTGTGTGGCACCTTTGGAGTGTGGATGTCTGTCTTCTCCCTTGAACATGTATCTTGCTTACTCTAAAGCCTGTGTTCCCTCATGAACACATTTTTCTCTCTTTCTCTCTTCTCATATCTTTCCAAGCAAGTTTCATTCAATTAAAAGCTACCTCATTGGGGCCGGAGCAGTAGTCCAGCATGTAGGGTGTTTGCCTTGCACACAGCCAATCTGGGTTCCCTGACATCCCATATGGTCCCCCCAAGCACTGCCAGAAGTTAATTCCCTGAGTGCAGAGCCAGGATTAAGCCCTGAGCAATGCTTGGTGTAACCCCAAAAAGCAAAAACAAAAACAAAAAAAACCTTATTTCCCATAATATATTTATTTAATAAATACTAATATTGAATTCCTTATGGTGACTCCTGTACCCGTGTATTTTTGGTGAGGCAGAAAAAGCAGGTTGTCGATTGTATTATATCATGTAGTTTATTATATGTGGAATAACAGGTTTGTAACATTTCATCTGTGTGTGGGGATAGCCCTGTGGCTCAGTGCTCAGGGATTCCTCCTGGCAGTGCTTCCTGGCAGGAGACTGTGTGGTGCTAAAGATTGAACCCAGGCCTTCCTCTCATACCAATCACGATCACGATCACGATCTTCCCGTTCATCATCTATTTGCTAGAGCAGGCACCAGTAATATCTCCATATGTCCTGTCTCATGCTAGTAGAACCCAAAGGCATCCGCTTGCTCCAGGAACATAAAGAGCCTCAAACCATTATATTAGGTCATGGGAATGACCTAATATAAATGTTACTGGTATTTGGCATATCAAATACAGCACGAGCAGCTTGCCAGGCTTGCCGTTGCGGGTGGCATATTCTTGTAGTCACCTCTAAATAAAGCATTTATTGATGAACCGCATAGCTGCCGCGCGAGCGGGCTGTGATAGTCTGGTCTGCTGGGTGGAGTTGTGACGAGAGGGAAGTCGGATGTGGAAAATGGCAACCCCCATGGAGTAGGGGGTCGTCTGGCTTGTTGTGAGGCTCTGCTGGGGTGGCAGGTCATGGCTAGAACCTGCCATGCCTCCCAGGCACCTCATGAGCGGCTGGGCACAGGGAGAGCAAGAGCAAGTAGCAGCTCTGCCCCATGTCTGTGAGTCTCTGGTTCAGCATACCTGGGCCGGATTGAAAAAAAAAAAAACTGCTGCAGGGTAGCTGTCGATGATCCGGGCTGTGATAGTCTGGTCTGCTGGGTGGAGTTGTGACGAGAGGGAAGTCCAGATGTGGAAAATGGCGGCCCCCATGGAGTAAGCGGGGTCGTCTGGCTTGTTGTGAGGCTCTGCTGGGGTGGCAGGCCAGGGCTAGAACCCGGCATGCCTCCCAGGTGCCTCATGAGCGGCTGGGCACAGGGAGAGCAAGTAGCAGCTCTGCCTCATGTCTGAGAGTCTCTGGTTCAGCATACCTGGGCCGGATTGAAAAAAAAAAAAAAAACTGCTGCAGGGTGGATGTGGATGATCTGGGCTGTGATAGTCTGGTCTGGAGTTGTGACGAGAGGGAAGTCGGATGTGTAGATGGCGGCCCCCCATGGATTCAAACCAATCATGTTCTCCAAATCTGAATTGTTGTACATTGTGGGACATGCTTTCTAGTATCAGACACGAAGGAGTACTATTGTAGCTGAAACTCCTGGCATTGTACAAGAATCAGCTTTGTCACTCCTGTGGCTAGTGCTGCCTTTTATCACCTGTGCATTGCTGCCTCACTATCACTGGCAGTCTGCCTGCAGGCCTCTGGAAGAGGCTTTGGAGCAGTGAATCGGGCTGGAAGAGACCCTTTTAAACACCTGTTCTCTGATGATAGCAGGGGAGTTGTTTTACTTCAGGTATTTTGAAAATACATACAAGCGTGTAAATTTAAGGGCCCTTTCCCACATCCAAATTCTTTGGTCTTTTGATAGCTGCTCACATCTGTGAGAGAAAGATTCTGGCCTGTTTGCTTTCTGCACCTAACATCTAAAGGAGGATAAAGGATATTTTATCTATAAATTATATGTTCTTGAAACTTAAAGCACATCCAGGAATGTTATGATTAGTGAAATACAGAGTATCTCAGTAACAACAATCAAATTTTTTTGAGACAAAAGTAGCATGAACTCAGACTAAGAGTAGCCAATTAAAACTTGATAAATGTTAAGTCCAGAGAGGTCACTCAGTAGTCAGGGGTCATTCCTTGCAAGTACAAGGACCCATGTTCCGCCCCCCAGTTCTGCATGACCCTCAGGCATCACTATAATGGCCCTGTTGCCCTGACATTGTTGGGATACCCTTAGGTCCCCTGAAAATTGCTTGGGAGACCCCAAAAGAGAAAGAAAATAACTTTCAAAGCTTTTCTTAGTACAGTAACTTTTTCAGATTCAATGTTTTTGCTCTTTCCTCTCTTTCATGTCTTTAGTGATGGCTTCACTTCCTCATTACTCTGTCCTTCTCCCTCATATTGTAGTCCCTGTTGGACCTGCGTTACCCGTGACTCTCGCCCATAGAATGTAGGCAGCTGTGTGTCTGATACTGTGATCAGACAGTACAGTGCCACCAGCCCATCCTTCCACCTCTGAAGTCTAACCTGATGCCACCTTGGTTGGACCATTTAAGAGCCCGAGAAGCAAAGCACACTTGTTACCTTGTGCTTATTCCTCAGCAGTTAGGAAATTAACTATGGGATTATATTGGATTCTGTTTGGGTAAAATGATATTATTCAGCCATGATCAAGATGTAAGCTTTCAGTTATTTTTCTAATATAATAAAGAATTCACATTAGTGTATAATTATATTCTGATCTTGTTTTCCAATTATCTGTTACCTGTATCTGTCTAACAAAATATATAACAATTTCATTATACTGTCGGGCTCTGTAGGTCTGGGACTTAGAGCACAGCAGAGACTGCCTGTCTCTGCTGCATGGTCGTCAGGGCCTCATCTGTGGGAGGTGTTAGAACTGAGAACGAAGCAGGGGATGGAGTGGGAAGCATGTTTTCTACATGTTGGTTCTTAGCTTACTTGCTGATACATGTGCTGGCTTGTCACCTAAAATTCCTCCATATCGGGCCCCTTCATGCATCTTTTCTCAAAAACGTGTTTGTTTGTATGATGGCTAAATTCCAAGAGTGAGCATCTCAAAAAGTAGAAGCTGTATCAGCTTTATTGACTTAGCTTCTGAAATCATAGCATTAACTTCTCTTATTTACTGTTGGCCAACTAGTCACTTATTTTTTTTTATTGAGACAACAGTGGTTTATAAGAGTGTAAATCTCTTATAAGATTCAGGGACACAATAAATGATAGTCACCAAAGTGCCAGTATTCCTTTCCCAGGGTCAAAACCTTAGTTTTGTTGTCAGAGTAAAGGATTTATTTTCGCTGGATATTGACCAGTCCCTTTCATTGTTTCTTTATATACCAAATGTGAGACTACAGGCTGGAGTGATAGTATAGCGGGTAGGGCATTTGCCGACCCAGGTTCAATCCCTGGCATCCCATATGATCCCCCAGCGGAACCAGGAGTAACCCCTGAGCATCGCTGGGTGTGACCCCAAAAGCATAAAAAATTAAAAAAAAGTGAGTCTATGCTTTAAAATATTTTTTTCACTTGTGTCACTGTGAATTGCTACATTATTCATGAATGTTTTCCAGGTGTACAGTATTCCAATACAGTCCCTTCATTGGCGTCCTCTTCCCTCCACCAGTGTCCCCAGTTTCCCTCCCATCCCTCTTCCTGCCTCTCTAGCAGCATTTTTTCTTTCAGGCACTGTGGTTTATATTACTATTACTAGTAGGGTATCATGCATATCACTTGACACCTTTCAGCAGCCCCCTTTCTCCATAGCAACTACTACCTTCCACCAGTGTCTTAGTCGTCCCTTCTTTGTCCTATCTTCCTCCCTGCCCCCACCAGCAGTGGCAAGCTTTCTATTAAAGACCAGTTCTCATTCTGTTTCTATTGCCCTTGGGCATTTGTCATTCCCAATCATGCTACTTTAGATCCCACATATAAGAGAGATATGTGTTCTGTATTCTGTTCTGTGTATGCCCCTCTCCCTCCAACAACTTTAATCATCGTAAAACTCTCCAGCTCTATCCTAGCAAATATTGCATAATTTCATCTTTTCTTATGGTTGAGTAGTATTCCATTACATATACATACCATGGTTTATTTTCTATTTTTAAAAAATGCTAGCTTTATTCACAATAGCCAGAGTCTGGAAACAACCAGAGTGCCTGAGAATCGATGACTGGATAAAGAAGCTTTGGTACATCTACACAATAGAATACTATGCAGGAAAAATGAAGTTATGAAATTTGCCTATAAATGGATGGACATGGAGAAGATCATGTTGAGTGAAATTAGCCAGAAGCAGAGAGACAGATATAGAATGACTTCATTTATTTGCCTGACATAAAATATATATGTACATATTATGATACCAATATCCAAGGTTAAGTTAAACATGTATCAGGAGGTCTTGTCAAAGGTGGAAATTATCACAAACGTGTGGGAGTCAGAGGCTAGGTAAGACAGAAAATGGAACAGTGTGCTAACAATTGTCAGGAAGTACTAATACCAACCTAGAACTGACCATTAAATACAGGCAAAAAGGTATACATGGCAACCCTTTAATGTCTGTACTGTTATCCACAATCTGGAAGGGAAGGAAAAGAGAAAGAGAAGAGAGACAGGGAAAGAAATAAAGAACCTGTCATGGAGGTGGGCTGGGGGAGGAGGGAGGGAATCGCGGACGTTGGTGGTGGGAGATGGGCACTGGTGGAGGGATGGGTGCTGGAACACTGTATGACCGAAACCCAAATATGAACATCTTTGTAATTGTATATCTCACGGTGGTATAATAAAAAAGCTTTAAAAAAATGCTAGCTATAATACCATGATTTACCAAGTTGTTCATAATACAGTTATTTCAGGCATTGAAGCTCCAACATCAGTACCACCACCAGTGTCCCGGTTTCCTACCTACTTCCCAAGCCTGCCCCCTTAGTGTACAAACAAACTTACTTCAGATTGCTTATTTACAACACAAAGGCAAATGGAATTAATCAAAACCTAGATCAATGAAAGTCAACTTGTGATAATTGTTTTATTTTGCAATGATATTGCTAAAGTCATTGTCTGAAGATACTGCCTACAGTATTATTTTCACTGAAGCTTGGTTGTATCCTACTTTCTTTATACAGTTATCTGTTCCTGGGTACTGGGTTTATTTCCAGATTTTGGCTGTGTACTTGATTTTTTTCCTAGCTCTGTGCTCAGGGATCACTCCTGGCTGGTTTCAGGGGACCATATGGGATACTAGGGATCAAACCTGGGTTTGCCCATGGAATGCAAGCCTCTATCCACTGTACTTTGACTCCAGCCCCATGCTTGCATTTCTGCATGAAGACGAAGATGCAGGAATTCCCAAATATGAAAGTGTAAATATAACCCCTATTTTCTGACTCTAAGCTACATGTATGAATTTGCATTCTACAGGCATGCTAGAAAGTTAAATTATATAGGCAGACGGAGAGCATTTTTTAAAACAAAGGATTAGGACCAAAAAGGAGGGGTCTGGAGAGATAAAGCAGAAGGTAGAGTTGCTGAGCAAGAGGCTGACCTTGGTTCAGTCCTTGGCACACTCTGTGGTCCTCTAAGCCCCACTAGGAGTGATCCCTGAGTGAAGGGCTAGGGGTAAGCCCTTAACAATTCTGGTGTGACCCAGAAACATGGATGGATGGATGGATGGATGGATGGATGGATGGATGGATGGATGGATGGATGGATGGATGGATGGATGGATGGATGGATGGATGGATGGATGGATGGATGGATGGATGGATGGATGGGCGGATGCGATGGATGGATGGATGGAGCGATGCGATGCGATGCGGCGAGCGGCGGGGGCGAGAAGCGAGGCGGGGCGGCGGGGCGGGCGGGCGGGCGGACATAGACATAGAAAACAAGCGCTGAAGAGATAGTACAGGGCTTAAAGTGCTTGCCTCACACACAGCCAATCCTCATTTGATTCCTGGCACTGTCTGTGGTCCACTGACCACTGCCAGGAATGATCCCCTAAACACAGGGCCAGGAGTGAACACTGAGCAGCACTGGGTGTGTGCTCTCCCAAAAATAGAGATAGAAGACCAAGATCCAAATACTGGGTCTCCTGTTGGACATCCAGTATATGATTCCAGAAAAACATTATCTTAGACGAAACACAGAGTTCCAGGAAGAAGTTTTGTGCTTCATTTGAAGCTACCTGCTTAACCTTGGTCTGACAACTCACCAAGCAACCACAGACCAGCAAAACAGAATTCTTAATGTCTCTCCAGTTGCTCCTAACCCTGAAGTCTGAGTAGTCTGAAAGGAAAATAATCATTTTGGAATGGCTCAGGAATGCATCTCACTGATAGAGAATTTGCTGGTAGGCATGAGGCTGCAAGTTCACTTCTTGTCAAGGCTCCACATTGCTGAGTGCAGTCCTGGCACTGCCATGATGAACCCGGTGTCAACCACCAAGTGTATGGGCCCTGGACAATGCAATAATAGCAAAAGGAAGGGAAATAAAATAATGATTTTATAAAGAATCCATTGCTTTGTCACTTTCAGAACAAATTCATTAACTGCAGAAAGCTTGAAATCATGTGTTACAATGTTACAAATTCTGTTTCTTTGAAATTGGCACAATGCACCATTTTTCATAGTTTTCCTCTCGTTTATTTTTCAATATTACAAATTTGCAAGTATTTACTTTCTGTTAATAGAACACTGAATATTGTCATACCCTTAAAAAATAAAGGTAGTAGTAACTATGTTTCAATAAGTTATGAACACATAAGAACTGAGTTACTAAATTTTTTATTTTGTTTAAAAAATGCCTGTCACAGTATTATACCCACTCAAGTATTAAACTGTTCCTTAGAAGAGTTTTGCTATTATTTTGAAAATAGAAGCGTATTATTGAGGGTATCATTTTTCCTATATTATTCTCTATTTGTTGAGCCTTCTGTAAATGTCACAGGAACAGTTGCTGGAGACTACTTCTGCAAAGCATTTTATAGAATGTCTTAGCCACAAAAGTATTAAAGGAAAAAAAAGGTCTAAGAATTTAAATAGGAAAATAGAATTGTAGTTATTTTCAGATAATTTATTTGTCTACAGAGATAATCCCAGATAATAGTAATCATTTTGGCAGGCCATATAGTAACAAGAAAGTAGAAGGGAATCTATAAACTATAAAAATTAATTCACCAAAGTGACTAAGTATAAGATCGTTGTACAAAATGAAAGACTTATTTGTAAAACAATAATCAAGCATAAACTGACATCTCCAAGCACATAAAACATCACAGATATTAATCCTAAAACAGCCCTGTTGAACATTTACTCTCTCTCCTCCCCCTCCAAGCCCATTCCTTCTATGCCATGACTTGCATCCTGTTTTCTGATCAGAAGTCTTTAGAAGTCGGTCATCTTTGATTCCTCTCTCCCACTTCACACTTCAGAGCAATCTCTCGGCATGACCTGTTGTCTACGTCTTCCAGATAGTCATTGAGAATCAGTTCTAAGGCCGGAGAGAGATGCCAAAGCTTGAGGCCTAGGTTGGACCCCCAGTGCTGCATGGTCCCCTGAGCACCAGTGGGGAGCAATCCCAGCACCACGCCAGAAGTAACCCCAAGTTGGGGCCGGAGTGATGGTCCAGCGGGTAGGGTGTTTGCCTTGCCAGCTGGCCCATGCTGGCCTGGGTTCGATCCTCGGCATCCCATATGGTCCCCCGAGCCAGGAGTAATTCCTGAGTGTAGAGCCAGGAGAAACCCCTGAGCATCGCCGGGTGTGACCAAAAAAGTATCACCGTATCACTGTCTTCCCGTTCATCATCGATTTGCTCGGCGGGCACCAGTAACATCTCCATATGACCTGTCTCATGCAAGTAGAGCCCAAGGGCACCTGCTTGCTCCAGGAAAATAAAGAGCCTCAAAACCATTCCATCAGGTCATGGGAATTAGGTCTATAATTGTTACTGGTATCTGGCATATCAAATCGACCACGGGTAGCTTGCCAGGCTCTGCCATGCAGGTAGCATACTCTTGTAGTCATCTCAAAATCCAGCATTTATTGGTGAACTGCTCCGGCCACAGCGCGCGCGGCGCGCAGAGCTGGGCTGTGATAGGCTGGTCTGCTGGTTGGAGTTCTGATGAGGGGAAGTCCAGATGTGGAAAATGGAGGTCCTCATGGAGTGGAGGGTCGTCTGGCTTATATATCTATAACTACTATTGATCACTTGATCACTTGATCACTTGAATCCCGTTATTCATCGATTTGCTCGGCGCGGCGCCAGTAACATTTCCATTGGACCCTATCACGTGCCAATGTAGCCCAATGGCATCTGGTTGATTCAGGAATATGAAGAGCCTCAAACCGTTCCTTCAGTGCCTTTACAAGGAAGTCAGACCATCTTGTAGGTGGGCGGCCACGTGATCTTTTGACATCCCGTGGGATCCAGTCGGTAACGGCTCTAGTCCAGCGGTTGTCTCCAAATCGCATTACATGTCCAGCCCATCTGATTTTCGATGCCTTGGCAAACGAGACAGCGTCCCTGATTCTGGAATAGCGACGGAGGTCAGAACTCCGGATTCCTTCTCTCACTTGAGTGAGGCGTGATATTCCAAGCATAGCTCTTTCGATTCCTCTCTGGGGAGACCCAAATAGCATTCTCATCCTGCTTTCGTGGGGCCCAGGTCTCTGAGGCGTATGTTAATGCAGGGAGAACGGTGGAGTCAAAGAGATGTGCCCGGAGCCGGAGGTTCTTTGTCCTTTTAGCTATTTCTTCGATGCCTTTGAAGGCATTCCATGCCGCTCTCTTCCTCCTGCGCAGCTCAGGTTTTAGGTCGTTCATCATGTTGACTTCTCGACCTAGGTACACATAACTGCTGCATTCAGAGATGTTTGTTCCATTGAGAGTGAATGGGGCCTCAGGAACTAGTTCATTCTTCATGAACATTGTTTTCTTTAGATTCAGCTGTAGACCTATCTTTCCACATTCTCGGTCGAAGTCAGCCAGCATTTGTGCCGCTTGGCTAATGTTTGGTGTTATTAGAACGATGTCATCAGCGAAGCGGAGGTGGTGTAGTTGCCGACCATCTATCTTCACTCCCATTCCTTCCCATTCTAATTGTCGCATGATGTTCTCGAGGGTGGCACTGAAGAGTTTTGGTGAAATGGTATCACCCTGTCGAACCCCTCTTTTCACATTAATGATCACTTCTTTGTAGAATGGTGAGATCCTGGTGGTGAATCCGTAATACAGCTCACGAAGGATCTTGATGTATTGGGTTTGAACACCCTGTTTGGCTAGGGCTTCGATGACTGCTTCAGTCTCCACAGAATCAAAGGCTTTCTGTAAATCAATGAGCGTGAGACAGAGCGGCATCTTGTACTCCCTACAAACCTCGATGAGCTTGGTTACTGTGTGGATATGGTCGATTGTGCTGAATCCTTTCCGGAAGCCTGCTTGCTCGCATGGTTGTCCTTCATCTAGTGTTCTGCTAATCCTGTTCAGGATGACTCGTGTAAACAGCTTGTAGATGACGGACAACAGGCAGATGGGGCGATAGTTGCCGATGTCGTGAATGTCTCCCTTCTTGAACAGTAGAACTGTCCTGCTGGTTTTCCATTGGGAGGGCACCTTGCATTCGGACAGGTAGCGTGTGAAGAGCCGAGCTAGTGTATTGATGAGTACCGATGGCAGATTCTTCAGGTGTTCGGGTCTGACTTTGTCTGGGCCTGGTGCTGTTCCCTTCTTTACTGGCGAGATGGCATGTCGGATTTCAGAAGGGAGAACGTTGGGAATGACATATCCATCCTGTGGAATTTGGTATGTGGGCAGGTGGATATGGCTATCAAAGAGATTTGAGTAGAAGTCCTGGATAATCTTCTCCATTGCCTTTCTGGAAGATGTGATAGATCCATCAGGGCGTCGGAGGGCAGTCATCTTGGTCTTATAGTTGGCGAAGGACAGGCGGGCAGTCGCGAATGCTTTTCCCGGCTTCTGCTGCATCTTCCAGTATTTCTGCTCTTCTGTCTTTGAGGTCTTCTTTTATCGCTTCTCTGCACCGTTTAGCAAGCTTGGGCGTTAGCATTTGGTCTCCTGAGGCTCGCGCCTTGCCACGTTGGCGGAATGAGCTCAAGAGTTTCTGAAGACAAGCGTCCTTTTGTGTCTTTCTCTCTCTCGGCATTCTTCGCACAATCATGGAGGTGCTGAACCAGTCGGTTGTATTCTTCATCGATGTCGTCAATGATGGTATCTTCCCATGTTGCTGCAATGGTGCCAAAGAGTTCCCAGTTGGTGGTTGTTCTGGGAGTTCTCTTCTTAAACTTTGCAGCCTTTTCTCCCCGTTGCGGGAAGTAGAATTTTGCACGAAGGAGACGGTGGTCCGATCCTGTTTGGAATTTGGGGACGACAGCAACATCGGTCCAGACAAAACCGTCGATTGAAGATGATGTGGTCAATTTCATTGTGGAACTGTCCGCCAGGAGATTCCCATGTCCAACGTTTCGCTTCAGCTTTCTGGAACTGTGAGTTCCCATGAATGGTCTTGGTGGACATGATGAACTCAGATAGTCTCTCACCCTGTTCGTTCCATTCTAGGCCATGGGTCCTGATGTGGAGTTCTTCAGCCGATCTTCTTGGTCCTATCTTGGCATTAAAATCACCGACTATGATCTTGTAGAAGGTGTGATCTTTTTTATAGAACTCCTCCAATTCCATGTAGAATTTCTCAATTTCATCTTCTTTGTATGTGGATGTTGGTGCGGAGACAATGAAGATAGAAATTGCTGGCAGTGAGCCACATCTCTTCAAGTGTAATCGTCCTATTCGGTTTGTTAGGCATTCAAATGAATCAATGTTTACGGCCATGTTTGTGTTGACAAGGACACCAACGCCACCGACGCCTCTTTCGTCGCATGTTCCAAGGAACAATTCTTCTCCGGTGTCAAATACAGCATGATGCAACTGGCGCCTCCTCGTCTCAGTCAGACCAATGATGTCGTACTTGATCTTTTGCGCTTGCAGCATCAGATCCTCAATATATGCTTCCGATGCCAGCGTACGTGCATTGAAAGTACAGAACAGTCATTTTAGTCCTTCTTCGTTTTGGCAGCCTAGGATGGCCATGAAATTTTATCAGGCACTGCTTGTTTGCCTTTCTTACTGCTGCCATATTAAGGGCTCTTTCGGGGTCAGGAAAAACATTTCTGTTACTGGATTTGGCATATTGAACACTCATCGGACAGCTTGCCAGGCTCTGCCATGCGGGCGCTATATTCTCATTACTTTGTGGGGCTCTCTCAGAGGGGTGGGTAGAATATTTATGGTAATTTGGAGGTAAATCACACGGCCATGCAGCGGCCCCGCGCAGCAAGGAAAGCTGGTTTCTGCTCTGCCGGGTGTACCTGTGTCTTAGGCTCAAGCATTCCTGGGCTTGAAATACTCTCCTCTGAAGGGCGGGTCTCTGCGTGGTGGGTCCTTGTAGGCTGGGTTTCTGACAGGCCAGGCTGGAGGTTGCGGCTGGAGACTGGATTAATCTGCTGGGTGGAGATCTTACCTGCTGCAGAGTGTGGATTGTGAAGATTGCTGCCAGCAAGGTGTGGGGGGTTTCTCTGGGCTCCTCCGAGGCTCCATCGGGATGGTGGACTCGGGTCGGAAGTTGCTCTCATGGTCCATGGAGTGCAGGGGGTTCAACGGGGAAAGCTGGTTTCTGCTCTGCCGGGTGTACCTGTGTCTTAGGCTCAAGCATTCCTGGCCTTGAAAAAAGTAAAAAAAAAAAAAAAAAAAGAAGTAACCCCAAGCACCCCTGCCACCTAAAAGCACAACTCTTGGTGTTTCAGCACAACATCAGTGTTTCTCAGCCTTTCTCTGATTGTGACTACCCCCTTCAACCTCGTTTTCTTCCCGTGACACCACTGTTCTGCTGGTATGGCCTCTATTTACAGGATGTTCACCTGTGGCTCTCTAAGATGTCCTGATGAACCTCAGGTGGTTTGTCAGGACTGTTGCAGGACTCCCCCTTCCGGCTTTCGGTCTCTTGCAGGCTGTTCACAGCACAGCCAGAATGAAGTCTCTTAGGCTTGTCAGATTATGTTACGTTCTTGCTGGAAACTCTGTGGAGGCTTTTTGTTACACTTAAAATAAGCCAGACACCCCCCAGGAGACCTGCCTTTCTCTCTGTTATCTTAGCTCCAGTGTCCCTCCCCACCTCCCACCTTGCTTTCTGACTTCTCCATCTCCTGGTTCTGCAACTGCCAAGTACATCTCTGCTTTCTTCCCTCCTTAGAGACCTTCTGCAGCATTTGGTTTGTTTTTGTATTCTCCTGCTATCACCTGATATGCCCTATTTTTGTCTCCTCTACCATGACGTTAGTGCCAAGAGAGCATGTGCTTTGCTTTGCTCCAGGAGCCCCCGCCACAGAGAGCCCCTGGCGCCCAGTCAGGCTGTGTGAATGGAGTGTGTGCTCTTTCGAGCACTTGAGAAGTTTTGCAACTTGAAAAATGGACCCAGTTCTTTGAGAGAAAAAAATTCACTTAATCTCCTTTGTATTTTTAGCATCTATAAAGACTGATTGTGTGTGTGTGTGTGTGTGTGTGTGTGTGTGTAATATATAGGCACTTTATGCTTTTATTCCTCCTTCTCCTCTCCTTTTTGGGCATTAGGGTTTGCAATACAGGTACTGAGAGATTATTGTATTTTTTTCCTTTCCTTTCAGCAGCAGTTCTTACCCAGAGTGATCATTTCCAACTATTATTGTCGTATTGATTCTTTTCTTTCTCTATCCCAACTGCTTTCTCCCCCAGTACTTAATGCAGGCTTCAAGCTGCAGACAAATCCTCCTGGCCCTGGGATATTAGTCTCATTTTGTTTATTTTATATCCTACAAATGAGTGCAATCATTCTATGTTCATTGCAGTACTATTCACAATAGCCAGAATCTGGAAAAAACCCAAGTGCCTGAGAACAGATGACTGGTTAAAGAAACTGTGGTACATCTACACAATGGAATACTACACAGCTGTTAGGAAAAATAAAGTCACGAAAGTCACTTACAAATGGTTGGACACGGAGGTTACCATGCTGAGTGAAATGAATCAGAAGGAGAGGGACAGACATACTTGCATTATTTGCACTCATTTGTGGGAGTCTTCTTGTTTGTGCTTTAGTAAAGTAAGATCTTTTTTTAATGCATTTTATTATACCACCATGAGATAAACAATTACAAAAATGTTCATGTTTGGGTTTCACCCATACAGTGTTCCAGCACCCATTCCTCCACCAGTGCCCATTTCTCACCACCAATGTCCCCGATTCCCTCCCACCTCCCTAGCCTGCCTCTATGGCAGGCTCTTTTTTTTTTTCTTTTCCCAAACTTCATTACACCACTTTTAGACATACAATTCCAAGATGCTCATGTAGAGTTTTGGTTCTACAGTGTTCCAACACCCATCCCTCCACCGAACCCATCTCCCATCACCAATGTCCCCACCTCCCTACCCCCCCCCCCCACACTTCAACTACTTGGCGGGTTCTGTATGGTATGTCTTTTTCTCTCCTCTCTATCTCTCCCTCCCTCCAAACTTTCCTGCACATCGTAGAATGCAGTGCATTAAAGGACATAACTGTTTCCACTACTTTGATGGACTGGGCTCGAACTGGTTTTGTTCTGTTAATCTGGTCGTGAGGTAGTATCCCAGCATCCAGACAGCAGGTGGTGGCTAGTGTGGTGGGCGAGTCTCATCTGGCTGCTTCCGGGACCCCCACAGAGGTGATGGGCCCACTCCCAAAACCCAACTGTCCTCCTGGGAGCCCCATGGTCAGCTGAGCCTGGGGAGAGCCGAGATCCAGCTTCCCCAGGCGCTTCCCCAGGCGTTTGAGACTGCTTGCTATGGCTGGTAGCCCCAGGGCAGCTCCTGGGCAGGGCCACCAGGCTCAACAAAATGGAGGGGGAGTAAAGTAAGATCTTATAGTTGGATTTTTTCTTTTTTTTTTTTTTTTTTTGCTTTTGTTTGATTTGAGAGCCACACCTATTGATGCCTGAGGACCACTCCAGCTCAGTGCTCCTAGGTTCTGGGGAAAACACTTAGAGATGGGGACCAAAGTAGGTCCTCCTGCATATGGTTTTCTGTTTTCCTTCTTGTTTACTGTTCAACACGTGTAGAGAGAATGTCAAATAGCATGGCAATACTCAAATTGGTAGGGCTAAAAACATCTCTATATTGTACTGCTTTTAGCTCTTTTACTCTTCACCGTTTAATCTTTATGGGTCTAATTTAAATTCCCTTGGTGTAAATGTTCTTAATCTATTTCTAATATGCTTCCTGTACTCCCCAATGAAATCTCTGTCATTTAAAGCTTACATACTAAAGTGTTATAGTAATGGAAATAGGTTTACAAAATGAATTTTATTCAATATCATGTCTTCAGAGGCAACAGAATGATCAACAGGACAGTTTGTCACTTCTGACTTTCTCAGTATAAGCAAATGACTTTAGGTATGTAGGCTCTGCCCTCACTCCCATCCCTGTCAGTCATTTATGCATTTAAGTGAGGTTATGTCGAGTAATATGTTAGTTCTTGGAAATTTCTATTTCACAGTTAGTTTGTTTCATTCATTTGCCACTCTTTAGACACAGTAGTTACAATGTGTACATGGTTTTTATCTTGATCTACTAGATATGTTTAGCTGTCAGTGATATATTGTTCTTTGTGAATTTATAAAAAATTCAAATAAATACATCAAGGTATGTTGTTATCAACTATGGCCACTAGATACATTTCAGCATTTAGTCTACTGAAGCATATTGTTTTCACATATCTTTTGAGTATAGGAAAAATACTTGCATTATTTTCTGTTCATTTTTAAAACATTTTTTAATTTTCATATAATTAAGTTTTAGTAGAACACAAACTTATATTCTTTAAGATAATTTCTCATGACAAAAATGAAATGCTTTTAATTTGGAAAAGTTTATGTATTGAAGAATTGCTCATGTTTTCTTTCTTAATTACAGTATATCTCTGTACCGTGGTAATTGCAGACCTATACGATTTGAGCCACCAATGCTGGATTTCCATGAACAGTAAGTCAAAATTTCCAGACTATGTTTTCCCCTCTAAATAGTTAGATGTATTTTATATTTATTTGTTTCATTTTGCTATGCTATCTGTATGTCAGAGTTATATGAGCAAGTCCTTAGGGAAAATATTTTAAGTAGTGGTGTTTGAAAGTGAGAACTGAGTATTTATTAGCAGTCCAATATATGTACTGAAGTTTGAAAAATACCCACATAGTGGTCTTTTCTGGGTGAGGCTAAGAGGATCTTATTTTAGAAGCAGCATAAAAACATTTTTGGGGTTTGGAGCAATAGTAGAGCATGTGGGGTTCTTGCCTCACGCATGACTGACTGGCCCAGATTTAATCCCTGGCATTCTATATAGTCCTCCAAGTACAGACAGGAGTGAACCCTGAGTAAGCCCTGAGCACTCCTAGTTGGTAATTAAAAAAAAAAAGCAAACAAAAAGCAAGAAGCTACAGTCTTCTATATCTCTCCATATAAGTAGCATTGTCACCAATCCAGAGAGGCAAATTCTTATTCCAAAGGCTCATTTTACAGAGAGACACAGCTCAGGGACAGAATTTCTTCTGGAGTTTCTTCTGCCGCTAGGTGTCTCAGGCTTTGCACATCTCAGGCACACCTGGGAGAAAACAAGTCTTCACTCCTGTTTGCTTTTAGCTCAATTTAGCAGAGAATAAAGAAACAAAATTTTATTTTGTTATTTTTATTTTTATTTTATTGAGTCACCGTGCCATACAATTAGAAGACTGTTCATGCTCGGGTTTCAGTCACACAGTGTTCCAGCACCCACCCCTCCACCACAGCACATTTGCCACCGCTAATGTTCCCCTTACCCTTCTGCCATCCTTCACCCCTCCGGCCTGTCTCTGTGGAAGGCACTTTCCTTCTTTCTCCCTCTCTCTTTCCCTTTGGGCATCATGGATTGCAACTTAGATACTGAGAGGTCACCATGTTTGTTCCCTTACCCACGCTGCATGCAGTTTTATACACTGGTCATTTACCTCTATCTTTGTCATGGTGGGCTCTTTCCTATCCCAACAATCTTTTCCAAGAAGCAAATTTTAATTGGCATAAAACTGAAACCGTATCAGTCAGGTTAGTAATCAGAAGAAAATAATTTAAAAAGCAAGCTGGGGGACGTGGTGAGCTGTATGTAGATATATTCTGGTTCAACAAATGAAAATTGTAATTGCCTTAATATCAAAGTTGTAGTTAACTTTTTTTACTAAACACATTCAACTTATTCTCAAATATAGACTAATAAAATATATCAATTATACTTGTACAAAACCAGGAAAGAGTGGTTAGCATGAGATGTCTGTTAGCCATTTCATCATTTCATATTATATTTTTACAAAGATGATGAATTTTCAGGATGGGGTGCAGAAGTTTGCATTCTGCTTTATATATTTCTAAATGGAATCATTATTTGGGAATAGTCACTGTGAACATAAAATTGATTTGTACCTGTTAGGTTTAAAGATCACAGTGTTCAGATAGGAAATACATCAGTATTACTTCTGTCCTATAGAGCTTTAGATAAAACGTTGAGAGTGCAAGGACCATGGAGCTTGTAATCCAGTGACAACCAATTATACATAGGCACCTTCTGTGAATGAAACATGGTGAGTTTTTGCTCTCCTGCAAATTCTTTTAGAGTATGTTCTCTCCTTTTCGAGTGGTTCAGAATAGAGACTGATAGGGGCTGAAGCAATAGTACAATGGGTAGAGTGTTTGCTTTACATGTGATTGACTTGGGTTCAATCTTGACACCATAAGGATACCCTGAACCCCAACAGGAATGA
Source organism: Cryptotis parvus (assembly GCA_021461705.1). NCBI lineage: Eukaryota > Metazoa > Chordata > Mammalia > Eulipotyphla > Soricidae > Cryptotis > Cryptotis parvus. Next base: position 150,075 of record JAJIBD010002087.1, read on the forward strand.
TCTCTGAGTGCAGAGGCAGGAGTAACAACGTGAACACCACTGAGTATAGCCCAAAATCAAAAAACAAAACAAAAAATAGTAAAGACTGACAAATTATTTTATGATGATGAATGAGAAATATTATATGACAGCACATTAAGGTGGGGAAAACAATCAGGACACTATACCAAAATGTTCAGTATAAAATAGTATTCTAACTTTGAAAAGCTTTGCCATAACCATACTAGAGAGATTGCTTGAAAAGTTTTTTACTTCATTTGTTATTTTAGGAAGCTCTACCAATTTCATGCCTTTTCAGATATACAAAATAACATGAGTAGAAGTGGAAATTCCTGTTGCAAATTATATGTCACTGAAGCTCTCAAGTAATTCTCCTTTAGAAATAGAAATGGAGACAAACCATCCAGGGTTGAATCATAGCACCACATGACCTCTAATAGTGTAGACTGGTAGTTTCATTCTATTTTAGATTGCTAAGAATGGATAAAAAAGAAAGCATGGACTTTTGGCCTTCCTCCTTCCTCCTTGCCCATGGGCACACAGAGTCGCAGATATGTATGACACTTTTCATAATGGTTCAAGGGTTATGTAGATATCCCTCTCAAAGTCCAAATCTGGAGCTGAGGAGTTAGTAAAGAAAATTCCTGAACTGGGACTGGAGAGATAGTCCAGGGGTTGAGGCGTATGCAAGGCAAGCACTCATGCAGGGTTGATCCCCAGCACCACATGACCTCCTGAGCATCCCTGTGTATAGCCTTATAGACCCCCCACACCACTAGTGTGACCACAGGGCCAAAGCAGCATCACATCCTCAGGCCCTAGCATTGAACTGCCAGGACAGTTTGCCAGGTATCACCAGGTGTGATACCTGGGTCCCTACCACCACTTGGGAATTTGGTGGGTAACAGAAAAAACCTTTTGGCTTATGCAGTTCTGGCAACTGCTTAAGCATTGTTGTAAAGAAGCAGGCTGGAAGAGGAAATTGTGAGTTTGATAGAACCCCAAAAGTTTGTTGTTCACAGGCAGGCAACTGAAAGATTTGGAGGAACCTACACAAATGCTATTTTTCTTTTAATCTCTTAGCGTAGGCAAGGACTACAGTTGTCTTTGAAATTGCTTCCTGAACATGTCTTCCTAAGATAACCTCTGTTTTAATCAACTAAAAATCATTGATTTAGGACTTCAAATATGCCTTAAAAATTCTGTCCTAGAAGACTTAGGTTAGTGTTAGATTGACAGAATGGGGACCAGAGGCACATGCTAAAGAGTGATTCAGGAGAAAACAGCTTTTTTGACCCACCCTCAGGAGAAATGTCTTGTCTGTTAATGAAGAGACTTCAGTTTAGCAAATCGGAGGGGATATTGTTTATTTAAAGATTTGCTTTACAAATTGAGTGCAAGTTTCTTTTCATGAAACTTGGAAATGGATTTAGATACAGAACATTTTTGGAAGGAAGCTATATTCACTGTACCACCAACGCAGGCTAAAGAACATTTTTTGAATAAAAGAAAAATGTTTTTTGTTGCAAAGGTTAAATTAACAGTATGCTTAGGAAGTAACTGATCACTAAAGAAAATCAAGGTTGTCTTACGATGAATCTTCTTTTAAAGTTATTATGCAATTATTAAATGATCAAGGGCCGCAGAACTGGAGAGTTGGTTCAGGAGCTTAGGTGGCGGTGGGAATTTTGAATGGGAAGGGCCTTTGGGATTCTGGTGGTGATATGGTGTCGAAATGTTGTGTGCATGAAACTAGCATTAACAGTATTACAAAGTACAGTACCTCAAAAATAAAAAATAAAAGTTGCTGTTTATACTTTTTACTCTCAGAAACATAAAATTTATTTGATTAAATTTTTCTTGCATTTATTTTGGGGGAGGAGAGAAAATTTTTTTGCTTTTTCTTAAGTGAATATTCTAGTGTAGAAAAATATCAGAGTAGAATACAGTTACCTATCAGCATCCATGTGCCACACTTTTATATTAATCCAGCTTCAGCTTCTCCCCACTCCCCTGCCAGTTACCAGCCCTGAAGGAAAGTGAGCCTATCCTCTGTTTAGGAGTAAATTTTGATTAATATCAAGGCAGTTATAACAATCCCTCTCTTGTTTGTGATAAGTTCGGGGGTGAATGTTTTACTTAGTAATTTGAAATCAGACCTGTTTTTCTCACTCCTAAGAAATCTCCCTTTGATGACATATTGCCTGTCTGTGATGCTTGGGGTACTGTGGACACGGTCTCACAGTAAGGGAAGGACCCCGGTCTGTGGATAAAGCAGAGTTAAGTTTGAGAGTGAAAAAAAACTGGAAAGGACTTGCTTCCTTGATGAAATAATATTCCTGATTTGTTGAATAAATCAACCTGAGCACTGCCATGCCATGTTTCCCTTGGGTGACACTTTGGTCTTTCTTCTTTCTCCGTTTCAGATCTTCCCTCTGTACTCCCTGTTTTCCTCCCATGCCTAATGCTTCTTTTCTTAGCTTCTCTCTGGCCTTCTTTTCTCTGTGCCCCCAGTTTGCTGCTTTTTCTTCAGCCCCTTTCAGTCTACCCCATCCTTTATTACTGGGTCATCTCTTTATGCTTTTGGCATTTACCTACAGTGTCACAAGCTGTGTTCCCCGACCCTTTATCACTTACCTTCTGTCTCCAGCAACACCTTATGTTCAGCTTGCCTTGTTCATGTGGCACCAATCAGTCACCAAAGAGAATCCTGAGGCCTTCTGGATTCTTTGCAGTGCCTCACATCGCCCTTCTCGTCTCCATAACTCTCGGCACTTTTACCAACTTTGTGTGTCTTTCTCTGCCTTCGTTATTCGCCCCTCTCCTCTGAACTCAGGCCTTCATCATTTCTTAGATGGACTCTTACTGAATGCCTGTCATTTTTCTTATTTATGACGTATTTTGTAAACTGAGAGCTCCTTTAATCTCAAAATTCAATGTCATTTCCCCAGCCTTTCTGTTAAAAAAAAAGTCTCAGTGGTTTTCAAGTATTTTCAGAATAAATAATAAGTTCTTTTTCTCATATTGTGAATAATTAGAGGGACATTTTTTCCTCCAAAGAAGGTAGAAATTAAAATTGATTATTCAAAGCTGGCCAGTCTTTTAACTCAGAGTTAGAAACATTTCTTAACATAAAGTCTGTCTTTGCCTTCCTTCTGTGCCACTCTATCCTGAACTACATTACCGTCAGGGAACTATGAGCTGTTCCCGAAATAACTTTCCAGGGACTTTTTTCAGCATGTGTATATATAACTTAAGGACACTCTTTTTAGTGTTATTTTTTAAATGGGGGCTGTACTCCATGATGCTGGGCCCTGTCATATGGGCTTGAAAGTTTGATTCTCAGCTGTGATCAGGACAGCCTGCTGGGGACCAGGAGGGACAGGTACCCGGAGATGGCGCTCAGGGGCCCGCACTGTGTGTGTCCTCCACCTCCTGTACTGTCTTCCTGGCTCAGGGTTTCCTTTTTTGAAAGAATATTTTTATCGGCATTTGAATTCTAGTCAGTAAAATAGAAATAGCAGAAAATGTTGTATGATAATGAATGTACTACTAACCTAAGTGCAATCATTGTTAACATTTTTGCAATATTTGCTTCATATATTAATTGGTTTTGAATCATTTGCAAGTCTCAGGCACAATGTAGTTTTCATCCTTATATTCTTTGTCACATACTTCCATGCATAAGGTTTTTTCCCATAATGACAGACTGTTATTGGTATTGCAAGAAGATGAACAGTAATTAGAGAGTAAAATTAATTCCTCTGTTTGGGGGCAGAACAATAGTTTGCCACTAAAGAATAGTAGAAATGTAACAAAATTGCTTGAGACCCAAATGAGGCTATGTTCGAAAGAATGTGAGGGGACATCACATGTCCACAGAAAGATTAGAACTGCAGCTCCACCTTCACGTTGGGGGTGGCGGTGTTTATCCAACAATGCTACCCAACAATACTAGGACTTTTCTGTCTCTTATCTCTGCCTCGCTTTGTATTGACGTATTTTCTCCCACTGCCAGTATCTTTACCCTTTCAGCGATATAGAGCAGATTCGTTGGCTCTTCAGACTTGCACTCTCTAAGCCTCCCTCCATGGGGAACAATAGCTGCTGCTCTAGTTTTTAAAACATCTCAGTAGCACAATAGCATCTAGCCCACCAGTCAAATAGAGAGAATGTATGGGAGTGGACATTTCTTCCCTTTGTTTTACTGTTTATCAGGGTTTCCCCAGAGAATCTTGGTGTGGATAGTGGTTGTATTTGAAGACCTGTCGGGCAATGCCACTGGAGTCCCCAACAGTGCCGGGAAGTGAGTTCCCTTTTACCTCCGGGCCGGCGGGGAATGGATGAAGACTCAGGAATCCAATGAAGTTTTAAAAGGCTTTACTTATCACAGGTTCAGGCATACAAATCAGCAATAGGAAAAACCTGGTGCTTAGAATTCCCAGCTAGAACCCCAGCCACGTGTAAGCCAAGATGGCGGCCACCATGTGTTAAGGCCCTGTAGAGAGGAGACAAAGGCAAGACTCCCAAGAAGAGTGCAAGCCCCAAAAGAGAGCCCAAAAAGAGAGAGAGGGAGGAAGCAGGCTGGTTTTATACCCCTGCAACTCAGACCTCCCACTGTTATGGGAAGCAGGAAGGGTCAAATTTCCTTAGGTAATTTCTCCCAGCACCTCACCTAGGCCCTATTATAAGCTAATGTTTTGAGCCAAGATATGCCTGGAAATACCTTTATAGGGTAGAGAAGGGGGTTTCTGAGATGGCATGTCTCTGTACCAAAGACTAATGCTAATGCCAGTTAAATGTTTCTCCAAGCCTTCATAAGAGTCTCGTCTGCTTCACTGTAGTTTTGTATTTTATGTTTCTTTGAGTTATCAGGGAGCCATGCTTGCTTGCTTGGAGGCAAACAGCATTTCTCTCTGGGCTAATTACTTAGAGATCCAACGTGGCCAGGCAAATATGCTGGTAAGATCTAGCTAGTCCCACGATGATTTTGGTAGCATGAGAGAATATTTATACCAGCCAGTACAGAATACATGGTCAGATAAACTGCCACATTTAGACTACCCCCTTATCTACAAGGTGACCTGCAGGAGGCAATCCAGGGCAGATGCAGAGGCTCTTAGAGGAGTCCTGCAACAAAGACCTATGCAACCTCTGGTCTTTTGAATCCCTAAAGACTTTCTGTGTGATAGAGCATATTCTCCTCTGTAAAACAGGTCTTCTCAGTCTGCCTAGATGGAAATTGCCTTACTTCTGTTTCCATGGTGTTTATTCATCCCCAGAGGTGGGATTATCCCCACACAGAATTTGTTTCAGACATCAAGGTTGATGATGTTACATGATTAGGGGATCGAAAGTGCTTTATAATAATTCACATAGTGAGACTTCCTGGGGAGAGTAGGTGCATTCCCAAGCATATCAGAAAATGATGAGAGCAGAGAAAAGAGATTGGCCTGGGCTTAATTGGGTGTAGCTAGGTGAGGTTAGGGCGTGAGATTAGGTACATGTGAATGATTTAACTCAATGAACCTAAGACAATGTGCAGACTTTCTGATTTGTCCAGGTGTGGGGTCATAAAGAGAAGGGACTTTTTGGGAAGGTGGGTTAGGGAGGGCTCACTATGACAAAGGTAGTGGTAAATAACCACTGTATAAAAACTGATTCAGAGTATGTAAGGGAACAAACATGGTAACATCTTAGTATCTGAATTACAATTCATAATGCCCAATTCATAATGCTCCACCGTTCTCCCTGCGTTAACATATGCCTCAGACCTGGGCCCTACCAAAGCAAGATGAGAATGCTATTCGGGTCTCCCAAAGGAGAATCGAAAGAGCTATGCTTGGAATATCACGCCTCACTCAAGTGAGAGAAGGAATCCTGAGCTCCAACCTCCGTCGCTGTTCCAGGGACGCTGTCTCGCTTGCCAAGGCATCGAAAATCAGATGGGCTGGACATGTAATCGATTTGGAGACCACCGCTGGACTAGAGCCGTTACCAACTGGATCCCACGGGATGTCAAAAGATCACATGACCGCCCACCTACAAGATGGTCAGACTTCTTCGTCAAGACCCTGAACGAATGGTTTGAGGCTCTTTGTATTCCTGAAGCAGCCAGATGCCATTGGGCTACATTGGCACGTGATAGGGTCAAATGGAAATGTTACTGGTGCCCGCTCGAGGAAATTGACGAATAACAGGATGTCAAATGATCAAGTGAATGCCCAAAAGTGGAGGGGCGGGGAGAGAAGGAAAGTTCTTGCTGTAGAAACAGGCTAGGTGGTGGCATGTAGTAAAGGGCACACCGGTGGTGGGAAATGTGCACTGGTAGAGGGCTGGGTGTTGGAACATTTTATGACTCAACCCAATCACAAACAGCCTTCTAACTGTATGGCATGGTGACTCAATACAAAAATAATAATAACAAATATAAAGTAAAAAAAGAAAAGTAGAAGTGACTTTGATACTTGAAAACTCAGTAAACATTTAAAAACAACGTAGATTAGGAATTAGATTATATAGCATTTATATTATCTTCAACTAACTTTTTTTTTTTTTTTTTTGCTTTTTGGGTCACACCTGGCAGCGCTCAGGGGTTACTCCTGGATCTGCACTCAGGAATTACTCCTGGCGGTGCTCAGGGGACCATATGGGATGCCAGGGATCTAACCCAGGCCATCAGAGGCCGGTCACGTGCAAGGCAAACGCCCTACCCGCTGGGCTGTTGCTTCAGCCCCTAACTTCTATCAGTATGTTGGTTAGTGTTCTAATTGTTTTGATGCCTGCTCCCCGACTAGACCAATTTGCCACTATAAATACTCATGGAGGGTGGGGGCTAGCTCAGAGGACTGGAGCACCTGTCTTCATGCACTTGGCTCTACATTCAGACTCTGTACCGTATGACCCCAAGTGCTGCTGTGTGTAGCCCTGGTGGCTCTGGTTGCCCCTGGCCTGAACTGTCTGGCCCATATAGCCAGGCCCGTTATTGCCAGGAGTGGCCCTGGGGACTCCCAGGCAATGCTTGGATGCCCCTTCCCCAGAAGATAAGTACACATGACTTATCTTTGTATCACAGCATGTGTCTTCTTGCTGACTTTTTTTTTTATTGCTGCAATGAAATTAGTTTTATGTATTTTTAAGTGTTTTTACTGGGTTACTTGAATAAGAGTTTCCTAAATTTATTTGACCTATGACCCCCTTTCTAGAAAAAAGCAATACTCAGTGCCTTCTAGAAATATACTACCAAGGGAACAAACTGAAAATATCTGCACAATTTCATTCGTTCGTCTGTCACCCCTTCCCCTGGTCCAGCACTCCCCAAGGGATCACCCTCTTTGGGAAATGCTGCCCTAAACATTGACTCTTTTCCCTTGCTCCAGCAGTGTACTGATATCCACTCCGTAGATTATGTTGACTTGATAAGAATTTTAGGACTTTAGAAGGAATACCCTTAACAAAACATTATATTTTTTTCCTAGAAATTATTACTGGAACTACCATTGTTTATCTCCTCGACTTGTGCACAAAAGTTTCACCTTATGTAGTCTATGAATTGTTTCCACTACTAGTGGTCATTTTTGCTAGGTCAGAAGCTGCTTTTGAGGCCAGAGAGACAGTGCAGCAGGTAGTGTGCCTGTCTTGTATGTGGGGATCCCAGGTACAATCCCCAGTTCCCCATGTGGTCCCCCAAATTTCTAAGCCAGGAATAAGTCCTGAGCACAGCCCAAAAACAACCCCCTGTCACTGTCACTGTCTTCCTGTTCATCTTCGATTTGCTCGAGCGGGCACCAGTAACATCTCCATATGTCCTGTCTCATGCAAGTACAGCCCAAGGGCACCTGCTTGCTCCAGGAACATAAAGAGCCTCAATCCATTTCGAATGAGGTCTATAATTGTTACTGGTATCTGGCATATCAAATACGACACAGGTAGCTTGCCAGGCTCTGCCGTGCAGGTAGCATATTCTTTTAGTCATCTCAAAATCCAGCATTTACTGATGAACTGCACGCGGCTGCAAGCGGCCGCACTGAGCCAGGCTGTGATAGGCTGGTCTGCTGGGTGGAGTTCTGACGAGGAGGAAGTCCAATGTGGAAAATGGAGGTCCTCATGGAGTGGGGGGTCGTCTGGCTTGTTGTGAGGCTCTGCTGGGGTGGCGGGCCAGGGCTAGAACCCGCCATTCCTCCCGGGTACCTCACTGAGCGGCTGGGCACAGTGAGAGCCAGTAGCAGCTCTGCCCTATGTCTGTCTCTGGATCAGCATACCTGGGTCCGATTAAAAAGACTGCAGCAGGGTGGATCTCGATGAACCGGGCTGTGATAGGCTGGTCTGCTGGGTGGAGTTCTGATGAGGGGGAAAGTCCGGATGTGGAAAATGGAGGTCCTCATGGAGTGGGGGGGGGTCGTCTGGTTTGTTGTGAGGCTCAGCTGAGGTGGCGGGCCAGGGCTAGAACCTGCCATCCATCCCTCACTGAGCGGCTGGGCACAGTGAGAGCCAGTAGCAGCTCTGCCCCATGTCTGTCTGTCATGTCTGTTTTTTGAGACAGAAAAACAACCCCCCCCAAAAAAGGCAAAGTCACTTTCAATTTATAACTCCCTTTGCAGTACCTGGAATCATTGAATAGTAAGCAGAAGTGACCTCTCCAGGGTGTGTTGGATCGTCATTCAGGCCTCCTTTAGATGGCACAGCTCTGGCTCCCGACTCCTGCCACTAACGTCCTCCTTGCTGCTGTCTAGAACTTCTCGACTCATCGTTACTGTTACTGTTAGCTTTCTTCAAAAAGGCTCTCCATTCTTTCTGTTTAAATTTATTTATTTATGCTCTAATTCTACCCTTTAATGCTCCCCCCAATATTTTCTTTGTCCTCTTTTTTTTCCCTCTCTTCTCCTGCACCCCCAGAGCTACCAGTTGGAGCAATCTAGTCATGACCATTTCCGCCTTTTTCCTCTGTTCCCCTTGGTCATTCATGCCAATGCTGTTCAATATTTTTCTGTTTCCATAACAACTCCTTTTAAAAACATTTATTATAGACTGCATATTCTTTGGGTGGAAACTTGGTTACTGAGTTCTTTGGTTTATAGTTACGTGTAGAAAAATCTTGATTTCCAGCTTAAAATGTTAGAGACTTGATGGTTTTAAAAGATTAAAGTGAATAGACTCACTGAAAGTAGAGTCTTTGTTGTCAAATTAAATTCAGTCTGTGAAAGGCGTTTGTCCCTAATCAGGCTCTGGTTTTCTAAGAAAATCAAATCAGCTGGCTTCTCTGTAGGAGTGTTTGGTGCCCTCTAGCTTTCCATTTTTAACTATTCCACTAATATCCGAGCTCAGCCCTCAATCTAAAATTCAGTGGTTGGATTTTGTGGTAATTTAGTGGTACAAGGTACTGCATATTGATTGGCTGAGTGTCTGGCCCAAAATAAGTATTTAATAGAGTGATGTGCCACAGTTACTCACTTGGTCTGTCTAGGGCAGTTGCTGAACCAGTTCTTCAGCTGTTACCTGCCATTTCATTGTCATCTTCTGTGACTTAAGAAACTGGCCATAAACTACAATATTGTGCTTACTTTCCAAGCTAGTCTCTAATTCATAGTTGCTTTTTCTAGTTCTCTTGAACCTCAGATCTTCCTAAATTGTGGACACTTAGTAAGTTACTAGTTCTGTTTTAACAACAAATGAAACAGCTGTATGTTTCTCTATAACTAATTCTCAGTATCCCCTTTGGCCCTACTTCTGTCTTTGAAACAGCTGATAATGGAAATAAACAGGACCAGCACAATTTTGTTTTATTTTGAAATTGTACCTTTGTTGCCAACAGGCATACATGCTGAAAAGTTATCAGACTGTCCTTGAAATACCAGCCCTCCATTGTGCTTATATACCTGTTCTCACAATTATGTTTAAGCGGTATAAAGTAGATGTTGCTGTGAACAATTTCAAAATCAATTGAGTTCCCAAGTCAAATGAAGAAACAGCTCAAAGGGATGAATACATGCTTTGCACATCGGAGACCCAGGTCTGATTCTCTCACACCCCCCATCCACAAACACCAGGAACTGCTCCAGAGTACAGGGCCAGAAGTAGCTCTTGAGCTCTACCATGTGGGGTCCATAAGCAAACAGAAAAGATAAGGAGAGTATCAGACCTACTCACATGGCCTGCTGTAGCAGTCAGAGAAAATGCTGGAGATAGGAAGTGTGTGAGGTATTGGATGCAAGGGAGCGTCTCTGTGCTGGTTTGGGAAATGAAGTTCGGCAATGAAGTTTTGGCTCCCAATGGACCCAAATGACAAGAGACTGAGAGCAGCCTTAATTTTTTAAGAACTTTAATTCATTTAGAAGAAAGGACATATATTTTGATGAATGATACCTTAAAAGAACAGTCATGCTATGCTTAAATATCTGACTTAAAGTACTGTAACAAATTAGCAGATGTTATTTTAAGCCTCTGCATTTGCTGTGGTAGCATAGAAAATAAATATAAACATTTACTAGCCGTTAGTTTTCTATGGTTTAATGTAACTGTTTTCTTCAGATGCCCACTTTCCTCTTGCATTCAGTTCATATCAGTCACTGAGGCGATGGAGGCAACTTAAGGGCAGGTTGATCTGTCCAGAGACTCCCCCTTCTTGCTCTGGTGTGGCCTGCCCAGAACTGTAGGCAGTCTGCTCTCAGAGCATGATGGACCAGAACAGCTGCTGCTCGTCTCCAGGAACTCTTCCTTCCTTTGAACTTCAGAGATGACCCCTCTTTTCTGAGCTAGGGTATTTTTTCCGTGGGGGTGCCCCAAAACCTTTCTGCTTTGATCTATAGAAGAAAGTATGGTCAGCCTCAGAAGCATCAGTGTTCTATCTACCCCTTTTTGTTTCCCTAGCTCCCAAATTCGCTCCTGCAGCAGGCTATTTTTAGTCCTGTCTTCTCAAAGGATTTCCTTATTACCTCTCCAACTTACACCCTGTTTTCTTTACCTTAAGTGGGATTGATGGCATTGAAGTCATAGGAAAAATATTAAAAGCCAACTAAAGGGCAAGGTGGTGGTAGTGAATGACTTAGTTGGCAGTTTCGGGGGAAGAGAATTTGAGCCACACCCAGAGATCCTTGGGGGTTAATTCTGGCTCTGCACTCAGGAATCTCTTCTGGCAGAGCTCAGGAGAACACAGGGAATGTTGGGGATTGAACCCAGGTCAGCCAGGTGCTGCAAGACAAGAGTCCTACCTGCTGAACTGTCACTCCAAACCCAAGAACATAATTTTTGTAGGGAGCATGTAGTTAACAAAGTTTCAAAATAAAAGGAAGACTTTTGTATTTCTATATACTGCTAATTCTATCACACACGCACACACACACACACACACACACACACACACACCTTGAGAAAGAATGTTACCTTCCTTGAAGCTTTATATAAGGCCATAATTTATGGCCCAGAAAGCTTTCTGGTCCTTAGATCCTAACCTAGGATTAATGACTCCTGGGGTCTAGCTCCTAAGAAAGTTTGCATCTAAGGCAGAGAAATTTCACACGTTGGGGGCTATTGTGAATTTTTGTTTGTTGTTGTCCTGGGGCAGCTACACCTGGAGCTGCTCAGGGTTTATTCCTAGTTCTGTGCTCAGGGGTCACTCCTGGTGGTTTTTGGTGGGGTCATATGCAAATCAGGCCTTTGAATCAGTGTTGGCTGTGTGCACATGCCTTGCCTCCCATACTATCTCTCCTACCCATTGGGGACTTCTTGATTTGAGAAATTCTAAGGTTACTCCACTTTCTGCTTCCTAATAACCCTAAATGAATTATTATGGATATTTTCCATAATATTCCTATTTATGGATATTCCTCGCTCCCTTCCACAGGACCCAAGACTGGTTGTGTCTGAGGTTTTTCTCTATTGGTAGATTATAAAGCACAGATAATCTTTTGCTCTTGCGGTGACAGGCTATAAACCATGGAGTGACTTTGAACCAAGTTATTGCTTCCCTGAGTTAAGCAGAGAAACGTTCCTGTTTAATCTTACCTCTCATGACTGCCATAGGCACAGCCTTCCTGGTAACTGTGAATGCAGCAGTCATCTGCTCTCTCAAGGAACCCTTCAAGGGCTTCGTCTTCTCCATGCTATTCCCACTTTCAGCAAGAAGTTGTATCATTACTGCACTGCATGGCCTCTCAGAAGGGGCATACGGCTTAGTGTAGGTCTTAGAAGCGCCCGAAAAACTGTTCATGTTCTCGTTATAAAGAAATTCTCAAATGAAGTGGAAAGTAAACCTTAAAAATGTGTTATATGTTGACAGCAAAAGAGTGAGTTGTGGACCTGATACATATGATCATACTTATTTTTTGTAATATGAAAATATACTATTATTTAATTCTACAAGAGATGAAACAAAGTCAGCCAAGATGAAGCTACAGAAGAAATTAATAAACTGGTAGTGAATTAGGATTTTTTTTTTTTGTGGGGGCTAGGGAGCCACAGCCAGCAATGCTCAGGGCTTTGCTGCATTTCCTAGCTCTGCATTCTAGACCACTGGCAGTGCTCAGGGAACCATATCGGGTGCCAGGGATCCAACCCAAGTCAGCTGCATGCAAGGCAAACACCCTATCTTCTGTATATCTCTCCAGCCTCTAATGGATTAGATTTTGATATTGATTTAGATATATGAGAATTAGTGGTACAGTATATTAGAAGTAAGGTTGATAAAGTGAAATTTTGATCAACTTCTGATTTTTATAGTTACAAACACATGTGCACACACACACACACACACAACTGACAACCTTATGAGGAAGTCAGGCAAACTGTAAAGGAACAAATGTAAATTTCTGTTTGGACAGTTAAATCAGCTTTTAGTTTATGACAATATGTAATTACAACACTGCTACCATATAAATCTATAATGTGATTTAGATTGCATTTGTAAAATTTAAACTAAATTGTTTAAAAATTAAATGGTTGAGGGCTCATATCAAAGTATACTCACTATTGACTAAGTAGGTTATAAAAATAAGTAACATTATTATAAGGCCAGCTCAGATACATATCCTTGGCAAATACCTTTCAGTCAGTTCATTTACCTTGAGTAAGCAATTCATATAGTGAAGCCATTTTGACATCCTGTGGTCACTCTAAAATAAAAGAATGCTTTGTTTCACTTTTCTGTTGAGTTGCTTAGCAATTAAGGGGTAGTATTACCTCGCAAAGTATTTTCATCACGTTCCCATGGCATTATTTTTAACTTATATATGTGTGATAAATACAATATGCACACAGAAAAAATCTTGATAGATACATAGTTTTACTTCTTCAATCAGCTGGATATTACTCTGATGAACTTTGTGTGTGCGTGTATGTGTGCATGTGCGTGTGTGTATATAATATTGTGATGTAGTGTCAGGGAGCCACTGGGGTCCCTAACAGTATCAGGTCAGAAGTTCTCTTCTACCTGCAAGGCCACCGGGAATGGATGAAAACTCATGAGTCCAGCGCAATTCCAAAAAAGACTTTTAATAGTACAAAAGCTCTACCACCGCAATTCAATATAATGAAAGAACTCTAGCTCTGGTCCGAACTTAGACCATACCACGAGGCCCAAGTCTCCCACCAAAGAGGATTCCACCAGAGAGAGTCCCACCAAAATGGATCCCGCCAGAGAGGAGTCCCACCAAAGAGAGAGCAGAACCTCAAGTCAGTCCCTTTATATACACAAAAGTAATCCTAACTTCAGGGAGGGTCCTGTCAACAAAGAACCCTGAACAGCCTCTAGATAGTAGAAGAGTGTAGAAGGATGGTGCCACACCCTACTGCAGGTCTAAGTAAAGGATTACACCAAGGACTAATCCCTTCTTCTTACATAAGAAGTTATCTCTTATGTAAAACACCGGAGAGAGAGAGAGGGACTGGTATAAAGTAATGCATCTTGATTTCATGGGCTTCATGAAATCTAGATGGTACCCACATGGTTCTTCCTACTTATTATCTGCGCCAGGGTGATTCTGAGTATCTTGTTCTTCCTATACTGAAAGGGTTACACTCGCCTGCTTGAGGGCAAACTAGTATGATCCTTCCTATAATCTTAAATGGTAGTCTCAGCGTAGCCAGGTGGTAGTCTCTTGGTAAATTCTAACTGTCCCACGCTGGGTCCAGTGGGTATAAAGAGGAGCTATGCCCAATCTTGACAACGTAGAAGTCTTAGTAGATGTATAATATTAAGTCAGAAGTTACTCATTCAGAGTCAAGGTAACTTCTGTAACTGCCACACCCTCCATCAGTGTTTACATAGAAGAAAGATCTCATTAGTATGAACCCTGACTTAAGAACATGTAAATCAATTAAGCAGTGTGGATAAAACAGCAAAGCTCCCAAGCTAGCTAGGCCTGTCATCCAACAATGTAGTTCACTCTTTTTTCCAGTCTTAAGATACATAACATCTGTAAGTTCAAAAATAGTGTTGGTTTGATATGCTTATCGAGTGAAAAATATATAGACACTATATGTGTAACCAACATGTTAAGCTAGCACCTGCATCACATCACATAGTTATCACTTATTTTATGTGGTAAGACATGTAAAATTGTTCTTAGCACCTTTTAAGTATATAATACATCTTTATTAACTGTAATCATGTTATACACTAGATCATCAGAACCTTGCTTGTCTTCTAAGTATAAATTTATACTCTTATTTCCCTTGTCTTCCCAGCTATTGGTACCACCATTCTAGTCTATATATTTTAACATTAAAGTATTATACATTATTACTTACCTCACTTAACCTAACACCCTCAGTGTGCATCAGTGTACTGCAAAGGGCAGTATGCAAAAAATACTCAATTTTGCATAATTGGATATTTCACTTGTATCACTTGTATTCCCATGGATAAATATTTATGGATATGTATAATTGAATATGTATGAATATGCCACATCTTCTATAAACCATTATCATCTGATTAACATGTATTGTTTCCATAACTTGACTAATGTCTTCATTTTCTATGAACATTGGAAGAAATGGGATTGTTGAATCATGTAGTTTTTATTACTTTATTTTAGTCACTGTAATTTACAATTTTAAAATGCTGTCAGCGATGGGATTTCCTGAATACAGCATTCCAGTACTACACCCCCTCCATTACCACCACTGAATACAGCATTCCAGTACTACACCCCTCTAGGCTGGACCTAGAAGGTATCATGCTGAGTAAAGTAAAGCCAGGAGAGAGACAGAAGCAAAATGATCTTTCTTGTATAGTATATAAACATGATGCTGGAGCAACAAAAAAAGAAGTACAACTGACCAAAAGTAACAGAATCTAAGAACTTGTCTGCAGAACAGAGGTTATACCAGGGCAGTGAGATATGGGGGAGTGGGTGAGGCTGGAGAAATGGAGCTGGAAAGACAAGATGGGAATAGTGGGGACCCTGAGACATTGGTGAAGGGAACAGGCACTCTGGTGTGATTGTGATGTTGGAATGTTGTATGCATGAAGCCTCACTAATGACAGTGTTTAAAATTGTGGATCTTTGTAGCTAAAGTAAAATATATCAAATAAAATAATATATGACAGCCCATATAGTTGTGTGAGGAGAAGACCTAGGGGGAGAAGTGGTTTTTAAATTAGAAAGTGAGGTTTAGAAGTGGCACAGCGGATAATCAGAAAAACATAGATCAGAGAAATGAATAAGGACTTGAGGTTCATGGATTCAGCCTTACTGAAGTGGAGGGTTTAGATTATGAACACACAGGATCACTTGTTTAAACTGAGAGATGTCGCATTTGGAGGTGCTTAATTACCACTATGTGAGGGCCAGGATGTGGAAGAAAGAATGCTTACCCATACATATTCTTGCCACACAGTACCTCTTGTTCTCTGCTAAAACAGGAAATGCCTAGTACAGATATGATGTAACCCTTGTCTTAAAGGTGCTGTAAAAATCATGATAAGAAAATAACACTGGTGACAATTAAATGATTACTAATTAAATGAGTACTAATTATAAACAACTTATATACACAGTTACCTGATACTGTAGGAGGTAGGAAGCCTATACAAATAAGATTAGCTGTGTAAGTACTTAATAGTCTGTACACTGAAGAGATTTCACTTTTACAACAATCACACGTCAAAGGAAAACATTAAATGGTCGTGTGTCTCTCGGGATGCAGTGTGTTTTGATAGTGTTTGATAGTGTTTCTCTGAAAGGAGGCAGAGGTTCATGCTTAATTGAAGTTAGTATAATGGTTCGCACATGAAATAGATGGCCTGCATTGAAATTTAAGTTCCAAGTATAACTTTGGGCAAGTTAATTAATGTTTCTTAACTCATGTGGAGTAACCTCTCACATAACTTTGTTACTCAGTTTCTCCATCTAAATTGAGGTTTTTTTCTATCTGTGGTATTAGGGGAGAAGACATAATTCAGAATTAATAGAAAGATAGGGATTGCAAAATGAGATAAAGGATTTGATCATTTGTTTCCTGCCTGGTTCCTGACTAAATTGTATCATTCATGTGGAGTCTTAATTTATTTTATTCCCACAGCTGTGTAATTGCCACTCAGTAAATATTTCTTCAATGGCTAAATGTATTTTATTCCATTTCAAATATAACCCAATTGAATAATAATTAGTTATATTTGGATATGTTTGTCTAAAAAAAAACTTTAACGACTAGAAGTGAACTCAACTGAAATTGTCTTTCAATTATTTGTGATAATTTTCTTTTTGTTTTATAGACCAGTTGGAATGCCAAAAATGGAGAAAGTTTACTTACATAATCCTAGTTCTGAAGAAACTATTACTTTGATATCAATATCTGCTACAACGTCACATTTTCATGCATCTTTTTTTCAAAATAGGGTAAGTTTCTCTGCTACAAATTCTTGAAGTATCTATATTTGTATTGATGTGTTATTTTACTGTATATGATTTGCATATTTCTTATTAAGGATTTCAGTTTCCCCTATTAACATTTTTACTCTTACACATTATTTTTTCTCAACCTGAAAACCTTGACACAGAATTTCCACACTTTGAAAATTATAATGAAAATTCTCATTTCAGTTATCTACTTTGGCTTTTTTTTTTTTTTTTTTTTTTTTTTTTGCTTTTTGGGTCACACCGGCAATGCTCAGGGGTTTCTCCTGGCTCTGCACTCAGGAATTACTCCTGGCGGTGCTCAGGGGACCATAGGGGATGCTGGGGATCAAACCCAGGCCAGCACAGGCCGGCCACGTGCAAGGCAACGCCCTACCCGCTGGACTATCGCTCCAGCCCTACTTTTGCTTTTTAATCTTAGCTAATTCCTAAGCACTGTGTTTTTTTTATAAGTGCCACAAACATGGTGACTTGAATTAACACCCATTTATTGGCACATGCATCATATAAACCCAACATAGGTTCTTTGCTTAGAGTAGCATAAGTCTGCAGTTAAGATTTAAGTTGGCTATATACTTAGAAAACACTAAAGACTGGAAAAAAGCTTCTAGAAACAATAGATTTTTATAGTAGAGTGACAGGTTGCAAAATTAATACCTGGAAGACCATGGCTTTCCAATATGCAAATAATGAAAGAGTAGAAAGAGGCATTAAAAAGACAATCCATTCACAATTGTGCCTCAGAAAATCAAGTACCTTGGAATCAGCCTAAGTAAAGAGACAAAGGACCTATACAAAGAAAATTACAAGGGCTAGAGCTATAGTGCAGAAAGTTAGGCATTTGCCTTTCACACAGGCAACCCAGGCTCAATCCCAACCAACCCATATGTTCCCTAGAGTACTGCCAGAAATGATTCCTTTCTGTCAAGCCAAGAGTAACCCCTAAGCACCTCTGTGTGTGACCCAAAAAGCCCCCTCAAAAGAAAAAAAAAGAAAAGAAAACTCCAGAATGCTACTTTAAGAATTAAAAGAGGACACAAGGAAGTGGAGATGTACCCCCCCCCCTGTTCATGGATTGGGAGAATTAATGTTGCCAAAATGGCAGTACTCAACAAAGCATTACACAGATTCAGTCCTTCCAAGGATAGCCATGATAATTTTTAAAGAAATAAATCAAAACTCCTGAAATTCATATGGAACAGTAAACCCCACAAATAGCTAAAGCAATACTTGGGAGACATGAGCTTCACCAGCATCAAACTGTACTACAAAGCGATGGTAATTAAAACAGTATGGTACTGGAATAAAGACATACCTACAGATGGTAATTAAAACAGTATGGTACTGGAATAAAGACATACCTATAAACAGTATGGACAGAGTTGATATACTGATACAGACCCTCAAATACAATTATCTACTCTTTGATAAAGGAGCAAAATAATATGAAGTGGAACAAGAAAGCCTCTTTAACAAGTGGTGCTGGGAAAATTGGTCTGCTATATGCAGAAAAAAATAGACCTCCTTCTAACTCCAGGCACAAAAATCAGCTCAAAATGGGTTAAGGACCTCAATATCAAACCTGAATCCATAAGGTACATGAAAGAAAACATAGGCAAATTAGGCAAAGCCCTCCATGACATGACAAGGTAAAGACATCTTCAAAGATGAAATACCACAGACCAAGCAAGTTGAAGTAAAGAGAAAAACAAAAAAAAGTTGGGGCCGGAGCGATAGCACAGTGGGGAGGGCATTTGCCTTGCACGCGCCAACCTGGGTTCGATCCCCGGCATCCCATATGGTCCCCTGAGCACCGCCAGGAGTAATTTCTGAGTGCAGAGCCAGGGAGTAACCTCTGAGCATCACTGGGTGTGACCCAAAAAGCTGGCTGAATGAATGAATGAATGAATGGATGGATGAATGAATGAATGAATGAGACTACATTAAATTAAGAAGCTTCTGCCTCTCCAAAGAAATGGTGACCAAGATACTAAAGACATCCCTTGGAATGGAAAAAGTATTTACCCAGTACCCACCTGACAACAGGTTAATATCAGAGATGTATAAGGCACTGGTAGCACTTTATAAGAAAAAAACATCCAACCCTATCAAAAGACTGGAGAGAAGAAATTAACAAAAATTTCCTTAAAGAAGAAATACAGTGGCCAGAAGGCACGTGAAAAAATGTTCTTCATTACTAATCATCAGGGAGATGCAAATCGAAATAACAATTAGATGTAACACACCGTAGAGACTGACACACATAAAAAGAACAAGAACAATCAGGGATACAGAGAGAAAAGGACTCTTCTTCCTTGTAGATGAGAATGTCTACTAGTTCAGCCTTTTTGGAAAACAATGTGGTCATTCTTCAAAAACACTAGAAATTGAGCTTCCATTTGACCCAGAAAAAACCACTTCTAGGAATACCATGGGATCCCAAAAACACACAGCAGATAAGTCATCTGCACTTCTCTCTTCATTGCAGCACAATTTACAATAGCCAGAATCTGTAAACAACCTGAGTGCCTGAAAACAGACAGTTGCATAAAGAAACTGTGGTACAAGGACAGTAGAACCAAGGGCCAGGAGGACTGGACCATGGATGGAAGCTTGTCATAAGTGGAAGGACGGGGGGGGGGGGGGGGGGGTGTAGTTAGGATAGAAAAGGGACCCTGACAATGATAGTTGGAAATGGTTACTTTAGACAAGAACTAAGTGCTGAAGATAGTATCCATGTTGCAAACCATAATGCTCAGAAGGAAAGGGAGAGAGAGAGAGAGAGAGAGAGAGAGAGAGAGAGAGAGAGAGAGGAGAGAGGCAAAATGGTACATTGGTGTAGAGAAGTGTATACACTGGTGATGGGATGGGTATTGGAACATTCTATCACTGAAACCCAGTCATGAATAGCTTTGTAACTGTGTATCTCATAATGATTCAGTAAAAATTACTTCAAATTTAAAAAATAAAAGACATAGTCTTTAGTAGGTGAGAAAAGAAAAAGATCAGTTGACTGAATCTTTATTAGTGCCTAAGGGAAAATTGAAATTATTTGAATTCAGTTTCTTGTGATTGTAGAACAAAGACCTGTATTTAATTGCTGAATGTTGGTTAGGGGCCTCTCCCTGTTTCTCAAGACACCTGCATTTCTTATCACTCACTGTTTTCAAGCCAGCAGTATGTTATATTCCCATTGTGTTTCCAGTGTTTTCCTCTCATGTTGCCAGTGGAAACAATTCTTTAATCATGCCATTGGGTTAGAACTGTCTGAATATTCTCTTTCTGATGAACTCAGAGTCAACCATCTAATAATAGCCTCAATCTCATCAGGAAAGTTCCTTAACTGAGTAACATTAACAATCACAAGCATGTTATCTCTACAAAGTCACAGTCTTACATATAAGATTAAACCAGTATTTTAGGAGCTATTTTATGATTCTGCATACTTAAATCTTTAAAGTTTTACTTATGATCATTTTTTTTTTTTTTTTTTGTCCCCTCTCTAGATAATCCCGGTCTATGACCATATTGTGAAAACTTTGACCCAAAAATTGGATCTTAATTTTAGTACTACCCTAAATAAAAATAATTGCTTTTATCATTAACTGAAAAGTGGTTTTTATAATTTTTATAAATAATGCTAATGGTCCCAAAGAATATTCCAGTGCCAGGAAAAAATTGAATGTACATATAATCTAATACTTCTTATACAGTTGAAGAGCTAGACCCCAGAAGGGTTTGTTGCTGTCATGAAGGTAGTCTTAAGAGCTGAGGTATAGGTGTTCTTTGTTTAACCAGTGATTTCTATCATACTAAGTCACAGAGAGCAACATGTATGATAGAACCTGGATACAGAGATAAGCTTCTCAATCAGTGGAAACACCCAACTTGAGGAATTGCCAGCGTACAGACTGGTAGATTGTTTCATTTTAGAAAAAATGAAAATAACTTGAAGAAATTTAAAGATAAATTGCAGCCACTCTACAGATTTTATTTTTAATTTGTTAATTTAGCTAGCTCTTGTATTGTTTCTAAACATTAAAGCTACCTAGTTAAATACCAGTATTTTTCAGTATTTTATTTCCATCACAATGCAAAGACTAAACAAAAAGTTAGAGACCAATTCTGAATAGGGCCAGGTAGACAATATAAATGTGAGAAGCAGTGGAAAGACAGGTAATCTGAAGTGCACATGACCTGCCCAGAGGCATCTGCCCTCAGTTTCCTCACTTGTTGCTCTATGGAAGGGTCAGCCCATGTGCAGTTCTGATTTTCCAAAAGAAGCCTAAACCAGAATTTTTCTCTATCTCCTGACTTTCATACATTGAAAATAAACTGTTCTGAAAAGTGCAGACCAAACAAAACAGAGTATTGTATTGTATTGTATTGTATTGTATTTTTGTATTGTATTGTATTTTATTTTTACCATAGCTGGCATGCTCAGTGATAACCTCCGACTCTGTGTTCACAAATTATCCCTGGCAGTGCTTGGAGTACCATATGGGATGCCAGGAATCAAACCCAAGTCAGCCTCTGCCCTGGCTGTGGGCAAGCTATACTATCTCTCTAGCTCTGCAATTCGATACTTCTGAGCTAGATCCCAGACACTTATTTATTACATGAACTTATGCCAGAGAATAGCTTTTCTTCAAAGCTATTCCATAGCTGTTCTTATTAGTAGTTGTAGAATTAAAACAGCCACCTATTAAAATCAACATTTGGGTGTTCTAGATTTTATTTCAAAGGAGGTAGCCAAAATCTATGCTATTTTCTTTTACCTTCCACTTCATCTTGCTTTCTATCTTATTTCCTGCAGTAAAATATTGATTCCAGATGGGCAGGAAACGAAGGCGAGAAATACAGTAACTCCTGAAGAAAAAAGTATAACCTATTTCCCTCCATTTCAATTTTATGCCTATGAATGAAACTACAGAAAAGTTAAGAGTCTAGGAAAGGAAAATCTTGGTCATAGCGAGGAAAACGTTTACTCTGACTCTTAATTTCCTTTCTCAACTTCAAATTTCCTAATCAAATCTCATTTCTTTGAAAATGAAATTTTATGAAGCTCACAGATTTTTTAGCATTATCATCTCTAAAGGCAAATTAGAAAAGAATAATTGTTGATTAAAAAGCCAATTTTAGCCACACACACACAAATACTGCCCTTTATAATGTTTCCGTTTTAAGACTTCGTAAAACTAAAGACAGTAAGTGTGGTTGGCTCTAAAACAATAGTACAACAAGTAGGTCATTTGCCTTGCATGTGGCTGACCTGGGTTCGATCTCTGGCATTCCATATGGTCCCCAAGCACTTCCATAAGTAATTCTGAGTACAGAGTACAGGAGTAACCCCTTAGCATCGCCGGATATGCCCTCAAAAGCAAAAATAAATAAAGGAATGTTGTTGAAAGTTTATTATCTGTTCATAATTTTTAATGATCCTATTATAATTGACTGTAACTGACTAATTAAAATTAGATCACATGAAGACTGCATTTTAGGCATGTTTTTCTTTTAATGACTATATTGTATATTGACATAAAAAGTAATTTTTCATCTATCTAAGAATACAGATTTTGGAGATCCAGAGCAATAGTCCAATGTGCAGTTTCTTTGCCTTGCATGCGGTTGACCCAGGTTCGATTCACTGGCATTCCATATGGTCCCCCAAGCACTACCAGGAGTAATTCCTGAGTGCAGAGCCAGGAGTAACCCCTGAGCATTGCCAGGTGGGACCCTAAAGGAAAAAATATGAGTACAGATATTTAATATTCTAGAATAGTCAAACTTTATTACTATAAACACAATAGAATTGGGATTTCTTACTGTTTCAACAATTGATATAAACAGAAATTGTTTTGTTTTATTGTTTTTCTTGGTTATATTGAAGCTCTTAATAACAAAATTTTTCAGATAAATTTAGTATAAACTTTGTTTTATTATCTGGTTTAAATGAAAATCTTTGAGTTTACTGATTTTAGACTGCTTAATATAATAAGTTATAATCTCTTTTTTAAAAAATGTTTGGCATAGTCCCAATTCTTAATGGTGACTTTTGTTGCTTTTGGTGTCAAATCCAAGAAATTAACAAGACCATTATCAAGGAACTTCTTCCCTCTGTGCTCTTCTAGGAGTGTTATAGATTCAGGTCTGATTATTTTTTCTTTCAAAATCATTTTGATGAATGAGTAGTAAAAAGTCCAATTTTATTTTTCTGCTTAGAATTGTCCTGTTTTCTCAACACCATTTTCTCTTCCCAACATTATCCTTTCCCTTTGAGTGTTCTTGGCACCCTTGTCAATTTTTAGCTGGGTTTACACTGAAGAATTCATTTCTAGATTTCCTCATCTTTTCTATAGCCTTTGTGTCTCTTTGTGCCAGTACCATACTGCTAACTAGCCTAACTTTATGGTATAGTTTAAGGCTGGAAGAATGGTGTCAAAAGCTTTGGTTTTCTTTCTCATGATGTTTAGATTATTTGGGTTCTTTGTGATTCCAGCACAGTTTAGAATTTACTCTGTGTGAAAAATTTTTTTTTGTGATTTTGATTGGAATTTCATTGATTAGACTACTTGGATGGTATGAACACTTTGAAACATTGATTCAGCTTGCTTTTCAAGCCATGTTCTCCCTTGAGCATGTATGCATCTCATGTATCTCTTGTCTCTTTGCTTGCTTTTTTCAAGCTCATATATTCTCTTGATCACATTCTTTTCATTGACTTACTCCACCTCACATCTAAGTAAATTTTGTTCAGTTAAAATTATCTTGCATTACTTTTTTAAAAAAATCTATCTGTTCAGGATATCTTTCTATTTTATTGTATCGTCATCAATATCTTCTTTTCGCTTTTACCTGCTTGGTTAAATTTATTCCTGAGTATTTTATGCTGTTGTAAATCAGATCATTTTTATTTCTATTTCATTTGTTTATATTGTCAGTGTGTAGAATTTCCAGTTCAATTTCACTAATTTTTTTTTAATTTTATTACACCAGTTTTAAACATACAATTGCAAAATGCTCATGCTCGAGTTTTGGTTCTACAGTGTTCCAACACACATCCCTCCACGGAACCCATCTCCCATCACCAATGTCCCCACCTCCCTCCCCCCTCCCACACCCCAACTACCTGGAGGGTTCTGTATATCTTTTCTCTCCTCTCTATCTCTCCCTCCCGCCTACCTTTCCTACACATCATAGAATGCAGTACATTAAACATAACTTCCACTGCTTTTTTTTTCCCCCGCCCCCGGGGGGCCCCGGGCCCCCCCCCGGGGCCCCCCCCCCCCCGAGATAATAAATACCTTTAGTATCTTAAATTCTCAAACTAGACATTGCAGTGCTTTGATGAATAAAAGTGGTCAAATTGGTCATCCTTATCTTATTTCTCACCTTAGGAAAAGCACTTTTTTATGTATTGAAATGATCATGTGATTTTTTTTCACTAATAGAATCTTCCATTCTGTTATGATACTTCATTTAATATCCTGTTAAATATCCTTGCATTATTAGCAATAAGTTCTTATTGATCATGGAATACTGTTGGATCTTACTGTATTTACTAGCCCTAGATTTTTGCATTGCTAAAAATTGGGATTGTTTTTCTCCTTCCTATAAACATATATTCCTTTTGCATATATTTAGGCCAAAAGTATTATTTCTTCTATAAACACAAAAAGATGGTCAGGCAGCTCAATGGTGAGTTATTTTAACTCTAAATTATTTACTCCTGGGTTTCCATCATATTTTCCACTATAAACCTCAGTACCATTCAGATTGATCTTACCCCTAAGGGAGGTCCTCTTCAACGGACTGGATGGTACCAGGAAAAGAGTCCACCCTGGCTATGAAATGGGACAACTTTTTGGAGTAGCCCTGCTCTGACCTAGCAGGGTCAGAATCAGCCTTGTTCTGACTTGGATAAGCAGAGCATTTAAGATTTTCCTTAGAGCAGAGCAAGACTTTATTATTGGAGACAGGCCGGGTGGGGGGGGAAGAAAGGATCAATCTGGCATGGGGAGCATAGTTTGAATCATATGACATGATCTCCCCAAGAAAGATCGCCCTATATATTTAATCTTGGGTGTAGTTATATATGCCTGTCATTCTTACTATGTTTATATAAGAGAACTAGAGATATCATAGAAATGATTTTTTATTAGCGTAGGAGGAGAAGAGCAGTGTTCTACATTAGCAGCTCTTGAGCCTGGAAAGCAGGTGTGACTCACTGGGGACTTTGTAAGAGGAAACCAGTTTATTCCGCAAAAGCCAGTTTTAACTGGCTCTACCCCCCAGCCTCTGCAGATGTTTTAGCTTCTTGCAGTTTGGGGGTCATGGAGTGTGTGTGAGTCTGTCCACCAGTGTGGTGTGGCAGAGTGTGTGTAGCAGTTGGTGTGGCATGAAGTTGGAAGAAGTAAAGCTTTGGATTTTCTAAACTTTGCTAGTGGCCCTTTGTTCATTGCCTTGAGGGGAAGGTTGTCGGCCCCAAGCATGACCAGGAAACCCAATGGACCCCAATACTATTGGGACCTCAGACAACCCCAACAATATATAATCTTTTTAACAGTTTTGTTTTAACAGTTTGGTTTGCTATGGTAAGGAAATTTTTTAAACTGATTTGCCATTGGTGGGCAGGGATTCTGTCTTGGTCAGATTTATTACTGATTCAGTCATCCTTTTTAACTTAAGCACCATGATTTACAAAGTTGTTTATAACATAGTAGTTTCAGATATCCAGTGTTCCAGTACCAATCCAACCACCAGTGTGACCATCCCTCCACCAGTGCCCCATGGTTTTACACCCACTTTTCAAGCCTGCCCCTTAACAGGCATAAACAGCTTTAACTTAATGTTGCTTGTTACAACAAAATAGCAAGTAGAATTATTAAACAAAATAGATAATTAAAAGTCAAATTGTGATGATTATTATATCTCATAATGGTATTATTCTTCACAACTCCACCCAGCTGACCAGACTATCACAGCCCAGATCATCGACACCCACCCTGCAGCACTTTTTTTTTCAATCCGGCCCAGGTATACTGAACCAGAGACTCTCAGACATGGGACAGAGCTGCTACTTACTCTTCCTGTGCCCAGCCACTCATGAGGTACCCGGGAGGCTTGGCGGCTTCTAGCCCTGGCCTGCCACCCCAGCAGAGCCTCACAACAAGCCAGACAACCCCCCTACTCCATGGGGCCCGCCATTTTCCACATCCAGACTTCCCTCGCGTCACAACTCCACCCAGCAGACCAGACTATCACAGCCGGGCTCTCGTGGCTGCTAGTGGCCACGCGGTTCATCAATAAATGCTTTATTTAGAGGTGACTACAACAGTATGCCACCCGCACGGCAAGCCTGGCAAGCTGCTCGTGTAGTATTTGATATGCCAAATACCAGTAACATTTATATTAGGTCATTCCCGTGACCTAATATAATGGTTTGAGCCTCTTTATGCTCCTGGAGCAAGCGGATGCCTTTGGGTTCTCCTAGCATGAGACAGGACATATGGAGATATTACTGGTGCCTGCTCTAGCAAATAGATGATGAACGGGAAGATAGTGATAGTGAATGGTGTTATTAAAATCATTGTCTGAGGAGTTACTGAGCTAATTGAGCATTCTGTTATTTTCACCGAGTAAGCTTGGTGGGTTTCTACACAACTTTCCCATTAGATTTGTTGTGCTCATACTGAGCTGTCAGTACTGTGAAATTTGGAAGTGTCACACAGCCCCTTATACTGTGGTGTGTTCCAGAAACTGTGAAGCTGCAATGATCTGGTGGCTCGATGAAGTTTATTTGAGGAGCTGTGCCATTCATACGTTGGAGGATGTTGGGTGTGGGTGGAGGTTGCTGAGCCTTCCAGCAGGGACAGGAATCTGCCTGCCCCCATTTTCAGAAGGACACAAAGTTCTTAGCCATGAGATTTATCTACAAGGGAAGATTTGGTGGCTTGGTCTGATTCAGTCTTCTTAAATCAGTATTGATCCATTAAGGTTTTTTATTTCTTCCTGATTCTGTTTGGCTAGTGCATGTATTTGTAGGTATTTATATTTTGTTCAAAGTTCACCAGTATATTGGCATATCATTTTTCACAGACTTTCATGACTGTGTTATTTACTTCAGTTGTAATCATATTTCAATTGAAATGACTTTTCTTTCATTTCTGATATAATTGACTTCTGTCTTCTGACTCCTCTCTCTCTTCTCTCATACCCTCCCATCTGTCCAGCTAAAAGCATTTTTCATTTTGAAAAACCAGCTCTGAGTTATATTATTTTTCCTATTACTTTTTTCATCTCCATTTCATTTCTTTCTATATGACATTTATTACTTTCTTTCTTGTGTTAACTTTGAGGTTTTAGTTTCTTGAGGGACAATGCTATGTTGTTTGAGATCTATTTCAATATGATCACACAATCCTTATGACATATTTCCTAAGAAATGTTCCTTTAGTGATTTTTTTTATTGTACATACGTCATTTAGTGTATTTATTCACACAAACCTAAATCACGCAGCCTGCTTCACACCTAGGCTATAGGAAGGAACCACTGACAGAAACATGTGTAGTGATTAAGGACTGAGCTGGCTTCAGGAATATAATCATCACTTGTCACTTGTCTTCCCATTGTTCATCGATTTGCTCAAGCTGGCACCAGTAAAGTCTCCATTTGTTGGGAATGAGGTCCATTATTGTTACTGTTTTTGGCATATCAAAAACACCACAGGCAACTTGCCAGGCTCTACCGTGGCTCTGGGTTCATCCCAAGGGGTTCAGTCTTTTTCTATGTCAGACCATCAACCATCCAGGGCCCACAGGGCAGAGCCCTGGATACAGACAAGCTTGGCTCCTGTCTGCCACCTGCCAAAGCAGCCGGGCACGGCAGCCACACCTGCAACACTTCAAGGGGCATAATTATTATCATTCGCATAATATAATCATAGATCATTTTATCTGCAGTGTCTCCTAGATATCCAGGCAAGTCACAGTTAGACTGCTGATACTTGAGTTTAGTACATGGAAGTAAAGACAAACTCACAATGAAATATTTGAGCCACTAGATATGAAAATAGATATGAAACCATAAATCACTGAAGATGAGAAGAGGGAGCGGAGGGAAATCCAGCTGGCACTGAGTTGTGACCCAAAGATGAAAAACTAACAGTAGGAAATGTTGAATTCAAGCTAGCACACCTTGTATATTTATTATTTTTCTGTTGTCTGTAAAATTCTATGTTCACTAAATTTAAAAAGTGAAGTAAAGCACAGAGGAGAAAAGGATGTATTGTAGCAATGCATGGGTTCTTAGGGAGAAGAGTTTATGTCTGAACCTGACTTTGCTGCTTTGTTTCAGTCCCATTTTTTGTTGTTCCCTTATTGTCACTTGGAGATCACTTTTCCCTGTTATTAAAATGAGCCGGGGGGCAATATTTTGTGAGTCATAACTCTCAGTGAAGTTTTAATTAGCTGATATTATAATTTGGATTCTTTTTGGGGGTCACACCTGGCATTGCCCAAGGGTTACTCCTGGCTCTGCACTCGGGAATTATTCCTGGAGGTGCTCAGGGGACCATATGGGATGCCGGTTATCAAACCCATGTCCGGCCACTGCAAGGCATACGCCCTACCTGCTGGACTATCGCCCGGCCCCTAATTTGGATTCTTATTTCCAGCCTTCACCCCCCACACATCCTGAAACAAAGCTTTATCTTCCGTAGAAATTTAGCAGTGAGATAGTCATGTTTATGGTATCTCTAGAATTTAGAATTTTAGAGATTGTACAGTGGGTAGTGTATTTGCCTTGCAATACACAGCATCTCATTTGGTCGCCCAAGACCCCAGAAGGAATTCCTGAGTACAGAGCCAGGAGTAAGCCTTAAGTACCGCCAGGTGTGGATAAAAAAAAAAAAAAAAAAAGTAACCGTTCCTTCCTTCTTAAATGGTTAGTCCTGATTTCTATCATTTTTGTTAGGAAAGTTTTATCTTATTTACAATTTATATTCTTTCATGAGTGTATGGTGTTATATTTCTCACTTTTAAGATTTCACTGGATGTATTTTTCAAAGGATGTTAATTTCTTTCTATTATGAAATGAGTGTCTCTAACACTCCTTTATCCTGATATGTATATGTAAATGACAATTGATGATGTTCATATTGCAGTTGGTTCTCGCTTCCTCTGTTCGCAGTCATTCTTGATCTTGATCATCAAGTCATTATCCTTTGGGAACGCTGAAGAATTGGCATTGACTTAATTGACTTTTGACTTCTGTTTTCAGTTTCTGCTCTTGTCTGTTCATGTTGCTTGTTTTGGACTTAATTTACAATTTCTAATTTCTCAAAGTAGAAATATAGATTACTGATAGGATTTTCTTTTTCATAGTGCTTTAGTTACTGCCAACAAATTTAATTTGTTGTGTTGTCATTTCTGATAAAAAAAATTCTAAAATTTTCTTTATGACTGATTGCTGGTCAGTGGGTTATATGTAAGAATGTTCATTTCAAACTATATAGGTATCTATTAGATATATTACTATTACTAATTTTCTACACTTGATCTTAATCAAAAGGCCGAGAAGCGATTACTATTACTAATTTTTATCTGAATTGTGTCTTCTGTTTCTGCAGCTTCCAAAATTCTATATTCCCATTTTTGCCTTTTGACAGTGTATAAAGGAGCAGTGTATATATAAAACTTTAACTGAATTTATCTTGCCCTCTATATTGGTAGCATCCTCTTCTTCCAATCTCTGCTATGGCTGAACCAATTCTCATATCTGGATCCCTCCTTAGAGGTTTGGTGCACAGGTTTGATGCACAGACTTTAGAGATAAGCTGTGATTTTGTAGATGGTTCTTTTTGCTGCTAATAATATAGAAGAAGTGTTCTTTTCCACTTTCTAAGGTAAATTCACAGTCTCAATGCCTTATATTTTTAAATGTAATTTGGGGAACTTTTTTTAAAATACTTTATTATACCACTGTGATATATACAATTACAAAGATGTTCATGTTTGGGTTTCGGTCACACAGTGTTCCAGCACCCAACCCTCCACCAGTGCCCATTTCCCACCACCAATGTTCCCAATTCTCTCCTCCCTCCCGAGCCTGCCTCTATGGCAGATTCTTTATCTCTTTTGTCTCTTTCACTTTCAATCTCTCTTTCTCTCTTTCTTCTCTTACACGTTGTGGATTGTAATACATACATTTAGAGGTTATCATGTGTATCTTTTTGCCTGTATCTAATGCTCAGTTTTAGGTTGGTATTAACACTTTCAACAATTATTAGCACACTGTTCCCTTCTCTGTCTTACCTAACCTCTGACTCCCACATGTTTGTGGTGATTTCCACCGCTGTGTGTTTTGGGCTTCCCAGGGTATATTCCCAGGAGTGGTATGGCTGGGTCAAATGGGAGCTCAATTTCTAGTCTTTGGAGGATTGTCCATATTGTTTTCCAAAAAAGGCTGTACCAGTCGACATTCCCATCTACAATGGGTGAGAGTGCTTTGGGGAACATATTAGATTTCTAGCCATGAGGGCAGAGGGGTTAGTAGTATTAAATATTAAAATGAATGTTAAGGCTTTGTTGCAGACATAACTACAGTTGGAAACTCAAGCTTTATTTCCAGCTCTGATTTGTTTTTCTAACTACAGTGATGTCTTCCGTCTGTGCACAGTAATAGTGGTGTGTTTGTACATACAATATCATTTATGCCTTTTTCCAAAATTAAGTTGTTGGCAACTTTTGTGCCTGTGTGAATGGTGACAGAGGTCAGAAAATTCAGACTTGGGCTTTTTATATCCTGGGACTAGTACAAGTTGCTGCTTAGGACTAGAGTAGTACATCTATTTTTAAAAAGCCAGCTTTAGGTCAGCTCTTGGTTGTCTAATGATGAAACAACCTAAAATTAGTTACCCCATTTCAGCCTAGTGATTGTTTAATGAATAGAATTCAGTGAAACCGTCTGTTAAACTGAGCTTAAGAGAGCTTTAGACTAGTAATTCTACAAATAATATATATGGTATCCAGTATGAAGAATCTTTTTAAATTACTTTTTATTGCAAAATAACTTAATATTCAAAATCCTTATAAGTGGACAACTAGGTCATGGAATGGTTCTAAGATATTTATTTTAGAGAGCTTTGGCATTCTCACTGTCATCAACATGGTCTGACCTCTATATAATCTAACTTTATTTGTTGCTTTTTTTCTCTTTCAGAAAATTCTTCCAGGAGGAAATACGTCATTTGATGTAGTTTTTCTGGCAAGAGTAGTAGGAAATGTAGAAAATACTTTATTTATTAACACATCTAATCATGGTGTGTTTACTTACCAGGTGAGAACTAAAATTAAAACTTTGATTTATAAAAGAAGTATACCTGGGGGCCAGGAGATAATAAAGCAGGTTCCATTCTCTGTATCACATATTCCCAAGCATTATCAGGTCCACCCTTGGGGCCCCTGAGCACTGCCAGGGTGGCTCCCCAGCACTACAGGCCCCAAGGAAATCGCATCTCCAGGTCCTTGCATTGTACTGCCTGCCCACTTGACCCAGACTTGCACAGAACCCAAACTTCATGAGTACCGCTTGAGTGCCTCCAGACCAAAAAAAAATTAATCAATTTATTTATATATATTTAAAATATTATATGTATGTAAGTATATGTATATATATTGTGTGTGTGTATATATATGCACCTATATTTATCATCTCCAGCTTGTCATATACCAGACTTTTAAGAGCACTTCTCAAAATTTAAAGACTGTGTAATACAGAGTTCAGGCTTAAGAGATTTTTATATTTATTCCTGTGTCAGTGAATGACCCTATTCAGATTGGACTATGAATCTTTCACCGACAGCTGAATTGTTAGTATAGACCATTTGGCAAAAAAATAAGAATTACTTTCACAGTGACTTTGTTTTCACACTTATACACGTACAAATCAAACTTGATAATAACTTCAAGATTAAAACATGTCTACTTTTCTTTAGGAAATATATTGTGTACATATTTTTATAAACTTATTTTTATGTGAAGTCATTCCTTCGGTTATTAAAGAAAATTAATATTCGGGATGGAAAGATAGTATAGCAGCTAAGGCAGCTGACCAGTGTTTGATCCAAGCTCCAAATGGTCCCTGAGCCCTGCAGGAGTGATCCCTTCATACAGAGCCAGAAGTAACCCTGAGTGCCTCTGGCTGTGCCACCAAGGAAACAAGCCAAAAAAATAACGTTTTGTGGATCAATATTTTATATGTTTTTTAAGATTAATAAAATTGCTTATATGGACTATACTACATACTTTCATGTACATCTGCCTGCATTATAGATATTCTTATACTTTCTGGTAAAGAGATATCTAGAAAGGTTAAATAATTTGTCTAAATTATGTATATAAGTTGTTGAAAAGGAATTCCAGTCCATGTCAGTGTCACTGCAAAGACCATCCTCTTAATCACTTTTTACAACCCATGAAACTCAGTTGTTTAAATTCTTACTTAGCTAACTTATTAGGTTATAGTGTTATAATTTTAATTTTGAACATTTTCCTCCCATGTCCAGAGAAATGTTTTTAATTAATGTGAAAGTAATTGTCCATTTTGGTCAGGAGCCATATCTATCTTATATACTTATTAATGGTGACTAAGGCTCAAGTGGTTGTTTAGGGTAGTAAACTTCTGGATAACTGTATAGATTAATAAGTTTGAAGTGCTATTTAGGTCATCACTTGATCACTTGACATCCCGTTATTCGTCGATTTGCTCGAGCGGGCGCCAGTAACATTTCCATTTGACCCTATCACGGCCAGTGTAGCCCAATGGCATCTGGTTGCTTCAGGAATACAAAGAGCCTCAAACCATTCGTTCAGGGTCTTGACGAAGAAGTCTGACCATCTTGTAGGTGGGCATCCACGTGATCTTTTGACATCCCGTGGGATCCAGTCGGTAAACATAAATTTAGCTGAGTCACTGAAAAGATTTTGAAAAGAAACACGGAAATTTTTTTGCTACAGAAAACCCAACAACTGACCACAGTGGTGGTGGCCAGTTTGGACTCCTGAGTATGATCAGGTTGTACTCAAGTTGCACCTCAGTGCCAGCTGTCTTTCTTTTCATCTCCACACCTATCTCTCACCAAGTCTTCCTCCTAAATGTATCTCGGATCTGTTCGCCTCTGACTTTCTCATCACTGCTGCTCTCATCCAAGCTGCCATCACCTCTCATTGATTGCATACAAGTATCTCGTTGGTTTTCCACTCCTCTCTAATCCCTCCTTAGAGTCAGTTACTCATTTTTTTAACCAGAGACATATTGTTTGAACATGAATCCAATGCAGCCAACTTCCGTATATAAATCTTTAGGTTTCCCCGTTGTGCTCAGTACAGAATATTAGATGTGATCAGGGCCATCAGCGCTCTTAGATCCCAACTCACATCTCCCTCCCAGTTCAGCCCCTTTGTCCGTGATTCTCCTGGTTTCAGTCTCCAAATAGGCCAACCCTTTCCCTGCCTTGAACCTCCTGCCTGTACATGGCCCTTAACAAAATACACTCCTCAAGCTGGCTTCTTTTTTTTTTTTTATCGTTCAAATAACATTAACTCAGATCACTTCCCAAGAAGACTGCCCTGGGGCCGGAGCAATAGTCCAGCGGGGAAGGCATTTGCCTTGCATGCGGCTGACCCAGGTTCGATCCCGGCATCCCATATGGTGCCCTGAGCACCGCCAGGAGTAATTCCTGAGTGCAAAGCCATGAGTAACCCCTGAGCATTGCCAGGTGTGACCCAAAAAAAAAAAAAAAAAAAAAAAGACTGCCCTGACAACTGTTGCTAAGAAAATACTCCCATTTTGACTGACCATTTACTCTGGATCAGGGGCAAATAATGCCCAGCCACTATCTATAGAAACCTGTGAAATCCTGTACCAGGTCTCACCCTGAATCATGGGTCAGACACCATGCTTCTCTTCGGCCACCTGTCGCCTGTCTTTGTGTATTCTATGGTCCATGAATAATGTTATAAATGTCCAGATGATCTTCACCAGAAGAAAGATCTCACCCCTGCTGTATTACAAATTGCCTATTTTGTTATAAATCTCCCCCCCCCATAAATCTTTTTATGTAATCAGTCTGTCCCTTGTAATAGAATGAAAGTTCATAGAGCAAATACCTTATCTACCTTGTTCACTATTGAGTTACTCACTAATACGATTTTGTCTTTGTGCCTAGCATATCTAGGGCACTAAGTACCATTTCAGGGACTGACTCACCCCTGTTTTATTAACCTAGGGTCTTTCCACACAGGAATGAGCTGGAGCTGGGCTTGATAAGTAAGACACTACCTGAGCTCTATATCTGTCTCACGAGAGTTGAAGTAGAGTTGTTGAGTCCCTGTTTCCTTCTTTTCCTTATCCTATACTTTGTGAAGATCTACTGTCATTTCAATTTCTAATACGGAAGTTTTTCCAAGTGTATAGTATCTTATAGTAAATAAGATACACAGTCAGATGGGGGGTATAAAAACTTGCTATTTTTTTTAAAAAGGGAATTAGATTTTCCATCTAAATTATTCTCACTGCTTTTCTTTATATCAGTGAACTGTATTATTTCCCCCCCCCCCCCCCCCATAAATATAAAAGTAACTCAGATTGGGCCCAAGCAATAGCACAACGGGTAGGGCTTTTGCCTTGCACCTTGCCAACCCGGGTTCTTCGCGGCATCCCATATGGTCCCCTGAGCACCACCAGGAGTAATGCCTGAGTGCAGAGCCAGGAGTAACCCCTGAGCATCACCAGGTGTGACCCCCAAAAAGCAAAAAATAAATAAATAAATAAATAAAAGTAACTTAGATTATGTTTTTCCCCATTTAACAGGTATTTGGAGTTGGAGTTCCAAATCCATATCGACTAAGGCCATTCCTTGGGGCCAGAGTTCCTGTGAATAGCAGTTTCTCACCAATAATAAATAATCCACAACCCTCACAGTGAGCCTTTGCAGGTGGGTTTCTGATGACAAGGTAAATGATTTTGAGTAAAGTTCATTTTGGTAGACATTGATACTTAGAAATCACAGTTTTGAAGCCAGAGTGATAGTAGGAGGGT
Source organism: Cryptotis parvus (assembly GCA_021461705.1). Lineage (NCBI taxonomy): Eukaryota > Metazoa > Chordata > Mammalia > Eulipotyphla > Soricidae > Cryptotis > Cryptotis parvus. The sequence goes on from JAJIBD010002087.1 coordinate 185,031, forward strand.
AGGGTACTTGCCCTGAATGCAGCCAACCCAAGTTCAATCCCCAGCACCCCATATAATCCCCCAAGCCTGCCATGAGTGATCACTGGGTACAGTAAGGAATAAGCCCTGAGCACTGCCAGGTATGGTCCCAAAGCCAAATAAATCAGCAGGTTTTATTGGTATATTTAAGAGGAACATTGTTTGAGCCAGACAAACAAAAAATTATTTTAATTAATTTTTAATTTAATTAAATAAAAATTTAATTTTAATTAAGCTTGTTTAATCTGAAATTTGGAGTTACAACAATTCAGGTGATGATTTTTGAGAAATTTTTAAAAATGACTGTGATTGATCTTGTATTATAATTTAAACTTCTGCATTTAACTTAAGAGTTTCGATTACATATAACTACTTCTTTTCTTACCTATAAACTCCTGTTTCATGTTTAGAAATGATTGATATGGCTTAAATGGGCGGAGCTCATACCTGGCATTTGTTTGGCTTTAAGTCAATTTCCTGTATCATCTGGCCCCCAGTCACTACCAGGAGTTCCCCTAGTGTCCCCTGTTTGTTTTTACCCCACACTCACTTTATGATTCATTCATGCATTCATTTATCTATCTATTTATTTTGGTCATTGATGCCATATTTTTATTTATTAATATTTTATTATGCCGCCGTGAGATACACAATTACAAAGATGTTCATGTTTGGGAACACTGGGTCATACAGTGTTCCAGCACCCATCCCCCACCAGTGCCCATTTCCCACCACCAATGCCCCGATTTCTTCCTCCTCCCTAGCCTGCCTCTATGGCAGGTTCTTTATCTCTTCTCTCTCTGTCTGTCTCTCTCTTCCTTCTCTTATACATTGTGGATTGCAATACATGCATTTAGAGGTTAACGTGTATCTTTTTGCCTATATTCAATGCTCAGTTCTAGGCTGGCATAATCATTTTCTTTTTTTTTTTTTTTTTTTTTAATATTTTATTACCACCATTTTAGATATACAATTAGAAAGATGCTCATGTTTGGGTTTTGGATCTACAGTGTTCCAGCACCCATCCCTCCACCAGTACCCATCTACCACCACCAATGTCCCCACCTCCCTCCCCCTCCCCCTCCACTATGGCAAGTTCTTTATCTCTTCCCTCTCTCTTTCTCTCTTCTCTACACATTGTGGATTACAATACATACATTTAGAGATTATCATGTATCACTATTTTTCCCTATATTCAAAGGCATAATCATTTTTCAACGATTAGCTAACATCACTTCCCTTCTCTGTCTTACCTAACCTCTGACTCCCACATGTTTATGGTGTAGATTCCACCTGTTGACAAGACCTCCTGATTCATGTTTTGCCTGACCTTGGATATTGGTATCATAGTATATATATTTATGTCATGCAAATAAATGCAGTCATTCTATATCTGTCTTTTTCCTTCTGGCTAATTTCACTCAACATGATCCTCTCTCCATGTCCATCCATTTTTAGGCAAATTTCATAACTTCATTTTTCCTAACAGCTTCATCGTATTCCATTGTGTAGATGTACCAAAGTTTCTTTATCCAGTCATCAGTTCTTGCGCACTCTGGTTGTTTCCAGATTCTGGCTATATTGTGAATAGTGCTGCTATGAAAACAAAAGTGCAGATGGTGTTTCCGCTGTGTATTTTGGGCTTCCCAGGGAGTGGTATGGCTGGGTCAAATGGGAACTCAATGTCTAGTCTTTGGAGAAATATCCATATTGTTTTCCAAAGAGGCTGTACCACTTTCGACATTCCCACCAACAATGGATGAGTCCCTTTCTCCCCACATCCACGCCAGCATTTGTTTTCCTTTCTTTTGGATATGTGCCAGTCTCCCCACGTTTTATTTAAGCCAATGTTTACAGAGTTGCTCATGATGATTTGTTACAGGCATTTCAGTATTCCAACACCAATCCTACCACTGCTGTCACCTTCCCTCCACCATTATCTCCGTTTTCTTAACCACCCTTTAAGCCTGCCACTGTAGCAGTCCCACAGTAATTTATTTTATATTGCCGGTTACTAATACATGGCTAAAAAGATAATCACAAATTATTTCCTTAGGTGAAAATTATTGTATCTCATAATAGGAACATAAAATCCTTGTCTGAGGGTTACTGAGATGTTACAAGTTAAGCCTTCTGTGTTTATATGTTCTAAAAAGCTTCATATTTATCTCTTGAATAATTTTTTGGTGATGGCAGTCTAGATAGTAAAATCCAAGGGAGGGCAGCAGAGATAGTACAAGTAAGGTGCTTGCCATGCATACAGCAGACCTGAGTTCATCCCAAGATTACCAGAAGTGATCCCAAGAAACAGAGCCAGGAATAGACCACTTTTCCCAGCTGTGTGTAACTCTGAAGTAAATAAATAAAATCCAAGAGTAGAAAAATAGCTAATCATAAATAGAAACAAAGCTATTTTGTTAATTTAAAATATCCAGTTTACTACACCCAGTCTTTCTTTGAGGGAGTGGGAGATGGTTTGGAGGGTTATAGCCAGCAATACTCAGGACACATACATGGCTCTGTTTTCAGGGATCATTTTTGGCAGGGCTCAGGGGACCAAGGATCAGCCGTGTGCAAGGCAAGTGCATTTCATAGTTAACGGTTTTCAAGTTTGAAACCCCTCATTCATCTCTTCACAGTGAGTGTGACTACTGTCATTCCTACCAATAGTCCCTGAAATCCCACCCACATCCCAGTGACTTTCAGCTACCTGATAATTGTAGCCACTGTTACTTCTAGTTGTCTTATCTGTATGAGAAGATGTGAAATATTTGCACTCAAGTGCCCTAGAGTTCTTTCAAGATGAATACTACAGGACTTTTGTTCAGAGTAGCTAGAAAATTGAAGAGTGGTGACCTGCTGTTGCTAGAACCTCCTATTAGTAAAAAAAGAAATGTGCATAAACGGTGAAAGGAAAACCAAGAAGATACAGAGCCTGGCTTGTGAGATGATTAGAAGTTATATGCAAAGGTAGCAAGAAACATTTCTCCCAATACATGCTTAACATTATATGAGGATTGCTACTTACAACAAACAGTACTACACCCAATCATTTCTAGATGGCTCTTTTTATCTCACAGAGGAAAATACTTGGCCAGGGAGAGGATTAAAAGGCTAGAGTGCAGGCTTCAGATGAGGAAGACCTGGGCTTGATCCCCAGCACCATATGGTCACCCAACATTTATGCTTATGCTCCAGGAGCGACGCTTATGCTCCAAGCCAGGAGTACCCCTCAGGCTTCACCCACCCCAGGAAAAGATTTTTTAAAATGTTCTTTTAGCAAGAACAACAAGTACTGGCAGGGAAAGGGGGACACTCATCCATTGTTGGTGCAAATGTCGACTAGTACAACCTTTTTGGGAGCTTGTTTGGAGGTTCTAGCAAGGGGAGCTCAGCTACTCATATACCCTCTACTGAAGACCGGTCCGTCTCTATTCGGGAAGGCCATCCTCTTCGACTGAGCGCGCGCAGCTTCGGGAGGGACGCACATGGAGCGGTGAGGGAGGAAGGGGACACCCGCCCTAGCCAGCCAGATCAGCCGAATCAACCCTGGCGATCAATGGGGTGACAGATGTCTCAGCCAGATCGCCCTCACATCCTAGTACAACCTTTTTGGAAAACAATATAGACATTCCTCCAAAGACTAGACATTGAGCTCCCATTTGACCCAGCCATACAATAGGAAGAATCTGGAAACAACCAGAGTGCCGGAGAACTGATGACTGGATAAAGAAACTGTGGTACATCTACACAATGGAATACTATGCAGCTGTTAAGAAAAATGATGTTATGAAATTTGCCTAAAAATGGATGGACATAGAGAGGATCATGTTGAGTGAAATTAGCCAGAAGGAAAAAGACAGATATAGAATGGCTGCATTTACTTACGTGACATAAATACATAAATAAATAAATTGATAGATAGATAGATAGATAGATAGATAGATAGATAGATAGATAGATAGATAGATAGATAGATAGATAGATAGATAGATAGATAGATAGATAGATAGATAGATAGATAGATAGATAGATAGACCTGTCACATCACGTCCCCCCGCTCATCACCGATTTGCCGGCGGGCCCCCAGAACCCATACCCCCCGCTAGAGAGCCAGGCAAGGGCACCCGCTCCAGGAACACAAAAAGCCTCCCATCCATTCCAGAATAAGTAAATAAATATATAAGTGTGTGTATACATACACACACACACTATGATAACAATATCCAGGGTCAGGCAAAACATGGATCAAGAGGTCTTGTCAAAGGTGGAATCTACCACAAAAGTGTGGGAGTCAGAGGTTAGGTAAGACAGAGAAGGTAACAATGCTAATAATTGTCGAAAGTGGTAATACCAGCCTAGAACTGAGCATTGAATACAGGCAAACCTGTATTCATATACACATGATAACCTCTAAATGTATGTATTGTAATCCACAATGTGTAAGAGAAGGAAGAGAGAGACAGAGAGAGAAGAGATAAAGAACCTGCCATAGAGGCAGGCTAGGGAGAGGGGAGGGAATCAGGGGACATTGGTGGTGAGAAATGGGCACTGGTAGAGGGATGGGTGCTGAAACAATGTATGACCGAAACCCAAACATGAACATCTTTGTAACTGTATATCTCATGGTGGTATAATAAAATAATAAAAAAATTAAAATGCTCTTTTTCCAAGTATTAGAAGTAAAAGTGTTTCTTCATCATCACTGTCATTCATATCCTTTTGCTATTGAGATACTGTGTTTTTTTCCCTTGGCTAACTTTTAAACCGAAATCTCATCAATTTGTTGATGTGTTTTTTTTTTTATTTCCTCCCTCCTTGGCTTTTCAAAAAAATTTTTTATTGTAAAAAATACCCTTCTGCACTGTCGGAGTTGCTCTACACCGCTCCAGCAGCAAGTGTCACAGTGCACTTCAGGGGTGTGGCTTTCTGTGTGGTCTTTCTGCAGAGGAAGACTTTTGCTCCCACTTGGGAGAATATATCTTAAAGGATTCAGCCTCTGTCCTTTGTCTTCCACTTTAAAAGTCAACAAGAACAGTTACCTCTTTAAGTTCACTTCTGATTCCCCACCCTCTTTGTTTCATCTAGTCTTTTTCCTGTTATAAATTTTAAAGATATATCACTCTGAGCTTTTCATCAACACACAGGAGAGGAAGTAACCAAACTTTTCCCTCTTAGAACCAGTGTAGATTGTTCATCTTTAAGGCCTTCTTAGCCCATAGTATTTAAAATGTTACTTTGCTACTAGTCTCATCCTGAAATTTAAGAAAATATTATATGGGTTTGAGAGATAGAACAGGAGATACAGTACAGTGGATTAGGCACTTGCTTTGCAAGTGGCCTGCCTGGCTCTGATTCCCAGGATCTCATATGATACCCAGGGCCTTGCCAGAAGTGATACCTGAGCATAGTGCAAAATACCTGGATGTGAACCCCAAAGCTAAAAGACTAAAAGAAAATATTGTAAAGGAAGAAATTGCATCTGGTGTGTTTATTGTACAACACACTTAAGTATGTTCTCACCAACAAAAATTATAAGAGTCTGGAGAGATAGTACAGCAGGGAGGGTGCTTGCCTTGCGCAGACAACCCAGTAATGATCCCTGGCCCCTAGAGTATTGTCAGGAGTGATTCTTGAGTGCAGAGCCAGAAGTGTGGCTCTCCACATACACACACACACACACACACACACGCACGCACAATTATGAATAATTCAAACATGTATGAAGCAACATCTAATACATTTCTGTGTAATGGAACTTTCTGTGATGATGAAAACTATCTCTGCTCTCTGTGACAGGTTGTGGAGATGTATTCTAGTGGAGGAGATCTACACCTCGAACTCCCCACAGGCCAGCAAGGGGCACCAGAAAACTCTGGGTAAGTGAGGGGCAAAGGGTGGGGAATGGGCTTGTCAGTGTTCAAAGCTTACTTCTGGCTCTGTGCTTGGGGATCACTGCTAGTGGTATTTGGGGAACATGTACCGTGCCACAGATTAAACCGTGGTGGGACCAAGTACAAGACCTTAACCTCTCATCTACCTTCCCATCACTACTACCATCTTACTATCTCTCCAGCCCTAGAGACCTACAAACCTAGAAAATAGTTCAGTTGAGCATTGACTATCCATACTCCCTTTTAGTGGACATAAGAAAAGCCGAGATCAAGTTAGCTGTCTAGAAATGGGATAGGAGGGTGGGTCCAATCTCTGGTGGCCCCAGGAGGCAGCCTGTTTGGAGACCGAAAACTTGAGAGAAGAGGTACTCTTTATATTTTTTTTTCACTTTTTTTCTTTTATTATTTTTTTTATTGAATCACTGTGAGATAGACCATTACAAAGCTGTTTATGATTGGGCTTCAGTCATACAGTGCCCCAGCACCCATCCCTCCACCAGTGCAAATCTCCCAGCCCCAGTGCCCCTGTCCCTTCCTCTCACCTCTCCCCACAGCCTGCCTCTAAGGCAGTCACTTTTCTCTCTCTCCCTCCCCCTTTCTCTCTCTCAAAGAGGTATTCTTCTCTTTACTACGTGAACACCAGTAAATTTTAAAACAGGGATTTCCAAAAATAAATAAATGTTTAACAGTATATACAGAGAAATTCCAGTGGTCACAGAGAAGCCAGGTTATTCAAACTGAAAGAAGAGTTATACAGGGCACAGGGCTATGTTTCAAATGGGAGCACATGTCTTGCACGTGTGTGAGACCCTGAATATTTCCCCCAGCTCCCCTCGCAGCTTAATGTAGTATAACCCTGATAACCTTAAGGACCACCAAGTGTGGGGGCTGCCATAACAATTGAAAAAGAAAAAATTAGGCCTCGGGAAAAAAAATTTTTTCAAGGATTGGCAAGATTATAACAGAGTTAAGTCATTTTCCCTACATGTGACTGACCCTCGTTCAATCATTGCTTGTGGTCCTTTGAACACCACTTGAAGTGACCCCTGAGCACAGAACCAAAGAGCAGCACATAAACAAAGAAGAAAAAAAATGTTGTTTTTGTGGCCACACCCATTGCTTACTCCTGGTTCTGCATTCAAGAATGACTGCTGGGAGTGCTCGGGAACGTGCAGAATTCCAGGAATCAAACCCAGGTTGACCACATGCAAGGCAAAAGCCCTGCCTGCTATACTATCACTCTGGCTCTAGAAGAAAAAAAATTTTCAGGACTCTCTCACATGCTAAGGTTCATATTGAACTCGATTGGAAACTTGTGGAATTTTTTTTCCCTTTATTTTTTGTTTTATTAATAATAGCTTTGTGGGACCAGAGCAATAGCACAGTGCAGAGGGCCTTTGCCTTGCACCGCCGACCTGGGTTCGATTCCCTGGCATTCATATGGTCCCCCAAGCACTGCCAGGAGTAATTCCTGAGTGTAGAGCCAGGAAAAATCGCGCATGGCCTGGTTGTGACCCAAAAAAGAAAAAAAAAGGTTAATTTTTTAAAAATTTTTTATTATACCATCATGAGATATACAGTTACAAAAGTGTTCATAATTGGTTCTCGGTCATACAGTGTTCCAGCACCCATCTCTCCACCAGTGCCCCATTCCCACCACCATTGTCCCCACATTCCCTCCCACCTACCCCCCCAGCCTGCCTCTGAAGAAGGCCCCTTTTCTTTTCCTCTCTTTCTCTTTCTGTCTCTGTATCTCTCTCTCCTTTTTACACATTGTGGTTTACCCTACAAATATTTAGGGTTTATCATGTAAGTCTCTTTGTGTGTATTCAATGGTGAGTTCTAGTATGACATTGTCATTTCCCACACTTAGTAAAACACTGGTATATATTTATATCCCGTTAATGAATGTAGTCATTCTATATCTGTCGTTTTCCTTCTGATTAATTTCACTCAGCATGATAGTCTCCATGTCCATCCATTTGCAGGTAAATTTCATAATTTCTTCTTTTCTGACAGCTGTATAGTATTCCATTTTGTAGATGTACCACAGTTTCTCTAACCAGTCCTCTGTTCTCGGGGACTTAGGTTGTTTCAGATTCTGTATATCGTGAATGAGCTTGGTGAATAAATAAGTACAGATGGTGTTTCTGCTGTGTGTTTTGGGGTCTCCAAGGTATATTCCCAGGAGTGGTATTACTGGGTCAAATGGGAACTCAATATCTAGTTTTCGGGAATGTCCATATTGTTTTCCAAAAGTGCTGGACCAGTCATCACTCCCTCCAACAGTAGATGAGAGTCCCTTTTTTCCCCTGCATCCACGCCAGCACTGGTCATTCTTGCTGTTTTGGATGTGTGCCAGTCTTTGTGATGTGAGGAGATACCTCATTGTTGTTTTGATTTGCATCTCCCTGATGATTAATGATGAGCACTTTTTCATATGGCTTTTGGCCATTCTAATTTGTTCTTTTTTGGTAATAGCTTTGTTTGATTGAATTTGAAATAATAAAGTTGGGGCCGGGGCGATAGTCTAGTGGTAGGGCATTTGCCCTGCATGCAGCAGACCTGGGTTCGATCCCTGGCATCCCATATAGTCCTGTGAGCACCACCAGGAATAATTCCTGAGTGCAGAGCCAGGAATAAATCCTGAGCATTGCCAGTGTGACCGAAAAAGCAAGAATGAATGAATTAATTTAAAAAATAAATAAATGATAGAGTTTAGCCTCTCTTGGTTCTCTTTAAAAGAGATTTCTGTAAAGACACTGAACAAACTTGTGTTGATTGGCAAGTTTCAGGATTGAGTTATATGTCCAGTTACCATGAATAGCTAATCATAGAAACTAATTTTACTTTTTAATGATAGTTTTGCAGCTAGCAATTTGTTTTCAGATAATTTTATTTCTTTCATTTTGTTCAACTGTATATGCCATACTTCATCAGCTCAAAAGTGCATAGTTTTAGGAATATAACTAGCTATCCTCAGGACTAACTTCTGAGTCTGCACTCAGGGATCACACCTGGCAGACTCAGCCCCATATGGGTTGCCAGGGGTTGAACCCAAGTCAGCTGCATGCAAGGCAAGTGTTTTGCCTACTGTAATACCTCTCAGGCCGTCTTTTCCCACATTCTGACTCCCCAGAATTGTACTGTGTATTACAATCTAATGGGATTGTAATCTAGTACACTTCAGACCCAACCACTCCAGACCCAAGGCTGCACTTCTTGGCCCCACGTGGAGCAGCCAATGGAGTTCGGAGGCGGTAAATGACTCAGCCAGCCCCTGGCCGAGTCCAACATAGCTCCTAGGGTTTGCTCACCCTGCGGGGGTGGGGGGGGACATGCTGGCTGGACTTAGAGCAGGGATTTGGGCTCCACCTCCATGTCGGCGGGAGTGGCTGCGAGCTCCCAACCACTACAGCCAGCCAGAAGAGAGACACTCCAGACCCACAGCTGTGCCTGCGCGCAACCACTCTGCAGCTGCACTACAGTCTTAGATAATACTGGAAGTTAGGACCAGGTCCTTCCCAGGATTTTTCTCATTTAATACAGTTCTAGGCAGGTTCTAGCCATTGCACGTCATCCCAGTGAGCCCAGGAAGCAGCCAGAGGAACCGCCACACCATGAGGTCAGTCATTCTCAACATCCAGACTCCACATCTCCTCAGAGCTCCACCCAAGGGAAAAGCCGATCTCTCCCCATTGAGGTTCATCAGTAAATGCACAAGATGATAGCCTACTACTCAGAGTATACCACCTACACGGCAGAACCTGGCAGGCTACCATGTTGCATTTGATATGCCAAAAACCAGTAACGATTATAGACCTCATTCCCATGACCTGAAGAATGGTTTGAGGCTCTTTGTGTTCCTGGAGCGAGCAGATACCCTTAGGCTACACTTGCTTGTGACAGGACATATGGACATGTTACTGGTGCCTGTTCAAGCAAGTCGATAAACAACGGGAAGACAAGTGATACAAGTGATTACAATCTAATATATTTTATTGACAACATATTTTTTCCCATTAGCTGTATAAGATACTAATGCATCTTTTAGTCAGTGTCATCTTACTCAATAACCTGTGGTTTTTCAACTTTCCAAAAGCTGTGTATGCTACATTACTCTCTATTATTTTGTCAGGAAATACCTCCTTATGAAACCAAGGGGGTGATGAGAGCCAGTTTTTCATCTAGAGAAGCAGATAATCACACAGCTTTCATAAGAATAAAGACGAACGCTTCAGACAGCACAGAGTTTATCATTCTTCCTGTTGAGGTTGAAGTTACTACAGGTTAGTGCAATAATAAAGGATCAAGTTTGTTTTGTTTCTGTACATCTTACCCCCCGAAATGAAATGTAATTGTTTGCTTTTCTCTTTTTCCAAGCTCCTGGAATTTATTCCTCCACAGAAATGTTAGATTTTGGTACACTGCGAACACAAGGTAAAAACCAAAAAGGTGGGATGAGAGGGAAAAGGATAGGATGTCCTTATAGGTCTTTTAGGAAAAAAACTCAGTCTTCAGTGCTGGAATAACACTCATTAAGTTCTTGTTAATTCAACTTTGGAAAGGATTTCTCAGTGGGTCACATTATCTTATGAAAATCTACTTCTACAAACTCAGAGACATACAAGTTATATGCTGTAGGTCTGAGGTAGGTAGACCATTGCCTACCAAATGAGAAAGCAAGGTCATAGGGCAACGTAAGCTAGTTTCCAAGTTTCTTTAGCTAGTTCTTACCTATCCAATTTTACTGAGACCTTCCCCCACCCCCCAAAATGTATTTAAGAGAATAGAAAGAAGGGAGAAAAGTAGGAAGCCTCTCACCAGAAATTATTTTAAATAGTATAATAAAGACAAAAGAGTGGCCAGAGCAGTGGCTTCAAGGAAGGGCTGGAGTGCGCACTTTGTATTTCTCAAAGAGAAAACTGCTACTACACACAACTGGAGTTTGTGTGTAGTAGCAGGAACTGAACCTGGGACTCTCCAGCACTAAACACATGTAGGGGGTAGTCCTTAAGCATGAGCCCAGAACTGACCTAATTCCCAACACGGCTCGGTGTGGGCCAGAAACCAAAAAAGAAAATTAAAATATTTGCTTCTGGATTCTTTTTAGATGCAGATGATTTGCTATATTAGAGTCCCATTTTTAATTAGATTGTATTTAAATATGAAACTTTCACATTACATTTTAAGTTGACTCATTGTGCTTAACTAGAAAACTAAAAGGTTAGTAATAATATCTACTTCACTAAAAAAATGAAGCTTTGTGATTTCAGTTTGGTTATTTGGGAGGAAGCAGTTCCTCTAACGCATACTGACCCTAAGAGTGAGATGATTCTTACCTGTTGATTATTCTGTTTCACATTCCAGAGTAGATACAAACTGATAATAAGTTAAAGATATAATTTGCTATGAAAAGCCCACTTTTAAAAGAAACTTTTTTTTTCAATCTCAACAGATCTACCAAAGGTTTTAAATCTTCATTTATTAAATTCAGGAACAAAAGATGTCCCAATAACCGTAAGTTTTGACTTGTTTTTCCTTTTAAAAACTTGTGACAAAGGCAAACTTGCTAAACTCTTGCTTTAAAGGAATTCTGTTTTGTGGTGACCTAGTGACATTTGATGTGAGAAATCTGTTTTGCTTCTCATCTTCAGATTTTAAGGATGAGAAGGAAAGTAGATGATCTTCTACATGCCAGTTTGAATCAAATTTTGTGATTGTTGTGAGGTTCCTACTTAGGCAGAATTGTCTAAGTCTACAGGCTCTGATAAATCCTAGGATTTCTGTGCCATGAGCAAAAGGAGAAGTTGAAAGAACCAGGAGGGACCGGGGATGTGTCTTCAGTGATAGATAGCACACTGCTGCAGGTGAGGCCCAGCTTCCCTCCAGCTTCACAGTCCCCACCCCACAAGCACCACCTCAGTAATTAGTGAGAATCTTCAGTGGTGTGGGAGAAGAAACGATTCAGGTGTTGTTGTGATACCTGATTCCCTGTACCTTCTTGCTAAGCAGTCTGTGGGACTACGTGGAGACGACTGTCAGGTGGAGAGCTGCCACAATGTAGTGAGGGTTGAGAATATCTTGGCGCTTTCACCACTCAGCATCGAGCAAGCAGAGAGAGAGAACACTGATGAGTTGACTGATTCACATAAATTCGGGGGGGGGGCAAGGAGGGGACAGTATTCAGGGACCTGGAAATTGTTTCACAGATGATAGAAGCAAATCCTTAGGCCTTGTCACCCTGATACCATTGAAACAGAACACCAAGGCAGGGAACAGAGCCTTTTCATTTTGCTTCTTAGGTAACAACATTGGTGTATATAGTTTCATGTGCTTGTTTTCAAGAATATATTCACCTTTGTGTTTCAGTGGTTTGGTTGTTTGTTTTGATTTGTTTTGTTTTTTAAATTCAGTAGTTGAATGGTTATCATTGAAGTCTCCCTCTCCGTGGAGGCCAAAGAGTATAAAAGGCTAATTAGCACATGCTTTCTATGCAGGATGTTCATGTTCAGTCTCTGGCACCTCCAGGTCCTCAGGTACCACCAGGAGTGACCTCTGAGCACAAAGCCAGTAATAGTCCCTGGGTACCACTGAAGTATCCCAATACCACCACCACCACCCATCGTAGTTTATGTATGTCTTTCACTGGTGACCTTTCAAGTAAAAAATGTGATGATCAGCCATACCACTCCTGGGAATCTACCCTGGGAAGCCAAAAACACGCAGCGGAAACACCATCCCTACTTTTATATTCATAGCAGCATTATTCACAATAGCCAGAATCTGGAAACAACCAGAGTGCCTGAAAATTGATGACTGGATAAAGAAACTATGGTATATCTACATAATGGAATATTATGCAGCTGTTAGGAAAAATGAAGTTATGAAATTTGCCTATAAATGGATGGACATGGAGAATATCATGTTGAGTGAAATTAGCCTGAAGGAGAAAAACAGATATAGAATGACTGCATTTATTTGCATGACATAAGTATTTATATATATATGCATATTATGATACCAATATCCAAGGTCAGGCGAAGTGTGGATCAGGAGGTCTTGTAAAAAGTGGAAATGACCACAAATGTGTGGGAGCAGAGGTTAGGTAAGACAGAGAAGGGAACATTGTGCCAAAATTGTCGAAAGTGGAACTTAGCATTAAATACAGGCAAAAAAGATACACATGATAACCTCTACGTATATGTATTACAATCCAAATATGTAAGAGAAGGAAGAAAGAAAGAGAAAGAGAGAAAAGAGATGGAGCACCTGCCACGGAGGCAGGCTAGGGGAGGAGGGAGGGAATCGGGGACATTGGTGGTGGGAAATGGGCACTGGTGGAGGGATGAGCGCTGGAACATTGTATGGCCGAAACCCAAACATGAACATTTTTGTAATCGTTAAAAAAAAAATTAAAAAAAAAGAAAATGTGATGAATTTCTTTTATACAGATACTTTGTAATTCCTGTTTGTAATTCCTTGTTTGTTTGTTTGTGCTAATAATACTGTGGTCAGATAGTACAGGGGGTGAAAGCTCATAATGGCCAACTACAGTTAAGTTCCCAGTTCAGTTCAGTACCCACCACTGCTCTCAGAGCTTTGCCAGGTGTGGCCCAGAGAACTCACAGCACAGCAGGGCCCAAGCAGCGAAGAAGCTTTAAGCCCTACCATTAAGTCAAAGACCTGTTTAATCAAGAATTGCCAAGAGGAAAATCCCTGAGTCTCCTGAGCACTGCCTGGGAGCACCCCACCCTCCATCAAATTCTGATTTTTCCTGCTGTATTGAGGTGCTAGTGCTTGGTTTTTTGGCTGTTTCATATAATTAGAATTACATAAATCTAAAGAAAAATGAACAGAATTAAAAATATAAAAGTATGTGTATACTAATAGAAATTTTAAAATACCTTTTGAAGCACTATTCTGAGATTTACTTGATTTTTTTTTATAACAGTTAACTCAAGTATCTACAAAACTAAATACAATAGTAAACAACCATGATCTCTGCCCTGATTGAGCTTTGTAACTGGAAGATAGAAGAAAAGAATATAACATAATTAAAAGTAGAACTACATTCTGTGAAAAAATAATGAATTATAGATTAAATACAAATGAATCTAATTTGACATTGAGACTTTGCTGACATTGAGTCTCCGTAATTCAGCTTTGGAAACACATACTTCCTCAACTTTTGCATTACATTGATGCTACGTAAAAGATGAAATAATGGGCCGGAGCGATAACCCAGCGGGTAGGGGGGCCCGGGTTCGATCCCAGCTGAGTCCCGCAAGAGGCCTCCAACCTTGTAGTGTGCCCTACTTGCCACCCAGCCACACCTAGAGGAGTGGAGAAAATGTCAGAAACGGAGTCTTTAAAACTCCCTTGGCAAAGAGATACCAGATCCCCAATTCAAACTCATGCTTCCTCTTCAAATAGTCTGGATGCTGCACTTAGTATAAGAGTTTGTTTAAGAAATAAAATCTTCATATCTCCGTCTTATATATGAATTAGCTATTCATCTGGGGAAATGCTGTTAGGGTCTATGTACACAACCCAGTGATACAGTGTGTCTTTAATTTTGGGCTTGTTTTGTTTTTTGGTGTGGGGGCACACCTAGTGGTGCTCAGGGCTTAACTCCTGGCTCTGCACTCAGAAGTCATTCCTGGCAGACTCTGGGATCGTGTGGGATGCCAAGGATCAAACCTGGGCTGACATGTGCAAGGCAGACATCCTGCAGTGTCGCATATTTTCCCGCCAAAAGTCATCATTTTTCATATGGTATTCTAATGAAACTAATTTGATGTTGACCACTTTATTTAGCCTCTAAATTTTAGAGGGACCACAAAGTTAGAACTTTCAAATTTAGATTGTTTTATTTTTTCAGTGTGCGGTGTCTGAGTTATTGGACTAAAAATAATGCTGCATTATATTGTTCTCATTGCAGAGTGTTCGGCCCACACCACAAAATGATGCTATAACGGTACACTTTAAACCAGTCACTTTAAAAGCTTCAGAAAGTAAATATACCAAGGTTGCAAGTATTAGTTTTGATGGTAAGTATTCGGCTTTCATCTAATATAGTGTCCTTATTTTGAAAGACTGGAAGATTGCTATGATATCTTCACAGAGAAATCCAGACCAATTTACAGATTATTTTGTATTACTGTTTAAATTGATTTTCCTTGTAAATGATCATAAACACTTATTGTATTTTTTTTTTTTACTATTCCTAAATCATACATTTATTCTAAAACGAATTTCCACAACTTCCACATTCAATTGCACAACACCACGTGGGGCTGAAATTTCCCAGTTTAAGGAACAAGAAGCCACACCGCACCTTGGACTCAGAAAGTCAGAGTCCCACACCTGGTGCAAAACACCGCAAGCTTCTCACTGCTCCCGTCTGTGGGATATGAGTCTGATTTCTTTTCTTCTTCTATTTTTCTTTTTTCTTTTGTTTTTATTGCTTCATCTTTTTTTTTTTTTTTTTTATTATTCCCCCCCAAATATTACACCGTTTTAGACATACAGTTGAAAGACGGCTCATGTAGAGTTCTGGTTCCACAGTGTTCCAACGCACCCTCCACCCAAACCCATCTCCCATCACCAATGTCACCACCTCCCTCCCCCTCCCGCACCTCAACTGCTTGGCGGGTTCTGTATGTCATTTCTTTCCTCTTTATATCTCCTTCCCAACAAACTATACTGCTCTTCATGGAATGCAGTGCATTAAAAGACATTACTGTGGTTTTGCTCTGTTGATCTGGTCGTGAGGCAGTTTCCCAGCGTCCGGACAGCGAAAATGGTGGCTAGTGTGATGGGCGAGTCTCATCCGGCTGCTTCCGGGACCCCCCCCAGAGGCGACGGGCCCGCTCCCAAAGCCCATCTGCCCTTCTCGGGGCTCCATGGTCAGCTGGGCCCGGTGCGAGCCGGTTCCAGCCTCCCCAGCCGCTTGTCCACTTACTGTATCTTGAAAGAAAACATTTCTTAAACCTAAATTAGTATTAGCAAATACATTAAGATTAGAATTCAATTTTATAGTCTGGGCTTTATCACATCTATTTATACTTTTCCCTAATTGTGAAGTCATTAATTTTTGTGAGTGAGTGATACTCTAATTGAGTTGCAGAACATGGTTAAATTTGAGAGCACAGATAAAGTATTCTCTGTAAAATTTATAGAAATTAGCTCCTATGAGCAAGACTGATGGTCCACTGAAACTAAAATAATATCCTTTGTGATAGAATTATCTAATCAGATAACTTATTTAAATATATAAATTAACCAGACTTTAAATTTTTTAAATAGAACGCTATGTTTTTTTTTTTCTTTTTGGGTCACCCGACAATGCTCAGGGGGTTTCTCCTGGTTCTGCACTCAGGAATTACTCCTGGTGGTGCTCAGGGGACCATATGGGATGCCGGGGATCTAACCCGACCAGCTTGAGCTGGCCACGTGCAAGGCAAATGCCCTACCCGCTAGACTATCGCTCTGGCCCCAGAATGTTCTATGCTGTTTTGCCCACTTTGCTGTAACAGTTACTGAATTTGCTGTCACAAAAATGTTTTTTGTGAATGATTTTATTTAAACTATGTAATTAAATGTTATAAGAACTAAAGCTCTGAGTAAGGGTTTTCCTAGGGGCCTGCCCAGGCAGCTTGGGAGCCCTAAAGTGCACTTAAACTTCAGCTTAATAATAAAGCCACCTCTGCTGATAGTTCCCCTTACAGCAAAATTCCTCATCGGGTGAGAATATTAGGTCACTCTGTGTAACAATCGCGGCATGCCAGTGTGTCTGCTTTCCAGCCTTCCAGCTTAGCAAACCAGCACACCAGCTTCTGTGCTTCCACCCCTGGTTTTCCCCCACCCCTGGGCAGCAGACTCTGGGGAGCATCCCAAGGAGCTGCACAGACTGGGGGCTTTCTTCAGCATTCATTCCATGAGCTTAGGGGAAAGTACAATTCTTGTAGCATATGCTCACAATCCAGCTGTGAAGAAATAGCCTGGCCAGGGAGGTAGTTCAGGTGGTAAGAGCACGTGTCTGTTATGTGGGAGGTGCTGAGTTTGTTCCCTGACACCACCGGGAATGGCACAGATCAGAGCATCAACAAGAGTGGCCCCAATGTTTAGTATCAGGATATAGGAGGTATTGATGCTACAGGTATTTCCAGATCTGTGAGAAATTTTCTTCTTGGTTGCTAAGATCCCACGGTCATGACCTCGGCATCAGTGAGCACATTTAACAAGAGTGGCCAGTAGTAATTTCTGGCTCTGAGAACATTTAGGAGCCTCTCCTTCCATAAATCTCAGGAATGGGGGAGTTCACTTTGGGAACAGTTGTTGTATCTTACCCTCCTAGGCATTTCTGCTCTTCTGTGGACATCCCAGCAATGTTTCCATTCTTGAGATAAGTGTTGGTAATTTTGGTTCTTCTGAGATCATGGATTCTAAAATAAGTGCTTCTTTATAAAATGATGTAAAATGAGGGACTGGAGAGATAGTACAGTGAGTATGGTACTTGCCTTGCACACTGCAAGAACAAGTTTGATCCCTAGCACCTGTGTGCTCTCCTTAGCCCCACCAGGAATGATCTCTGAGTGCAGAGCCATGATTAAACTCTGAGCACCATTAAGTGTGACTCACAAACAACAAAAAAATTATTTTGAACACCCTGACCCTCGAGGTGTTGCAGGTGTTCAAACACCACTGTGGTGCCCAGCTGCATTGGCAGGTGGCAAACAGGAGACAGGCTTGTCTACACCTAGAGCTCTGCCCCAAGGCCCTGGATGGTTGATGGTCTGACATAGAAAAAGAATGGGCCCCTGGGATGAACCCAGAGCCACAGCAAGCTACCCGTGGTGTATTCAATATGCCAAGAACAATAACAACAATGGACCTCATTCCCAATGAATGGAGACATTACTGGGACCTGCTCAAAGCAAATCAATGAACAATGGGAAGACAAGTGATACAAGTGATAATTAAATACAAAGACAAGGGGATAGTGTCTTTTAAAGTAAGGGCTCCTTTTTTTAAAGAGTGATATTTATTACCATGAGAGACTATATCTAGCTTTTACCTAAGCACCACCCAGATCCAACTTAAAATACCACTGAGACTGCTATGAGCATCAGTATTTTCACAGTGTACCATATATATAAACTTCGTAGTCTTAGCTACTTAAGAATCTTTCTCATCAAGTCTCTATTATTTGATTTTTATCTAAGCTTTTTTGAGATTTTTGACCACTGCTAGCATATAATTGGAGATAGGCTACAATGAAATTCCTTTATTTTGGCTTTTGCAATCAGTCTATGTCAGAATAGTGAAAAATTAAAAGCATACAGGAAAAAGTGAGACTTAGAGTTTTGAGCTCAATAAACATCCTCACCATTTCCTCTCTGAATTCTTTGTCAGAGAGATTATGAATGTGGGTATTACTAGTTGATGCTTCAGAGAACTTTCTTCCATTCCTCATGGAGGGATCTGCATTGTTTCCCCATAATACTGTGGTGGTCTGGAGGTGGAAGCTTCTGGAGTACTGTTCCTCTCTCACTGCCAGATAGGTCTCTATAAGTGTCCGTTTTCTGTGCTTTAGGGGTATGTTGTATTGCCAGTGTGGTTCGAGTAGATAGTCTGCTATTGTGAGGTCCAGTAACAGTCCAAAGTGTCAGTTCAATGCAATATGGAAAGGAGGATGAACTTGCAGCCACCGTGAAGTCCCTCCCCCACGGGTCCTACCTGGACAGGCGGGCGCCGTGGGCAGGAGGACCAAGGTCTCAGAGCAGTCTCTGGGCGTCTGCTTAGGATGCTGGTTATTGTAGTTCCTGTTGCTGTCCCTAAATCCTAAATGCTGCATTTGCGGCTCCTTTTCGACTGTGCACACTAGCAGCCGTGAAGTCCTGCCACCATGACTTAGAGTTTTGAAAGTCTCTGGTCACTGCCAGTACATAGCCATTTACCAGACACAGTATCATTTTTTTTCTTGTTTTATTTGTTCTACCGTTGGATAACACATGTTTAAAATTACTGCATAAATTCTTTCCCCAAAAGTACTTTAAAAGGGATAAAAATAGATAGCTCCTTTATTCACTGTGAAAGATATATCTAATGGATGTTTAGATTGTGTCCAACTCAGTAAATTTTACTAATTCCACATGGAATTATATAAAACTGCTTCAGATTTCAAAGGTTTAGCTTTATCTGTGAAGATGGTATGATTGGCAGGAAGAGAAAATATTTCCTCCTCTACCATGAGAGAGTCAGGGGTCATAGTATCTCTCTTTCACCTACCGGCACCACCCCTGCTACTTTACTGATAGATACCAAGACTCTTGCCATACACAATACACAGAGTTCTTCTTTCTCAGTTCAGCTGTAAGCAGTTTGGGAGACTGAGGATTTTGCCTCCGAGACATTTGGCAGTGTCTGCAGACTTCTGGTCTTCATCGTTAGGGTGGTGCTCTTCCTGAAGTCTGGCAAGAAGAGACATAGAATATTGCTAACATCCCACATTCCTCAGGACCCCCTATTCCCAGTGTAGAACCCGCCCTGAAATAGTAATACCGGTTCCAAAGTTGCTGCTAAGTAGCCAAAGCTTATGGCTTTGGAGAAGTAGGTCAGATACAGTGTTTTACCCGAATTATGTCCGCTTGCTAATTCTTTTCTCTCTCTCTCTCTCCCATTGCAAGAATGTTACAGTATTTCCCCTTTCTCATATGAAGAATGTGAACTTTATTTTAAATGTTATAAAAGTTTGTTTACCATTTATTAATTTAAAAGCTCACCTTTCTTGTTGAGATGTTGTCAACCCAACCCAGCTAAAGTTACTCTCATATTCCTGTAAAGACTCTTTGATAGCAAAACATGACTGTTTTTTATGCTCCCTTTCAGCATCAAAGGCGAAAAAAACCGTCTCAGTTTTCTGGAAAAATAACTGTTAAAGCAAAGGAAAAAAGTTATTCAAAACTTGAAATACCATATCAAGCAGAAGTTTTAGATGGGTGAGTTTCTCTTTAACATAAGCTTTATAGCATTTTACTAATTGTAAATTCTGTTCTCCTCCTAAATTTCAGCAAAAGTAGTAGCCAAATTCAACATAAACTTCACGGGATTATTTGTTACAAAAAAACAGCCTCAGGTATATATGAGGCTGGGGGGGAAATTCTGGGGGTTTTGTTGTTTTGAGGGATTCTTGTTCAAGGCACTCAACCAGTCAGTGCTCAGAAGACTCAGGGCCTCTCCTGGCAATTCTTAGCCCACCCCCAAGGATATAGTGCTGCTTGGCTCTTGTAGTCCCAGAAACTACCGGTGCTTCAGAGAGTTTTCAGGGGCTTCCAACATTACATCTGGCAATGCTTAACGAGCCGTGTGGTGCCAGAGTCAAGCCAGGGTTGGGCCTAATATAAGGAATGTGCCTACACCCCTGTACTCATTCCAGCCCCTGTGTTTTATTTATTGTTACTTTCTGAGAAAGAAAGACTACATGGGATGATATGATTTAGGCTTCAAAGATGTTTATGATGATGAATCTGTACTTTCAAAATATTTAATTCACTGAGTAATCCTTATTGCAGCAAATAAGTGGGAATGATTTGTTATTAGAGTACACAGTCACTTGAAACAGTCATTTGTTTTCTTTATAAATGTGAACATTGTTTTAGAATTATAAATGGACAATAATATACGTAGTTTGTTTTCTAATTATCTTTTAACCAAGAACAGTTTAATAGCCATGCTGAGAGAGATTCACTTTAGTATAACTCTTGGCAGTTGAGCAGTCATGACTTTTTTTAATGGTAGCTTAAAACTTTCTGTTTATAGGTTCTTGGTTTTAACTATTTAGATACATAAAATTCAATAAATAATAGTTCTTTAATTACATTTCAATTTTTTGCGAGCTAACTTTTTTTTAAATTATGTGGTCCATCACTAAAATATTTATAGTTCTAATTTCCAAGCAAAATTCCTTAAAGCTAAAACTAAATTATTACTCACAACAAGAGAACTGAATTCTAAATTAACACTTGGAAATAGAAATGATTTATTTTGTTTATGTTTTTGTTTTTTCAAATAGTTATTTGGGATTTGATCACGCAGCAACATTGTTTCACATCCGCGACAGTCCTGCTGACCCTGTGGAAAGGCCAATTTACCTTACTAACACTTTCAGTTTTGCGATCCTCATTCATGATGTGTTGCTACCAGAAGAAGCCAAAACAATGTTTAAAGTATGTCTGGGAACCCCATACTTGTGGTTTTACTTATCTACCAACTAGATGATGCTGACGCATGTTTTTTCTCTCCCATCATTTCCTAGGTTCACAACTTCAGCAAACCAGTCTTAATTCTTCCAAATGAATCAGGATACATTTTTACTCTATTTTTTATGCCATCCACATCATCCATGCATATAGATAACAACATTTTACTTATTACCAATGCTTCTAAATTTCATTTACCTGTGAGGGTATATACAGGCTTTTTAGATGTAAGTACCTTTAAAATTTAAACTCCATACCTGTCTTTTCTGTGTCCGGATACTATTAGGCAACCATCTAGCACACTGTTACATTTTGTCATTTTCCTGCTCTATGAGTTGATCTCTTTCCTCTGAGCTGGTACTTACAGATAACTGGTTTTCTCTTCCCAGCAGTCTTCACTTCTTATAATGCAACTGAATCCTCTAGTCTCTGTTTAGCTCTTTCCCACATTCTGCTCTCAATTTTGCTTTTACGTTTTTATAATCATAGGGGCACTGAAAATGAATTCAAGAAGAAGACTACTACAAGAAGGGTGAGAAGGGAAGTATGTAGGGATGAGAATACTAAAACCAGGAAGTATCAGGACATAATAAAAATTCTTAAAAAAAGAAGTAAATAAGACAATTGACATAGAAATCTGGATACAGCACAGAGAAAAGAACAAAGGCTTTTCTGCACAAAAAAAATAAACCCAGGGTGGGGCTGGAGCCATAGTACAGCAGGTAGGTTTACCAGTTGATCTGTCCACTCCCTGACATGCACATGTACACACACACACACACACACACATACACACACATACACACCACCCCCCCCCCAGCCCACCAGGAATGATCATTGAGCTCAGAGCAGGAGTAAGACCTGAACAGTACTGAGTATGGCCCCAAAACAAAAAAAAAAAAGTAAAAATAAATCGGGACACAGTAAAACTGTCCTAGAGTATTCTGTGAAAGGTGTTTCATACAGAAATATCGTTCAAGAAGCCTGCATCAGTAAGAATTTTAGATGTGGAGGAATCTTCAATATTCTCTCATTTGTTTTGCCATATTACCACTGGTACATATCACCACTGGCTCACACATGGACGTGGCTGATTAGCAATAATTGCAGGGCGTTGTAAGGGCATCAACATGTTGAACGATCTGTAGCTGCCTTCGTGAAAGCATAGTGTTTACTGAGACTAAGGACATTAACTAATTCTTTGGGTCCACTGAAGCTCTCCTAGTACTTTCTGCTTTTCTGTGCCTGCTATAGAATCACTGTTCAGCAGACCTTTCTTTTCCAATGACTCAAAATAGCTTAATCATGCAAAGTTCTATTTATGTTTTATATGTGTGTATATATGTTTATATAAACACACTTTTGTTTTCTCAGTATTCTTTTACACAAGCCTAATTGTACATTTAAATCTAGTTCTTTTATGTCTTTTCAGTACTTTGTATTACCACCTAAAATAGAGGAACGTTTCATAGATTTTGGCATACTAAGTGCAACAGAAGCCAGTACTATTTTATTTGCAATTATAAACAGCAATCCAATTGAGGTAAAAAAAAAATCTGTTTTTACTCAAAATCACATTTATGGAGTTTATGCTAGTGCTACAATAATCTCTTTCATATCTTTCTCTTTTCAAGTTGGCTATAAAGAGTTGGCATATCATAGGAGATGGTTTATCAATAGAGCTTGTAGCTACTGAAAGAGGAAATAGAAGTACAATAATTTCAAGCCTTCCAGAGTTAGAGAAGTCATCTTTATCAGACCAGTCATCAGTAAGTAAATTTTCCTATTATTTCCTTAAGCTTAGATGCATATCTAAGACACAGATAAGACTATAGTGCCAAATACATGAATCAATATTTTTAGGATTATTTAAAAATAGTAAATATTTTTATATTGTTTAAATACACAAAACAATGTTTTTAATGGCTTTGGTTGTTGATAATGAAAGTACATTATAGAAAAACTATTTTAAATACCCCTTAGCATGAATGCACTTGAAATCCAGATAAGTTATATTCTATATTGCCATAATAAGATGTTACTTGCATAATTTAACTTTTTATAATACAAAATCCATTACAGAAAGTTTTCATAGGTATTAAGCTAACTGTATTAAGTGTAAGAGGCAAAAGAGATAGCTGGGCAGATTGATAGAAAATGTTTTGAATTGATACAGCAATTTTATGCACTGATAAAAGATCAGTGAGGTAAGCATTGATCCTTGTTTGTATTTGTACATATAGTTTTACTATGTCTTATAAATATATATATATATATATATTCAGTCATAAAGAGTGTGAAATAAGAGAAGATAAATGTTTGTCTAAGTTCTTGCCATTAGTGAATTTGAACTTTAACTATTGGAAAAAAAAGAATTCATAGAATCACCTTGGCACTATTGATTTGCTCAAGCAGGCGCCAGTAACATCTCCATTCATTGGGATTGAGGTCCATTATTGTTACTGTTTTTGCCATATTGAATACACCACAGGTAGCTTGCTAGGCTCTGCCGTGACTCTGGGTTCATCCCAGAGGGCCCAGAATCACCTTATATGGAAAAAAAGAAAACCCTAGTATCTCACAATCTGTTGGTTAAGGTAGAATTTGCAGCAGTTTTATAAGGGGGAACAGGGGGGAAATGTTCATATACATAGATTGTTGCTGCCATTTAATGCAATGTCATAGATTTTAAAAATTAACTTAAAAGGTTTGTACTAGAAGGCTCCCAAAAGCAAATTATTTTGGCAGTATTAAAATCAAGGACCAGAGCGATAATATTACAGCAGGTAGGGCGTTTGCTTTGCGCATGGCCAACCCTGTTTCAATCCCCAGCATCCCATATGGTCCCTCAAATATTGCCGGGAATGATTCCTAAGTGCAAAGCTAGGAGTAAACCCTGAGCACCACTGAATGTGGCCCCCAGAAAACATTTATGGTGTCTAAACTTTCATTTGTTTTCCCAGAAATCTAAATCTCTGAACTAAATTAGTGCCCTGTTCTTATGAAGCACACACTGCCAGCATCTCTCTCTGTTCTTAGACGTGTGTTCTGATTTGGCTAGTTCATGTCATAATAAAACTGTTGGAATTGCACAGAACAAACACAGAAAGATTTATAAAAAGGATGGGGTTGGAGAGATGGTACAGCAGGTAGGGCACTTGCCTTGCACATGACCGACTCAGGTTCAATCCTCAGCACCCTTCCAGGAATGATCCCTGAGAGCAGAGACAGGAGTAACCCCTGAGTACCACCAGAAATGCCCCAAAAACAGAAAGTGAAAAAAAAATGAGAACATGAGTTAAGGAGAACATGTATTTAACATGATGTGTTAATTTGTTCTTAACATCTTCACAAAATGAAGAAAATTTTCATGTTTGCTTGGAAATTGGTTTGGGTGGGAAGTTCCAAGAGCATCAACAAACAGCTTGAAAAATAATTATGGCCCGAGAACAGAGGACTGGCTAAAGAAACTGTGGCTCATCTACACTGTGGAATACTATGCAGCTGTCAGAAAAGATGAAATTATGAAATTTACCTGCAAATGGATGGACATGGAGACTATCATGCTAAGTGAAATTGGTCGGAAGGAAAAGGACAGATATAGAATGACTGCATTCATTAATAGGCTATAAATAGATACCAGTGCTTTACTAAATGTGTGAAATGGTAATGGCAGATTAAAACTCACCATTGAATATACACAAAGAGACTTAAGTGATAAACTCTAAATATCTGCAGAGCTAGCCACAATGTGTAAAAGAAGAGGGAGAGAGATACAGAGAGAGAAAGAGAGGAAACTGGGGTACCTGCTATTGAGGTAGCCTGGAGGTGGGCAGGAGGGGGTGGGGGTACATTGGTGGCTGAAATGGGGCACTGGTGGAGGGATGGGTGCTAGAATACTGTATTACCAAGAACCAATTATGAACACCTTTGTAATTGTATGTCTCACTGTGGTATAATAAAAAATTAAAAAAAAAAAAAAGTAATTGTGCTAATGGCCATAGAGTACACTGGGTAGGGGGCTTGCCTTGGACATGACTTACCTGGGTTTGATCTCTGGCACTCTGTCTGGTTCCCTTAACTGCCAGGAGTGATCTTGAGCCCAGAGCTAGGAGTAAGCCTGAGTACATACTCTGGGTATGGCCCAAACATCAAAAGAAGGGAGGGTGGGGGAGGGGATGATCCCTTGCTCTTTCAGATGTTTATCCCCTTACTCTTTTTGTTTGTTTCAGACCTGATGTTGCTTGTGGTGGACATAGATTATTAACAGAACAGTTAATTTCAGACTGACAACAGAACCTGTTTAGTACCTGCCTGTGCCCTAATACGAATGATGGGTGGGGGAAGACTGTCCCTTTGCACCAGCCCTCATTCCCTTTGATCGTGCAGATATAGGGACGGTTATGTGAGAACCATACTCTCCCTGGGCTGCCAGCAGGAAGCCCGTTCTGCAGGAAGCTAATTTTCTTGGTTGCCCACAGGATAAATATTATACAAAGCCAAAGTTAGATGTTATTTTTGAGATATTTTTACATAATATGAAATTTGGTCATACTAGTACAAGTGTGAATTTGAAATTTCAACTAGCAATGCTAAAAGTGGTGTCGTATCTATTACATGCAGGTTATATTAGCTTCAGGCTATTTTGCAGTGTTCAGAGTCAAACTTACTGCAAAAAAAATTGGAAGGTATTCATGACGGAGCCATACAGATCACCACAGACTATGAGGTAGGACCTGTGTGGGGACTCTTGTTAAAGGGGTAACACTGAATACAATTTTTTAATTTTTTTAATAAAATTAAAATTTTTTTTTAATTTTTAAATTTTTTTTTTTAATTTACCACTTTGCGATACACAAGCTGTGCATAATTGGGTTTCAGTCATACAGTGCTCCAGCACCCATCCCTTCACCAGTGCACATTTCCCCTGCATAAAATTTTAATAGAAACAGAAAACTAAGTTTATTCACAAGATTGCAGTTTGCATTTCATGTCTTAAGAACTGAACTTTGAGAAGAGTTTGCAGAACACTTGTATTCATTAGCTCATAGTTTTATAATAAAACCCAAATCTCTTAACTGAAAACGTCAGAAAATGCTGCTCACATGTTTTGAATTGCTGTTAGAAACGTGTTTGCAGATGGTTTTAGCATTGAACAGATCCTAGCCAAAATTCCTGAGTTACGTCATCTGATTCTTTCTGTAATCACAGATACCCTTCTGTATAAAGTAATTGAAAAGAAAGATAAAATCAGAAAGTCTTGATTTCAGTTCTCAAAATTGTATCTGTATGAATTGTTCTCAGGAAACAAAATGAAGGTCATTGAGTTTTTTAATGATTGGATTTGGCATGTTCCAGTCAGTGAAATTTTGAATGGTAATATTTCTGCCAAGATGGATTATTTTTATTTGGTATTTAAAATCTCTTTGGGAGCCATTGCTGAATTGTTCTTTTACTTTTTCCAACACATACAGCCCCTACATGGAAGAAAACTATTTCAGAATAAACAGAATTAGTCATTTAATTAAAAATGATTTGTTGGGGATATGTCAGAATTAAGGAATTCATGTTTATTACTCAGGGTAGAAATAAATTCATTTCATAGTTGAAACAGATTTTTTCTTGTGGAAGTAAATATGAATTAGAAAAAAATGTCTGGGGAGTATCTGAGTTACAGATGAGATCCAAAATTTAGAAAGATTTTACATTTTAAAATTAGGCTATGGGCCGGAGCGATAGCCCAGCGGGTAAGGCGTTCGCCTTGCAGCGCCGGCCTATGCCCGGCCGGGTTCGATCCCGGCATCCCATATGGTCCCCTGAGCACCGCCAGGAGTAATTCCTGAGTGCAGAGCCAGGAGTAACCCCTGAGCATCGCCAGGTGTGACCCAAAAAGCAAAAAATAAATAAATAAATAAATAAATAATAATAAAAATAAAATTAGGCTAATGTTAATTTATTGCTAATATATAACAAAAAACTATATAACCAGAAGATGTTCCATTTTTTCTTAACATTGTTTTAGAAATATAGTTTGACTTTCCTTTTCAGTTGGTAAGCTTCAGAATAAATCTGTATGATAAGAAAGCTATTCTTCGTACCTTCCCATTGGTGTTACTTCCTGTGTCTTTAATGAGTCTCCAGGAAATACATGGAAGTTTATTATTGTATTTCACTGAATTTTTTAGAGTTTATTGGATGCATAAATATTAATATACAATTTTTAAACGGTTTATGAATTGTGTGTTGCTAAAATAAGTTTCAGTGTGTGTTTTATTTGAATTTTATAAAATAATGCAGTCGTCAGTGTCATTCTCAAATGTAAGAAAGCATTTACTTCTTAACGTCTTCTGCTCTACGCCACAGATCCTAACAATTCCAGTGAAGGCTGTGATCGCCGTTGGTTCACTGACTTGCTTCCCAAAGCATATGGTTCTTCCGCCTGCCTTTCCAGTAAGACATCTAATTCATACATTATTCCAGCTATTTTTTTTTCTTTGCCTTTTCTCTATATTCCTAGAATTCAACAGTAAAGTCAGTTATGTATGACTTTATTCTGAAGCAAAACATTATACCGTGTTCTTTTAGTCATTCTTATTTGAGAAGATATACAATACTGTTAATCATACTTTTTATACCTACATCATTCCAGTACCACACCCACCACCAGAGTACCCACTGCCCTCCACTAGAGTCCCGAGGACCGCTCCCAGCCCCCCACCTCCCCGTGTAATGTCAGCAGACAGCATCTTCAGTTCTGATCACTTTGGCCAGTTGTACCCTTCCTATGCTTCTTTTTTATCCCACATCATGAGAAAGATCTCTCTTTTATTTTGAATTGTGGACAAATTACAGATTACATTATCACATTATAGATAAATATAGTTAATTTTCTGGAATCCCACAAAATTGTGTATCAATAATGTGTTGATACGGTAAAAAAATTTTTTAATTTGCTTTTTTCAGAGGCATATAAAATTCTAAAAGATTAATATTATGAATAATTCTGTGCTAATACATTTTAAAATTACATGAAGTAATAAAAAATTTACTAAATGTGAAGAAAGTTTAAGCTGGAATTTTACTTTTAATTTCTGGGTCACACCCACCAATGCGGGTTACTCCTGGCTCTGTACTCAGGAATTACTCCTGCGGTGCTTTGAGGACCCGGGAGACAGTCAGTCAGTGCTCAGAAATACGCATGCTCACCATAGCCAAGACTTGTCCATAGACTTGTAGTCTTATGACAAAGTTTATTAGTAAAGGCAGTGGTTAAATAGAGGCGGAGGGAGAACGCCTGTGTTCTGATGAGCAGGGGCAAAGGGAGGCAGGGTGTTGTTATGACTAGGAAGAGGCTGCTGGAGCACTGTCCTTGATGCTCTAAGACAGGCAGGGTTAAGTATTGCTGACACCCAAAGATGTCTGTTTCCCATGTCTCAAACTATTGGGCAGCTGACAATCAAGTCCTGTTCCCAGAGAAGCTGGGACCTGGTGCGTTCCCTACAGGCACAGCGACCTCTAGTGGTTAAGGGGTTGTATCAGGGAGAACTCTTAACATGTTGTTATTCTTTTTCTTCTTTTTTTTTTTTTGCATTTTTGGGTCACACCCTGCAATGCTCAGGGGTTTCTCCTGGCTCTGCACTCAGGAATTACTCCTGGCAGTGCTTGGGGGACCATATGGGATTCGAGGGATCGAACCTGGGCCGGCACAGACCAGACCAACCGTGTACAAGGCAAACGCCCTACCCGCTAGACTATCACTCCAGCTCTTCTTTTAATTTATATTAAAACACTGTGGTCAACAAAATTGCTTACAATAGAGTTCTTTCAGGCATACAATGCTCTGAACACCAGTTCCACCATCCACTAATGTCCCCTGATTTCTTCCCACCTGCCAGCATGCCTCTTTGACAGGCATATGACAGATTTATTTTGTATTTGTTCCAACAAAACTTAAAGGAATGAGAAATGGAATTATTAGAAAATAAATCAATAAAGTCCATTTGTGATGATTGAATGCTAAGTGATTTTTAACAATATAAATAAGAGGTTGACTTATTGAAACTATTAAGATCCCTTAGCAAGCTAGAAGTAAATGTACTTTTTTAATCTAGTAATCTGAATAATAGTCTAGCTGGATAGAGTATTCTTGATGAGTTGTTCATTCCATTGAACTGTTATATACTGTCCCTCCTTACTCTTCTGGCTCAGTCATTTGATACATCTGCTAATATGTCTTATGGACTTTTCTATCTAAGTTCCTTTTTCTGATCTTGCTGTCTGTCTCTAGCTTTTGTTGTTTTCAGTGAAGTGTGTCTTAGAATTTTCCTGGTTGGGCCAGAGCAATAATACAGTGGGGAGAGCATTTGCCTTGCACGCGCCGATCTGGGTTTCATCTCCAACATCCCATATGGTCCCCGAGCACCGCCAGGAGTAACCCCTAAGTGCAGAGCCAGGAGTAACCCCCTGAGCATAACAAAGTTTTCCTGGTTAAGTCTGTTTTCACTGAATCCTTCAGGCCTCTTGGATCTAGGTGCCTGTAATCCTCAACTCTGGGAAATTCTCATCAGTGGTTTCTTTAATTAATACTTTGTCATCACTTTTGCCTTCCTGTTTCTTCTGGGACTCCACTGGTTCTTATGTTGCTTCTCTGGACCTCCTCCCATCTCTGTCTGGTATGCTATTTCTTTTCAGACTGTTTTTCCACTTTCTGATGTTTCCTAGCAGTTTCCTCTTCCTCATCTTGGGGGTTCTTGATGTTTCACTCAGTTTCTGTTATTTTGCTATTCAGAACTTCTACTTAGCTTTTTATGTCACCTACCTTGCTCTTAATTTCTGTCTTTTCTAATTATAGTAGTTCTTTCATTTTGATTCTCATCCTTTCATGTGCTTTTCTAATTGTGCCATTTTCTCTTTGAGCTTGTCAGATATCCTCCTCATGGGTGTCTCTAAAGACACTGAGGGTTTCCTGGTGTTGCGTCTTCAGTGATGTTGTTTTCTCTCATGGAGTTTGGTGGTCTTCTGTGTCTTTCCCCCAGTGGTTTTCTACTGTTCTTGCTGTGCTGGGGTGAATCTCTGTGGTTATATTCCCTGGAAGATTCTAAGGGCTCAAGTTGGGATTGCTGTATTCTCTGCCTGTCTTCACCAAATGAAAAGAATAGCCATGAACAGCAAGTAATTTGTTGAGTAGAACTGTCATCTGGACGCAATTCAGGTGTTTGTATGTCTCAGCTCAGGTGTGGGGGCCGCTGAGACCCAGCTGGGGGTGGGGAGGGGTCTGCCTCCAGTTCCAGATTAGGCCCAGTGATGTCAGCTGGAGACCTCAGCTGGAGGCAGGCCCTCACCTGGGATGGCAGAGCAGCAGGCAGGTCTGGCGGTGTCATTATTTTTTTCAATTTTTTTTTTATCAATCAATGTCATTCTTAATCTCACAGTCATTCGGCTTTCCTGTATAGTTTTTTTTTCTTCCTAATGTCTGTGTCTTTTAATGCTAATAAACCAGTGGCTTTAATCAAGTTATAAGATAAAATTCTCCAATAAAACAAATTAAAATATTGAATATTATTCCTATTGAAGATTACTTAAAACATGGAATATTTTACTTTGAATGATACTATCATAGGCTTCATAATAGCATGCAGCTTATAAGAGCACTTTGATAGTTAATGGTTACTCTGTTACTTTGATAAAGTACTTGATAATCTTTTTTATGAAGTATGATTTCTCTTTGGTCAAAACTAATTGATTTTCCTAAAGAAAATCTGGATTTTTTTTGTTATTCTTATTCAAATTTATGTTTTGGAATTTAATTTTATCCTGAATTTGTATACTTTTGTGGTAGCCTGACCTTGTTAAAAACAAATTTAACAAACTTGATTAACAGAGGAGAAAATTCTCCTCTGTTTAGATATAGAATGACTGCATTCATTAATAGGATATCAGTAGATACCAGTGTTTTACTTAGTATGGGAAATGGTAATGGCAGACTAAAGCTCACCACTGAATATACACAAAGAGACTTAAGTGATAAACTCTAAATACCTGCAGGGCTAGCCACAATGTGTAAAAGAAGAGGGAGAGAGATGCAGAGACAGAGAGAAAGAGAGAGAGAGAAAGAGAGGAAACAGAGCTACTTGCTATTGAGGCAGTGGGGCGGAGGGGGTACATTGGTGGTGGAAATGGGGCACTGGTGGAGGGATGGGTGCTGGAATAATGTATTACCAAGAACCAATTATGGACACCTTTGTAATTGTATGTCTCACAGTGGTATAATAAAAAATTTAAAAAAAGAAAAATCTGTTCAAAGGTGTGTCTGATTTTTATCTTTGTTATCTTCAGTATTTCAACATAAAATGTCAACATTTTTACTTTAAATGTTCTTTCCGCTTTGGTTTCCTAGAATTATGTCAGATTGAAGTGTGTTGTTCTTAACAAAATCCAGAAATACACAAATGAATCTGTTTGTTTTTCTTCCTTTAGGGGAAAACAGTTCATCAGAGCTTAAATATTATGAATTCCTTCTCACAGAAGGTAAAGATCCAACAAATACGATCTTTGTCAGATGATGTGCGATTTTACTACAAACGAATACGGGGCAATAAGGAAGACTTGGAACCAGGGAAAAAATCAAAGGTCTGAAATAATCTGTTCGGGAGCTCCCCTCATTACTGTGTTATTGTGATCTTCTATGGATTTGGGATTCATGGTTCTTCTGTGCCTCTTTATAGATTGCAAACATTTATTTTGATCCTGGACTGCAGTGTGGGGATCATTGCTATGTTGGCTTGCCTTTCCTATCCAAATGTAAGTTACCTTGCTCTTCTCGATCATATGCCCTTCTTTCTACCCAAAGTATTCTCTAATGAAAGCTTGCTTTGGAAGCCCATCCTGATCTCTTGGGGTAGAGAAGTCATTTGAAGGAAAATTGACAAATGCATAAAGATGCCGTAACATAGGCTTCCTTCTTGTAGCTGAACCCAAAATTCAACCTGGCATTGCCATGCAGGAAGACATGTGGGACGCTGACTGGGATATGCACCAGAGCCTGTTCAGAGGATGGATGGGAATAAAGGAAAATTCAGGTCATAGGTGAGTATTCAAGTTTGAGATGTCTCTGTTGACACTGTTCCTTAAACGTTATTCTTTTTTTTCTTTTTTTTTTAATTTTTTATTATGCCACCGTGAAACATACAATTACAAAGGTGTTCATAATTGGTTCTTGGTAATACAGTATACCAGCACCCATCCCTCCACCAGTGCCCCTTAAATGTTATTCTTATATATTATTTTTCTTCTATATAGGTAAGAAAATATCAAGATAAGAAAATTCAGAAAATCATTGGGGAGTTTTTGAGTTGCTATTTTAGTAACAGAGTTCTCAGAAACCTAGATACCCACTATCTGGGTTTTTTTTTTATAATCCATGTTCGCATTTTAATATAAAATAATATTTTATTTTAAATTTAAATTATTATTTCTCAAGTTGGAGGCATAGTATATTGGGCAGGTCACTCACCTTGCACATGACTGGCCCATATTTGATCCCCAGCATCCAGTATGGTTTCCTTTAAGCACTGCCAGGAATAAGTAATTCCTGAGTGCAGAGCCAGGAGTAACCCCTGAGCATTGCTGGGTGTGCCTCTCCCCACAAAATAAAGAAGTATGCACACTATCATTTTTCTCTTTTATCCAGTGCTCTGGCAGTTTTGAAAATAAAACAATGGGAAGTTTTCTTTATGTAGGCTAATTATGTTTGCTTTTTTTTAATACTTTATTATACCACCGTGATATATAATGTTCACTTTAGATATGATTATTTGCATGAGAAAATACATTTTTACCTACCCCTGACCCAAGTCATCAGAAATGAAAATGTTTTCTAGTTTTAATTCTTAAGTTAGGTAGGGCATCAAGCGTCTTGTCTGTTCATAGTGAAGAAAACAACTGCTTTTCTCTTTTCCAAGTGTCACGCCAATAACCCACTTCAGATAAACTTAACCACAAGGTAGAAAATGTGCTCAGGAAAAAAAAATCAGTTCTGCGCCTAAACTCAAAGACAGTATTTTCGCAGTATAGAAATCTTGTCTTTATGTGTATGTGAAAGAAAATTTGATGAGAATAATGATAGTATGGGGCCAGAGAGATAGTATAGTGGATTAAGGTGCTTGTCTTATGCGCTGCCAACCTGGCTTTGATCCCCGGTACCCCATAATGGTTCCCCCAATCCCACAGGTCTGATCCCTGAGTGCAGAACCAAGATTAAGCCCTGAACACAGCTGGGTGTAACCCCAAAACAAAAACAATAATAGTAATAGTATGAAAACTGCTTTTCTCAATCTGAAATGTATTTGTCAATAGAAAGATATTTTGGTTTATATTACTATAAAAAATTTAAACCTTTAACAGTTATGTCAAGGTTTCTGTTTATTCAAAATATCTGCAATAAAAAGCTTATAAAGGCCAGAACGATAGTGCAACGGGCATGGTGATTTTGCCTTGCACACGACCAACCAGGTTCTATCCCCAGCATCCTATTTGACACTGAGTACTGCCAGGAGTAATTCCTGAGTGCAGAACCAGGAGTAACGCCTTAGCATCACTGTATGTGACCCGAAAGGGGAAAAAAGAATTTAAACCAAAGAAGAGCTAAAATTTTTACTTTAAAATAACAGGCTTGTTTCAACTTGCTAAGTGAAAACAGTAGTTAAAACTCTTCTTGATCCTTTCCATTTCCATACTGGACATAGTTTATAGGAAGCCTCCTATTTTAACGTCCACTGGGCACTTGCATTTCTGCCCCGGATTCAGCCGCTAAATAATCTCTTCCCTTCCCACCAACCAAACCCCTGCCTTCCTTTCTTCTCTCTTTGCTCAGCATTTCACTGCTAGGCCTGAACTTCCTGTCTGCCTTGTGTTACCAGGTGCTCATTGTCCAGGGAGTGTAGCATTCTTTCTGCTTCTGTCTTTCTGTCATTACCTGCCATTATCTTTTTTTTGTCATGCTGCAGATAATTTGTTACCCTTTGTCTAAAACTTATACACTCAACCAGTGTCAGAGTATCAAAATTCATTATTGTGTGTTAAAATGGCCTTTAGTGCTTGTATCCAAAGATTTTCACCTTATTTATAGTGTTAATTTCCTGAGGAAATTGTTCCCAGTAGCAAACAGAAGTCTTATTCATAAGTGTAAAAGTATTCAAGGAACTAATTTTTTGCTAATAACTCCATGTATCTGCATAAAACTTCAACATATATTATTAATACATTATCACTATCACTATCTTCCCATTCATCCATCATCTATTTGCTAGAGCGGGTACCAGTAATATCTCCATATGTCCTATATCATGCTAGTAGAACCCAAAGGCATCCGCTTGCTCCAGGAACATAAAGAGCCTCAAACCATTATATTAGGTCATGGGAATGACCTAATATAAATGTTACTGGTATTTGGCATATCAAATACGACACGAGCAGCTTGCCAGGCTTGCCGTGCAGGTGGCTTACTCTTGTAGTCACCTCTGAAGAAAGCATTTATTGATGAACCACGTAGCCGCGATAGTCTGGTCTATTGGGTGGAGTTGTGATGAGCGGGAAGTCTGGATGTGGAAGATGGTGGCCCCCATGGAGTCATGGGGCCTCGTCTGGCTTGTTGTGAGGCTCTGCTGGGGTGGCAGGCCAGGGCTAGAACCCGCCATGCCTCCCAGGCACCTCATGAGCAGCTGGGCACAGGGAGAGCAAGGAGCAGCTCTGCCCCATGTCTGAGAGTCTCTGGTTCAGCATACCTGGGCCGGATTGAAAAAAAAAAATGCTACAGGGTGGTGTGGATGATCTGGGCTATGATAGTCTGGTCTGCTGGGTGGAGTTGTGACAAGCAGGAACTCCAGATGTGGAAGATGGCAGCCCCCATTGGGGGGGGGTGGTCGTCTGGTTGTTGTGAGGCTCTGCTGGGGTGGCAGGCCAGGGCTAGAACCCGCCATGCCTCCCAGGCGCCTCATGAGCGGCTGGGCACAGGGAGAGCAAGGAGCAGCTCTGCCCCATGTCTGAGAGTCTCAGACATGTATTATATAATACATTATATAATATTTTATTATATACTTAAAACGTCACCTGACATGTCTTCATTGCATACCAGGATTTTGGTTAGGTTTTCTTGGGGAGAGGTAAGTTGGTTTGATTTGGTTTTCTCTTTGTTTTGGGGCCACACTCAGCTGTGCTACACTCAGGGCTTTATCCTAACTCTGTGCTTAGAAATTGCTCCTGGTAGGCTCGGGGCACCATATGGGAGTGCCAGGGATCGAAGCTGAGTTAACTGTGTGCAAGGTGAGCGCCCTGCCTACAGTTCTGTTTCTCTGGCTCAGGATTTTGTTTTTTTGTTTTTTTGTTTGTTTGTTTGTTTGCTTGCTTGCTTTTTTGGGTCACACCTGGCAATGCTCAGGGGTTTTTCCTGGCTCTGCACTCAGGAACCACTCCCAACGGTGCTCGGGGGGATCATATGGGATGCCGGAGATTGAACCAGGGCCAGCACGGGCCAGCCGCATGCAAGGAAAACGCCCTACCCGCTGGGCTATCGCTCCAGCCCCATTGTTTGGTTTTTTGTTTTATCTCAAAGGGAAAGAAAGCAACATGACAATGTACTATTTATTAGTATTACTGAAATTTTCTTAACATCTTTGTTTTGGTATATAAATGTTTCAGTTGGCTATATGGGATTCATTGTGATTCCCACAATATCACTATATTTGTATATTGCTGCCTTCTTTTTTCCCCTTGGTATTTGTTGCCACACTCAGCACTACTCAGGACTTATTCCTGTCTCTACACTCAGGGTGCTTGTTGAATCATATGTGATACCAAGGATCAAACCCAGGTTGGTCGCATGCCAGGCAAGCGCCCTACCTGCTATACTATCACTCCATCCACTAGACCGACCTTTTTCATTGCATATTCAAGAATATAACATTAAAATTGACAAGTGATATTGGACAACTCTTTATGCCCAAACAGGGACACCATTATACATACATGTTTCATTAAAATCTTAGTAAAAAGCAGATGAACCTTAATGGGCCTTATTAAAGGCCAGAAAAATATTTCTCAAGTAATAGAACTTATTTTATTCAGAAAGCCGAAATATTTAACTTTTATAATGATTTACAAATTGTTTTTTCCTAGATTGAATGCTATGTTTGAAGTAAATACAGATCTTCAAAAAAATATACTATCCAAAATCACTGCTGAGCTGGCGTGGCCTTCCATCCTCAGTTCACCCCGACACTTGAAATTTCCACTTACCAACACAAACTGCTCTTCAGTAAGTATTCAAAGTAGCATCAGTTTCTCCTGATATAGTATACAACCTACTATATACTATATAGTAGGTATATAGCAGTATTAGTCCTGAGCTACGAGGAAGAGAGCGGCATGGAATGCCTTCAAAGGCATTGAAGAAATAGCTAAAAGGACAAAGAACCTCCGGCTCCGGGCACATCTCTTCGACTCCACTGTTCTCCCTGCATTAACATACGCCTCAGAGACCTGGGCCCTACGAAAGCAGGATGAGAATGCTATTCGGGTCTCCCAGAGAGGAATCGAAAGAGCTATACTTGGAATATCACGCCTCACTCAAGTGAGAGAAGGAATCGGAGTTCTGACCTCCATCGCTATTCCAGAATCAGGGATGCTGTCTAGTTTGCCAAGGCATCGAAAATCAGATGGGCTGGACATGTAATGTGATTTGGAGACAACCGCTGGACTAGAGCCGTTACCAACTGGATCCCACAGGATGTCTAAAGATCACGTGGCCACCCACCTACAAGATGGTCAGACTTCCTTGTCAAGACCCTGAAGGAACGGTTTGAGGCTCTTCATATTCCTGAATCAACCAGATGCCATTGGGCTACATTGGCACATGATAGGGTCCAATGGAAATGTTACTGGCGCCCGCTCGAGCAAATCCATGAATAACTGGATTCAAGTGATCAAGAAGTGACAGTATATATAGTATATAGTAGTATATACTATAGTATATAGTAGTATAGTATACAACCTACTATATCCTATAGTATATACAACCTACTATATACTATAGTATATACTATAGTATATAGTAGGTTGAGAAAGTATCTCCATTTAACTGAAAGTCTTTTTTTTTTTTTTAAGGAAGAAGAAATTACTTTAGAAAATCCCGCAGATGTTCCCGTGTATGTTCAGTTTGTTCCTCTGGCTTTATATTCCAACCCTTCAGTCTTTGTAGATAAGTTACTGTCAAGGTAAGCATTGGCTTAGGTAATTAAGATATTTCTATATTCGCATTATTATTTTACACATTTAAGACTTCATTGCAGCTTACATGGTAATAGTTTAGACTTAGAGGAACTCTAGATCTGTAGCTGCAATGGAGAGAAGGTTGTGGGAAAAGAAGTGAGATTCACATAAGAAAATGCAGAAAACTTCTGAAAATCTCCTTACTACAGAGGTAGTAAGTGTTAAACCTACTAAAATATTTACAAGTATTTTAGTTACAAGTATTTTAGTTTTAAAATATGAAAGGTATAAATTGTAACTTTAATATTTTCGAAGACCATTAATCTGATAATATTGATCTCAGTACCTGCCAAAGATAACCTAAATGAACAAATGGAGTTAACTGTCTAACTTCATCAATTATGCTGATGTTTATGAAGAGATGCATATAATGTATACTTATTATTTTAGGTTTAACTTGAGTAAGGTGGCCAAGATAGATTTGAGAACACTAGAATTCCAAGTCTTCAGAAACAGTGTAAGTATTCAGACTTCATACTGTACCAGAGACATAAAGTGTCATCTGCTTTTCTCCCATCTTTTGCTGAGTATGGAACAGGGAAGCTGGATTCTAGCATGATCATTACTTTACACCTACTAACATTATTGCCTTGACCAAATAGATAAACTTCAACTTCCTCTCCCTGTAATATGAAGTTAATAGTGTATATTTTTTTCATAATTGTTGAACTTAATGAAAATTACATGGAAGCCCTTAAATCACTTCTTTGCTAAATTGGAACCTATTGAATCCATCAGGTTTTGGCTAACTAGACCAGGAAAGAAAGGCAATAGAAAGGTCTGTATTCAGGTGATTATGAGAACCCTTCACAGTAGTTTATATACACCTATAATTTATCAGCATTATGCCCTAGACATCCCATTTATTATTTCATATAGGCATTATGGCAGTGAAACTGAGCAGTCATTAACTAAGTATTTCCCTTATTCTCTTGATAAGGGAAAATTAGAAAGAGGAACTAACTTGCTCAGGTTCCGCTTTTTCTTAAGGGAAGTTGGGGTGTGGGTTGGGTTTTGGGCTACACCTGGCATTGCTCGAAGATCTCTCCTGGCTTTGCCCAGGGATCACTTCTGGAGGAGCTCAGGGGACCACATACAGTGCTGAGACTCAAACCTGGTTCGCTAAAAACCTGTACAATCTCTCCAGCAACTTGCCCAGGTTCTTATGAGATA
Source organism: Cryptotis parvus (assembly GCA_021461705.1). Classification (NCBI taxonomy): domain Eukaryota; kingdom Metazoa; phylum Chordata; class Mammalia; order Eulipotyphla; family Soricidae; genus Cryptotis; species Cryptotis parvus. The sequence goes on from JAJIBD010002087.1 coordinate 223,705, forward strand.
ACTGGCATGGCCAAATTCAAATCTAGATTCTTAGATTCTAGAATCCTTGCTTGTGCTATGTTCATTGCTGATTAAAAATCATTAATTAACCTATCTGGCTGTTAGTCTATATAGTTATTGATATACTGTGTTCTTCCCTATAGCTCTGTGTTTAATCTTAAGCATGACAATTTAGCTAATTTACAGCATAATTGTTTCTCTGGCTTTTTGGTTTTGGAGCCTTACATGACTATGCTCAGGACTTTCTCCGGACTTTGTGCTCAGTGATCTCTCCTGAAAGTGCTCAGGGAACCGTATGTGGTGTCAGGGATGAAACCGGGGCTGGCTATATGCAAGGCAGCACCTTTAATCCTTGTGCTCTCTCTCACTTTCTCCTCTGGTCCTAAAATAGTTCTTATTTGCTGGGGGCTGGTGGGGGAGACTCTGTGTTTATTTTGCAGGGATGGGAGGAACACATTTTGCACATTCAGAACTCACTCTTGGCTCACTGCTCAGGGATCACTCCTGGAAGGGCTCAGAGGACCGTATGTGGTATTGAGCATAAGTCCAGATCAGCTGCAGTCAAGGGAAGCCCCTTCCAGCACCAGATAGTCCCAATCTGAATAACCTTATTTTGACTGTCAGTTAAACTGTCTGGAGCACCAGTAGAAACTCATCCAGTAAGACAGCAGGTACTTCAGTTTGCATCTCAGTTGAGAACCTTTTCTGACAATGGGGTACTTGGTATGTGGGAGGAGTGCTTGGTGCATACTTCCTATCCTTTACATAGAGTAATCACAGGTGCTGATGGGAGAGTAGTACAGGGTTGGAGGCACTTCCCTTTGAGACAGCAGACCCTGATTTAATCTTTAACACAGGGTCCCCCAAGCACCTCTAGTCGTAGCCCCAAATAAAATGGTGCTAAAGTATTGAAATGTAATAAGATTAATACATTACTACTTAATTAAGAATTTATTTCTAGGGCCAGAGCAATAATGGGATGGGATGCTTGCCTTGCATGTGTCCGGCCCATGTTCAGTCCCCAGCATACTATTGGTCCCCACTAGCCTGCCAGGAGTGATCCCTGAGCATAAAACCAGGCGTAAGCCCTGAACATCAGTAGGTGTGCCTCCCTCAAAAAAAAAAAAAAAAAAAAAAAAAGATTTTCTAAACTAATTTATTGGTAGTGAAGAAGGTAATGGTTGTACATAAGGTTAGTGTCACTGTCACTTTCAGACTAACAGGTCAGTGTGTGACCCCCCCACTGCTACCAATCATCAGTACCAGTGTCAAGACAGGAGGGCATATAACATGTCTGTGTTAAAAGGTGGTTTCACAGATACCCTAGAAGGAGCTCCGCAGTATCCACAAATACCTGTGTCAGACTTTGAGAACATTCCCCATCAAATTACCAAGAATTATACAGAGGCGGAGAGATAGGACAGCAGATTAGGCACTTGCCTAGCTCACAGCAGAGTCAGATTCAGTACCCAGAATCACCAGTGGTCTCTTGAGCACTGCCAGGTATGATCTTAAAAAAAAATTTAAAAATCAGTACGGGGCCAAAGCAATAGTACTGCAGGCATTTGCTTTGCACACGGCCAACCTGGGTTTGATCCCGGCATCCTATATGATCCCCTGAGCACTACCAGGAGTAATTCCTGAGTGCAGAGCCAACCCCTGAGCATTGCCAGGTATGGCCCAAAAAGTTAAAAAAAAAAAAAAAAGAAAGAAAAAAAGAAAGAAAAGCAATAAAATTACTGAGAACTATTAAAGTTCTCAGTAATATCCCTGAGGTATCACAACATCCTAACTTACCCAAGTCATCAGAATTTCAATTCACTGTCTAGTGTTAGATGTGAGATTATGCTTAGTGTATGTTTCCATAAGCCTCTCAAATGTGTATTTAAAAGGAATTTAGGGCCAGAGCGATAGCCCAGCGGGTAGGGCATTTGCCTTGCACGCAGCTGGCCCATGCCGGCCCGGGTTCAATCCCTGGCATCCCATATGGTTCCCCGAGCACCGCCAGGAGTAATTCCTGAGTGCAGAACCAGGAGAAACCCCTGAACATTGCCAGGTGTGACCCAAAAAGCAAAAAAAAAAAAAAAAAAAGGAATTTATTTGGGGCTGAACAGATAGTACAATAGGTAAGGAGCTTCCCTTATACACAGTGAACCTAGGTTCAGTCCCTGGCACCCAAATGGCCTCCTGAGCCTGCAGGGGAGTGATCCCTAAGCAGAGAGCCTGAAATAAGCCCCAAGAATAGATAGCTGGATATGGGCCAAATACCAATCAAAAAAGGAAAATTAAAAACTAGACAGACAGACAGACATATAGATAAGATAGAAATTTGTTCACTAACCATTTTTGCACAATCAAAATATTCTGTTCTCGGGCCGGAGTGATAGCCCAGCGGGCAGGGCATTTGCCTTGCACTGTGCCGGCCTGGGTTCGATCCCGGCATCCCATATGGTCCCTCAAGCACCGCCAGGAGTAATTCCTGAGTGCAGAACCAGGAGTAGCCCCTGAGCATTGCCGGGTGTGACCCAAAAAGCAAAAAAAAAAAAAAAAAAAAAAAAAAATTCTGTTCTCATGGTGAATATTGACAGAGAAAAATGTTAGAGGCCAAACAAAGGTTTGCCTCAGACTTGAGATTTTAAGAGTGATGTGCCAGAACCAGTAAGCTGAGAGTGGAAGTACACCCTGGTCCCCCCTAACACCACCAGGAGCAGCCCTCTACCCCAAGAGAGGCAGGAATAACCAACCCCTAAGCACCACTACATGTGACCCAAAAGCCAAAAGAAAAATCCGTGTGTTTCATTCATCTGTCAGCTGTAAGTTGTGTTTGTAGAATCATGCTAATGCAAACAGAGTTACGCTAGACATCACTAACTGCCAAGAAGTGTAGAAAATCATACAAAACTCACTCCTTCCGCAGAGCCCAAGTGTTGCTTAAAAAATCAAAACAAGGTATCCTTATGTGTGAACTGTGGTGGGTTTTTCCTTTGTAATGAAAAAGCAATTTTTTTTTCTCATCTCTGAGCCATATTTCATCTACTAAACTAAGCTGTCTCGGAAACTAAGCCAGAAGGATAGCACCAGGGTTAAGGTGCTTGCCTTGCAGTGCATCCTAGTTTATCTCCTCTATGGCCCTGCCCCAGCCCCATACTGCCAAGGGTGATTTCTGACCAGAGATCCAGGAGTGAGCCCTGACCACTGCTAGGTGTGACCCAAAAATAAAACAAATAAAAATTAAAATAAGCTGAGTTGTTCTTCAGACTTTAAATCAAGTGTTTGTGTAACAGTAACTATGCCCTTAGCTTTCTGAATGAAATTGAAAGTTTGACATTAGTTGGGTTGTTTTTTGCAAGCAAATCATAATTAAGTTTTGCTTGTTTGGTTTTTGGTTTGGTTTGGTTTGTTTGTTTGGTTTTTCTCTAAGACCTTGTTCACCTTTCAAGGGAGAAGCGGAAAAGCAGTGACTAGATGCAGAGACATCAGTAGGACTTTGGGGCACTGTGTGTAGGTTATGTCTTGCTTTGTACTAAAGCATGGCGTTGTTTGCCTAGATTTAGAATCGTTTCCTTTCCTGTATTTCAATTTTTTGAAACATGAAATGCAAAGATCTGGAGCCAGGGATGTGACTCAATAGTGGAGTAACATCTTGTTATTTTTCTGAGGGTGATAGAAGTAATTGGGAAGTCAAAATAAAAACAAAGGTATCCATTTTTTCTTTTTTGGGTCACACCTGCCACTGCTCAGAGGTTACTCCTGACTCTGCGTTCAGGAATTACTCTTGGTGGTGCTCAGGGGACCATATGGGATGCCGGGATCGAACCTGCCGTGCTGGCGCTACAGCCCCCAGGTATCCAGTTCTTAATGAGAAAGTTCAAAATCTAGGGATTGAGTATTTAAAATTAAAGAAAAATAGCACGTGCATCCCATAAGTAAGGAGCTAGGCTCAATCCCAGGCACCATCCCTGTATTCCCCAGAATTATAGGAATCTATATACAAAAACAAATGTCTACAAACATGAAAACTGGTTTTCATGTTTGCAGTAGGCCTGGGGAGGGGTGGAACCCTCATGAGACTTAAGGCAGAATCTTAACTGGTGCTCAGTTCTACTTGCCAGTGTCTTAATAAATTTGAGAAACTATATTGGGCTATATATGGGGTAAGGGAAAAAAGATTTTATGCTAGAGATTGTATTAATGTCTTCGGTTTCACCAATAATTCAAGGCACATCCACTGCAAAGTTCAACAGGATTTACAGAGGGCCTCTCTCGACACTTAATTTTAAACCTTATATTAAAACCTGGAGAAAAGAAATCTGTCAAAGTAAAGTTTACTCCAATTCACAACAGAACTGTTTCTTCACTAATTATTATCAGGTATGTTCTGTGATTCAAGTGTGGGTTCATTTTTAATCCTTCCGTCATAGTTTTTTTAGAATTTAAGTATGTATATTGAATTTATAAAAAAAAAAACTTCAGTACATGTAAACATCACAGCTATAATATACACTTCCCTAGGTGCATATTATGTGATTTATGATTGTGTTTATACCTAAAAATCAAGTTATGTCTTACTGTACCTTACTTGACTCCTAAAATTGAAAAATTCTGGCTGGTCTAAATATTTTTAAGTTCTTAGAGTAATTTTTTTTCATTTTAAACTTAGTCTATTAATTTCTACCTAATGCTCTAAAATAACAGTAAAATACATTAAAACATTGTATAAATTTAATGAGAGATTAATCTATAATTCTGACTTTGCACAGAAATAACCTAACTGTGATGGACACTGTGATGGTTCAAGGACAAGGCACCACGGAAAACTTAAGGGTAGCGGGCAAGCTTCCGGGTCCAGGAAGTTCCTTACGCTTCAAAATCACAGAAGCATTATTGAAAGATTGTACAGATAGTGAGTATTCCTAATAGTTCCAAAAGCACATATTGCAGCATTTTCTTTCTCCTTTTTTTGTTGTTGTTGTTTTTTTTGTTGTTTTTGCTTTTTGGATCACACCTGGTGACACTCAGGGGTTACTCCTGGCTCTTCACTCAGGAATTACTCCTGGCAGGCTCGGGGACCATGGGGAAGCCGAGGACCGAACCCAGGCCGGCCACATGCAAGGCAAACACCCTACCCGCTGTGTCATCACTCCGGCCCTATTTCAGCATTTTCTTTCCAGTAGTAAATAAACTTTGAAGACAAATTTACTAGTCTTGGTCCATCTAGACCAAGGCTTTTGATCTTGGGAAGATTTTTAATGACTGTTTCCGTTTCTTTACTCATGATTGATCTTTTTAGGTGTTCTGTTTCCTCATGATTAAGTCTTTGGAGGTGATATCTGAAAATTCATTCATTCGTATCTTCTAGATTCTCCAGATTGGAGGCATAGAGTTGAAGAATAATGTTTCTATATGTGTACATGTTTATCTTAGTGAGACATGCATAGATTTTAAGGCAGCATCCTGAGTTTTCATTTGATTTGAATTTTTAAATCATAACAAACCTTAGAGGATTATTCTTTGTGAAAAATAAAACAATTTTTTTTGCCACTTATAGTGACAGAAAAATAAACTACTTCCTGATGAAATCTGGGTAATAGTTGATCATTCTGTTTTGGATTTACTCCTGATTTCACAGCTTCTAGAGATTCATAAAATGAAGTTTTATCAACCAGTGGTTCTGAATTTGTATTTGAGTTTAATACACCCATTCCATACCATATGTTAGACGTTCATAATGTAATAATTTTTATATAATTAATATGTTAATTGCATAAACCTTGATCACACAGTTACAGGATTTATACTTTTGATTTTTTTCCTTTAGGTTTAAGATTAAGAGAACCTAATTTCACATTGAAAAGAACATTTAAAGTAGAAAATACAGGACAACTTCAGATTCATATAGAATCCATTGAAGTGAGCGGCTACCCATGTGAGGGATATGGCTTTAAAGTTGTTAATTGTCAAGAGTTTGTGCTAAGCGCCAATTCCTCTAGAGACATTATCATTTTGTAAGTATTTTACTATATGATGTAATGAATCACTAGCCTCATGTTAACTTAATTCTGAAGATCTAAGCTCTATACAAAGTTAGGTTTTCAAACTCAATCTTTGGCTTAAGAAACTTCTTTCTCCAAAGTTGATCAAATAATATTAGACCCATTTTCAAAATTATTTTCAGGATTATGTTGAAGCGTAATGTACTAATAAGAAACTGACTGTAAATTTTCAGTGTTATCAACAGAGAAGACACTCTCATATGTACACTTTTTCTGTGTTCATATTATATTTCAGTCTGAAGATAATACCTATGCAGGTGTTAGTTACCGCATACTGTAATAATTGACACTTAAGTTGTAAAGTTTGTGTAATAGAATGTAGCAGGTACTGTACAGTGAACTATAATAATTTATATTTTGCTATAAAAATATAAGTAATAAAATGTAACCTCTGTCCCAGTTAGTTGAATGTTAATTTTATAACCTTCAGTGGATATTTATTCTTAATAACTATATTACTCTGTATAAGACTTACTAAGTGACATCTAAAGGTACAATTTGGAATCCAAGATGTCTTTCTCAAAGTATAGATCATCTGACTGAGGAGCACATAATTAACCAAAAATTAACATAAAATATCTGGGACAGAAAGCCATGACACAGAAAGAAAAGGAAAGATCGCTAGGGTTAGGATTTTTTTTTTTTTTTTTTTTAATTTTACTGTATAACCATGAGATAGACAATTACAAAGCTGTTCATGATTTGCTTTCAGTCAAACAGTGTTACAGCACCCTTCCCTCCACCAACACACATTTCCCACCACCAGTGTCCCCCGTTTCCCTCACCCACCCATGCACCCCCACCTGCTACCATGGCAGGCACTTCTCTCTCTCTCTCTCTCTCTCTCTCTCTCTCTCTCTCTCTCTCTCTCTCTCTCTCTCTTTTGAGCATTGTGGTTTGCAAAGATACACTGAGGGACTATCATGCATATCCCTTTATCTGCTTTCAGTACTCAGTTCTAGTTTAGCATTACCGTTTCCAACTGTAGCCTTGGATATTAGTCTCATTATATATACACTTTTTATATAGGACGATTTTTCAAAAAGGATAAAAGCATTAATGGTAATATATTTTGGGACAAGAATATGTCGTTAGATAAAGGAGGGAAAAGAATACTCAAATATGTCTTTCTGAATTAGTAATTCTGGGGAACTAATTACTGCCTTTTTTAATGTAATTTTTCCATATACCCACAGACATAGTTGCTTTTTATTAAACCCATGGAACAATACTGTCTGCCACATTAAATTAAGGATGAAGTTAAAGAAGATTCTAAACTTCCATTACATTTCAAAATTGTATCAGGCTGGTTTTATACTTAAATTGTTTGCAGTATATTTTTTAAAACATAGTCTCACTACCATCATTTTGTTTTAGGTTTACTCCTGATTTCACTGCTTCTAGAGTTATCCGTGAACTGAAATTTATAACAACCAGTGGCTCTGAATTTGTATTTGTGTTGAATGCATCCCTTCCATACCATATGCTAGCAACCTGTGCAGAAGCCCTACCTAGACCCAACTGGGAGCTGGCTCTGTACATCATCATCTCAGGAATAATGAGGTACTTGTATCTTCTTCGAGATTAGTATTCAGGCATCACTTGACACTTTTTCATCAAATAAATGTATTTTTGTGTGACAGTCACTCTTCTGAGTAACAAAGATCAAAACATACCTCTCTGCCTTTGTCAAGCTCTCATATACCCATGGACATGATCACTGCCAAATTCTTCTTAATAGCATATGTGATAAATAGGTCTTTTCCACCTTATAAGTCTGTTATTAAAATTAAGTACGTGTTAATTTAAAAAAATTAAATGCATCACTGTCAGATAAAATTACAGTAAATCCTCATTTAATGTTGTTGCTAAGTTCTAAGAAACTGATTTTAACAAAAATAAAGTATAGTAAAGCCAGGTCTATCTTCTTCAATATTGGCCCTATTTTTTTTCTTAAAGCAAAATAGCTTCTGGGCCAGAGTGATAGGTAGGGCATTTACCTTCTTGCACACAGCTGACCCAGGTTCTGCTCCCAGCATCCTGTACAGTAACTGGAATGCTGCTAGGAGTGATCCCTGAGCACAGAGCCAGGAGTAACCCCTGAGTGTTGTGCACGCACGCACGCACGCACACACACACACACACACACACACACACACATACCCCTCCCCCAAATGACTTCTGATAAAATGACATTATTTCAGAACCTATTGTGCTTGGTTTGGCTTATATAGTTTATTCAGCATAATGATCCATTCCTCTTAAACAACATAGAAGTGATTAGTAATATTTTTAGAAAGATTTTCAAATCCTTGGTTTTCTTTTTTTTTTTTTTTTTTTTTTTGAAGTAAAACAGGTTTTATTAAGGAGGTTTTAGGAAAGGGAAGGAAGAGGGAAAGTGAGAGACAGAGTACACATCTCAAGAGGGGAGATGCAGGCAACGCAGGTGCTCGGGCACCACATGTGCTTTCGGCTACATGGGCTCAGGCAGAATGTGTGTCCATGCAGCATGTGTGCGCCCAAATCCTTGGTTTTCAATGTATTTCTTTTCTGTGTTTTGTGAATCAAAGCTTCTTGTTTCTAAATTAATTTACAGTTTTCCCACCTATCTTTTTTTCGTTTTGTTTTGTTTTTTTTGGGTCACACCCAGCAATACTCAGAGGTTACTCCTGGCTCTGCACTCAGGGAATTACTCCTTGCAGTGCTTGGGGGACCATATGGGATGCCGGGGATCGAACCCGGGCCGGCACAGGCCAGCCGCATGCAAGGCAAACGCCTTACCCGCTGGGCTATCGCTCCGGCCCCTTCCCACCTATCTTTTAAGAGAACAGAATTGATATAAAGAGGATAAACCCTTGGTAAAATGCAGTATCCAGGAGGCCAGAGCGATAGCCCAGCGGGTAGGGCATTTATTTGCCTTACACGGCCAGCCCATGCTGGCCTGAGTTCAATCCCGGCATCCCATATGGTCCCCGAGCACCTCCAGGAGTAATTCCTGAGTGCAGAGCCAGGAGAAATCCCTGAGCATTGCCGGGTGAGACCCAAAAAGCAAAAATAAAATAAAATGCAGTTTCTATCCTTGGGGCTAGAAATAGTACAGCCATAGGGCACTTGCCTTGCACACATCCAACCTGAGTTCAATCCTGCACTCCATATAAATCCCTGATTTCCTCCAGCAGTGATCCCTGAGCACAGCCAGGAGTAAGCTCTGAGCACAACTGAGTATGACCCAAAAAGAGAAAAGAAAAAAGTATATTTCATGCCTGTTTTGATATAAATTATTAATTCTTCCATTTAAATCTCCATGTAATTAGCATTCTTAAAAAAATTGATGTGCAAACTTTCATCCATAATGCTTTGTTTTGCCTTGTCTTTTGTCACAGACATCCTTTTGTTTGGAGGGGAGCCCTGGGGAGACCTCTCCAGCTGTGCTCAAGCCTCTCCTCACAGTGCTTGGGCAGTTGTGTGGGCCTGGTGGTGCTGGGGAACAGGGATCAAACTCAAGGCTTTGTGCATGCAACCAGCCCTTCGATCTGTCTCCTAGTCCCATGTATCTTTGTTCTTGTTATCATATTATACTATGGAAACACTGCCATTAATACCATATTTTGTTACTATTGCACTAACAGATGAATCCCAATTTCCAACTTCTGTGTCCCCTGCAGTGCACTCTTTCTTTTGGTCATTGGAACAGCTTATTTAGAAGCCCAAGGAATTTGGGAGCCATTTCGACGGCGACTATCCTTTGAGGCCTCTAACCCCCTTTGATGTGGGAAGACCATTTGATCTCAGGAGAATCGTTGGTATTTCATCCGAAGGAAAGTATGTTCATGTGTTGAAAATACGTTTTTTAATATGCATAGATTTGGCTAATGTGATTAAATGAAAAATAAGCTTGTTTTCATCTTTGCCTAGGCAAGGTAGGGGGGTAACATTTTAATTTTAATTGCTTAATAATACCCTGTATTTAGCCCTTAATTACTCAGAACTCATAGCAGATGCTGTATTTTTACTATATTAGTAAGAGTTTAAGTATTCTTAGGTCACAGGCTTGATTCTTAAATTCTGATCTTTTTCTTAGAGTACTTCATGGGGTGGTTGTACTGATGAAATAAAAATGTGTCTGTCTTAAATTTACTCACCTGCAATTGGTCCTTTTTTTCCAGCTTGAACTCACTAAACTGTGAGCCTGGTCACAGTCGGGGCTTCTGTGGAGCAAGCAGCTCATCGGCCCGGCCCAGCGCTGGGAGTCATAAACAGTATGGCCCGTCTGTTCACCCACACAGCAGTCACAGCAGCAGAAACTCAGCTGATGCAGAAAGCATCAGAGTGAAAAACACAAGTACCTCTAGCAGGACTTCTGCACAGTCTACTAGTAAATCAAACCCCCTTGTCTTAGATTCGAATGCAGTGGGCCAGGGTCATGCAGCAGGCAGGAAGTCCAAAGGAGCAAAGCAGAACCAGCACAGTAGCCAGCACCATGTCCACAGCCCATTGGAGCAGCACTCACCACTGCCACCGTTACCAACAGTGCCTCAGCACCAGGAGCCACAGCCAGAGAGGCTGTCACCCGCCCCCTCACCCACCCTTCCCACCCAGAACGTGCCAGCAGTACAAGGCACAGCTCAGAGGACTCAGACATCACCAGTCTCATAGAAGCCATGGACAAAGACTTTGACCATCATGACTCCCCACCCCTGGAAGTGTTTACAGAGCAGCCACCATCACCATTGTCTAAAAGCAAAGGTAATCACTACTTCGCGGTCAGAAAAGCACAATTGGGCTAGAGCAATAGTACAGCAGGCGGGCGTTTGCCTTGCATGCAGCAAACCGGGTTCAGTCCCCAGCATCCCATTCAGTCCCCCGAGCACTGCCATGTGTAATTCCTGAGTGCAGAGCCAGGAATAAGCCCTAAGCGTCTCCAGATATGGCCCAAAACAAAACAAAAAGGGAAAGAAAAGCGCAAATGCTGGAGAAGAACCAGTGCATGTTTGAGTGCTGCAATTACAGATGTGGTAAACCATCTTCTCAGTTGTTTTGGCACAGATCAGACTTGAACTAAGTAGAGACATTTGTTTGTCATAAGAGAATGTTTCTTATGACTGGAGCCTGAGTGATAGTCCAGTGGGTAGGGCGTTTGCCTTTGGATGTGGCTGACCCAGGTTCCATCCCCAGCATCCCATATGGTCCCTGAGCACCTCCAGGAGTAATTCCTGAGTGCAGAGTCAGGAGTTACCCCTGAGCATTGCCGGGTGTGACCCAAAAAAAAGCAAAAAAAAAAAAAAAAAAAAAAAGTAGAATCCCCTATATAATCTATACCTCAGAGTAGGTCAAGTCACTGTCTGCTTTTGTAAATAAAGCTTTATTGGAACAAGCCAAGCGCATTCAGTTATGTCTGTTGGCTGTTCCCATGCTGCAGCAGCACAGGTAAGTAGTTGCAGCAGAGACTATAGTGTCCATAAACATGAAACTATTGATTATTGAGCACATTACAGAGATTCTCCTCTGCTTTGGAGTTCAACTTACTGTATTGATTACCTTCTCTTCAGTGGCAAATTCCCTGAAACCTAATGCTCTGTAACATCAGTGTTTCCCATCTTATGGTTCCGGTGGATTAGGTATGTGGCTGCAGCTTAGTTGGGTTCCCTGGCTCTTACACGACCACAGTTAAGGTCTTGGCCTAGACTAAATTATCTTAGGATTCAGCTCTTCATGACCTGTTGGACTGCCGGTCTCGGCTACTTGTCGTCTCTGGCCGGTGGTCTGTTGCGGTCCTCTCCATTGGGCTGCTCAAAGCAGATGAAGTCACGAGATAAAACAAGCAAAAGGACCAGAGGAAAAACAGACTAGCCAGACAGAAGTCACAGTATTTTATGACTTAGCTTGAGAAGTCAAGATCACACAGCTAGTGGAGGGATGGGAATGTAACCTGAATGGGAACCTGCCTCCGACTTCGCCACTGGGACTCTGGCACCCCTCACCTCCTTCGTGTCACCATGAGCCTTCCTTCTCCACACAAACTTGTAAAGCATTTAGTGATTTCAAAATGCCATCACTCTATGAAGTATGAAAAAAAATTGTAGGACAGATGAACCAATTCATCAAGACCCACTGGACTCTGCAGTTAAAAGCAGTATGTCTTTTAAAAAAAATGAAAATTAAAAAAGCAGTATGTCTTATTGCACATAAATTATGCCTCCATAAAGTTAATTTATTTTTAATACTCTAATCACAAAGTCAAATGTGACTTAGAAGGCTTTAGAGAAGAAACAAAGAGAAAGAAATCTTTGTCAGTCAAAATCTAATCTCTTTCAGAATTAGTTTTCTTATCTTTTTTGTTTCTTCTGTTTGAAAATTGAGAGTGATTCTACTGTGGTTTTTCTCCAGGGAAAGGAAAAACTCTTCAACGCAAGGTGAAAGCACCTAAGAAGCAAGAGGAAAGGGAGAAGAAGGGAAAAGGAAAAGTCCAGGAAGATGAGCTGAAAGACTCTTTGGCTGACGATGACAGCTCCTCCACCACCACAGAGACCTCCAACCCGACACGGAGCCTCTCCTCAAAGAGGTAGGCAGAGGCTTTCCAGACAGGCGCACGCGAGAAGGCCGTGTCTCCTCAGTATGCTCATAGATCCGGCTTCCTAAGTCGGAAGAAATGCTTCTGTCTGACGTTTCTGTACAGGTTCTGAGGATCAGTTCTCCATGTGCATTCACAGATCGAGGGGTGAATGTCTTCATTTCCCCTGGGGAAGAACATTAGGAAGATGCTAATCAAAGAAAATAGTTAGGAATTGGAAATTCGGCTTGAAAGTTAAGGACTCTGGATTAATAGCTTCTCTAGACGATGAAGTTTGTTTCAAATATTACTATCAGGCCAGAGCAATAGTACAGCGGGTAGAGTGCTTGCCTGGCATGCATTCAACTCAGGTTCAATCCTTGGCATCCCTATGGTCATCCAAGCACCACTAGAAGAGATCCCTGAGGGTAGAGCTAGAAATATTACCCCTGAGCATTGCCAGATGTGGCCCAAAAAATACATAAATTTAAATTTGTTTCACTATCGAGAGGATATAAGAGATTATACCTGGGAAATTATATTGGATGTGCCCTGTTATCTCTCTGCTAACACAGTGGTATTCATTCATTGGCAGTTTGGTATGTTTCCTGCCCAAGTAGGTAGAACAACAGTGACCTGGTGGCAGTGTACCCAGAGAAAAGGAGGAATGCCCTGGACTTTGCAGTCCCCTGGAGCCAGGGTCTCAGCTCAGCACATGAGCACACTGAGGCTGCTTTAGCTTTGCATCTCTCAGCTCTCAGGAAGGTCCCAAGCTTCGCTAACCCTGCACAGAGCCTGGCACACAGTGGACGTTCAGTATATGTGGATGGGGCTATTGTTGGGTGTGTCCGAGAGGGAGGAAGAAGTGGACACAGAGAAGGCAGGGTATAGCAACCATTTTCAACATCCAGATTCCTCAGCTCGTCAGAGCTCCACCCAAGAGAGAAGCCAATCTAAAGCTCAGATCATCAGAACCCCAACCTAGAGAGAAGCCTATTTCAGACACAGATTGAGTACCCAGACGGCAGAGCCTGGCAAGCTACCCGTGTAGTATTTGATATGCCAAAATCAGTAATAATAATAGACCTCATTCCCATGACCTGAAGGAATGATTTGAGACTCTTCATATTCCTGGAGTGAGCAGATGCCCTTAGGCTATACTAGCATGCTAACACGGACAAATAGAGATGTTACTGGCACCACTTGAGCAAATCAATGAACAACAGGAAGACAAGTGATACAAGTGATTTTTAAATAAGTATATTTCTGGGGCCGGAGCGATAGCCCAGCGGGTAGGGCGTTTGCCTTGCATGCAGCCGGCCCATGCTGGCCCGGGTTCGATCCCGGCATCCCATATGGTCCCCGAGCACCGCCAGGAGTGATTCCTGAGTGTAGAGCCAGGAGAAACCCCTGAGCATTGCCGGGTGTGACCCTAAAAGCAAAAAAAAATAAATAAATAAATAAATAAATAAATAAATAAGTATATTTCTATTTAAGACAATCCTATTACAGCCTTTAATTTTGTGGGACTGAATTTCCTTTTCAGTTTTAATCTAGTGACCTAAGAAATAATTTTTTAAGACATCTAGCCATGTAATGGGCATATATTAATTTTCTAAACAAAATTCCTGGATGTGGGACAGAAGAGATGATACAGTAGGTAAGGCCTTGCACTTGGCCATTCCATGTTCAATCCATGGTGCCCCCTGTGATCTCGCAATCCCTCCTGGACACCAGTTATGATCCATAAACAAAAAAAAAATTAATTTCCAAATAACATTTTTCTTGCCAAATCCCTTTGCAGATGCCTTCACATCTGCTCTACTGTTTCTGTCCAATGTCTCTGCAGTTCACAGCTAGTATTAGAATTCTGCATTTAGTTCCATTTTTCTTTTATGCCTTTCCAGTATTTTCCTAACCATAGTGACCTCTCCGGCTGAGTCATCCGCCAGCCTTCCCTCTGTACCCACTAGCATAATTCTTATCTGTTGTTTTCCCTCTCTGGCATGTCTTTCTTCCCTGTCATTTGTTTCCTTGCAGACAGCTCAGAGCTCACAACCTTCACGATTACCCTCCTACCCCTGAGCCATTGCAGTTGCTGCACACTCTTGCTCTAAAACTCTGCTGCTTTTATTTTTTTCGTGACTGATATTTGTGCCAACTGGGCTGGAGCTATAGTCCAATAGGTAGGGCTCTTGCCTTGCACGCGGCCGACCCAGGTTCGATCCCGGCACCCCATATTGTCCCCAAAGCACTGCCAGGAGTAATTCCTGAGTGCAGAGCCAAGAGTAACCCCAGAGCATCGCCGGATGTGACCCAAAAAGCAAAAAAAAAAAAAAAAAAAATGGGGGCTGGTGTGGGAATGGGGAGTAGGTGGTGGTCTGTGGCCTTTGGTGGTGGTAGGGCCACATTGATGGTGGAACTGGTGTTGAACAATGAATACTGGTGACAAGTGAACTATGAGGAAGTTTGTCAATCACGGTGTTTTAATATTTAAAAAATAAATAGATAACATAAAAAAATGGGAGCTTAGGGGTCAAAGTGATAGTACTGTGGGCACTTGCCTTTGCATGTGGCCGACCTGAGTTCTGTTACCAGCATTCCACATGGTCCCCCTGAGCACTTCTAGGAGTAGTTCCTAAGTGCAGAAACCAAGAGTAACCGCAGAGCATCACTGAGTGTGGCCCAAAAACCAAAGTAATAATTATGACAATAAAGATAAACAAAGAACAGAGCTTATTATTTTTTTTAAATGATGTGTTTGTTTTGTCTCTTTGTGTCACAGTCTTCGAATTGGACCATTTCAGTAATTTTCACTCAACCTTGTCAGCAGTTAAATGTGCTGTTCTCTTTTTTTTTTTTTTTTAGGATACAGAAAAGCAAAAAGGGAAAACAAGCCATGCCTGAAAAACATGAAAGTGAGATCTCTCAAACAAAGCAAAAAAGCAAAAAACTTTTAAATGTTAAAAAAGAAATCCCAACAGATGTGAAGTCCAGGTGAGAAAAGAAAATGGGAATAGAGATAAGATACATAAGTGTCTGTAGAAAACTCTCCAGGGTTTTCGTTGGTTGTATATAGGGGGTTTGTTTGTATTTTTATTTTCAGCAGAACCCAAATTGATCACATATCACATTCCTCCTGCTCTTGTTTTGCTCCACCTGATGATGTTCAGCTATAACTCTGAGCTCTGCACTCAGCTTAGGGCACCAAATGTGATGCTAGGGGTCAAGCCTGAGCCAGTTGCATGCAAGGCAAGCACCTAGCCTGCTGTACTGTCTGTCTGACCCTGCACTCTTGCTCTTTTTTTTTTTCTTCTTTTTTGGGCCACACCAGGCGCTGCTCAGGGGGTTACTCCCGACTCTTCGCTCAGGAATTACTCCTGGCAGTGCTTGGGGGACCATATGGGATGCCGGGATCGAACCCGGTCGGCCGCTTACAAGGGAAACACCCTACCCCTGTGCTATCGCTCCGGCCCCTGCTCTCTTGCTCTTTCTGATACATAACCATCACTGTTGTTGGTCAGGGCAGCCACATGGTTCTGATGTCGTGTGTAAAAGGCAGCATTAGAAACTGATTTCAGTAACATTCAGGTGGTTCCCACTTCTCTTCACCAGGCTTGGTTGGGAGATTTTGAGTCTGCATCATTGAGCATGAATCCCTGGCTAGGGTCAGGCAGGCCAGCAGGGCCTCAGGAGTCTCAGTGCAGACTTGCGCTGTGGCCTGACTGAGAGGAAGGGGTGGCTTCCCTAAGCGATTCTATTTTTAAGGGAAGGTAAAAGGTAGTATAGATACCAGGGTTATTTTCTGTGCATGGTTATTAGTCTGGGGGATGAGGGGAGGCTGAGAACTGGGTAAATGAATCACTTGTCACTGTCTTCCCGTTGTTCTCGATTTGCTCAAGCGGGCACCAGTAACATCTCCATACGTCCTTTTGCATGCTAGTGTAGCCCAAGGGCAGCTGCTCACTCCAGGAACATGAAGAGCCTCAGACCATTCGTTCAGGTCGTGGGAATGAGGTTTATAATTGTTACTGGGTTTTGGCATATCAAAAACCATACGACCAAAAACTATACGACAAAAACTATCCGACACAGGTAGTTTGCCAGGCTCTGCCATGCAGATGGTGTACTCTCGGTACTAGGCTCTCAGTTCATGCATTTACTGTTGAACTGCAATGGGGGAGAAATCAGCTTGTCTCTTGGGTGGAACTCTGACGAGCTGTGGAGTCCGGATGTTGGAAATGGCGGCCCTCATGGTGTGGGGGGGTTCCTCTGGCTTCTTGTGAGGTTCTGTTGGGATGGCGGGCCAGGGCTAGAACTCAGCTTCCCTCCCGGATGCCTTATGATCAGCTGAACACAGGGAGAGCTGGTAGCACCTCTGCCCTGTGTATCTAAATGAATTAACATTTATCAAAATAAATAAAGAATAGCTTTCCTGCTCCCCATACTTAAAATCAACTAACTGAAAGATAATTCACATCAACCCACCTTTTCTGACTTTTTTTTCCCTCTTCAAAAGTGGAGCTTTTGAGGTCAGAGAAATACTACAGTGAGTAGGGTACTCATCTTGATTACAGCCAGCCCAGGTTCAGAGAGATACTACAGAGGGTAGGGTACTCATTTTGATTACAGCCCAGGTTCAGAGATACTATAGTGGGTAGGGTACTGACTTAATTACGGCCAGCCCAGGTTCAGTATTAGCACCACAGAAGGTCCCTGAGCACTAAGTCAGGAGTGAACCAGATGTGACCCAAAAAAACAAACTATAAAGATGGAGTTTTAAATAACCTTTTTAGAAGTCAAAGGAGGAGGCTAGAGCTATTAATAGCACAGTGGGGAGGGCATTTGCCTTGCATGCGGCCAACCTGAGTTTGATCCCCAGCATCCCATTTGGTCCCCTGAGCACCGCCAGGAGTAATTCCTGAGTGTAGAGTCAGGAGTAATCCCTGAGCATTGCCAGGTATGACCCAAAAAAGGCCAAAAAAAAAGTCAAAGGAGGACAGAGGGCTATTTTTTATTAAGTTTTATAAAACAGTAAGAGTCACTCATAAGTAGTGGGTTTCCATATTAGTTTATTATCCTGGTATAATTTTTATTTGGAATTAACCAGTACCTTTTGGATTTCTGGTTAGCTCCTGTATTAATTCCACATACAGTATCTAATTTCTATAGAAAATGTTGTGAAATATGGAAAAAGCAGAACTAAAAGAGGAGGTGGAGCAATAGTACAGTGGGTAGGACATTTGTCTTGCATGTGGCCAATCTAGCTTTGATCTCTAGCATCCCATATGCTCCCCTGAGCATTGCCATAGTAACCACTGAACATCACCGGGTATGACCGAAGAAAGCAAAGAAAAAAATTAAACTGAAAAAAAAATTAAACTGTCCCTTGACCTCTACTTTATTAAAGTTTGGAATAACGGGGCCAGAGCAATAGCACAGCGGGGAGGGTGTTTGCCTTGCATGCGGCCGACCCAGATTTGATCTGATCTCTGGCATCGCATATATGGTCCCCGAGCACTGCCAGAAGTAATTCCTGAGCAAAGAGCCAGGACTAATTCCTGAGCATCGCTGGATGTGACCCAAAAATAAAAAAAAAATAAATGGATGGATGGATGGATGGATGGATGGATGGATGGATGGATGGATGGATGGATGGATGGATGGATGGATGGATGGGTAGAGAGAGAGATAGAGAAAGAGAGAGAGAAAGATAGAGAGATAGAGAGAGAGAGATCGGTACATAGAGAGAGAGAGAAATAGAGAGAGAGAAAGAGTGAATGAGTTTGGGATTAAGGATTGGGGCTGTTTCGGGTCCTCAACAGTATTGGAGCCCGTTGGGTTCCTTGGTCATGTTCGAGACCGAGACCATCCCTTTGGTTGATGAACAAAGAACCACGGGCACTGACTAAAAAGTCCAAGGCTTTACTTCTTTTAGCTCCACTCCACACACATTCTGACCCCCAAGCTGCAAGAGATCAATCTTATGCACAGGCTGGGAGCAGGGCATAACCAAAGTAAAACAGTGAGGTGAAAACTGGCTTCCTGGGGCCGGAGCGATAGCCCAGCGGGTAGGGTCTTTGCCTTGCACGGCTGGCCCATGCCGACCTGGGTTCAATCCCGGCATCCAATACGGTCCCCGAGCACTGCCAGGAGTAATTCCTGAGTGCAGAGCCAGGAGTAACCCCTGAGCATCGCCGGTGTGACCCAAAAAGCAAAAAATAAAAAATATAAAAACTGGCTTCCTCTTATCAGTGTAAAATCCCCCAGGGGCCAGGCCCAGGCTTACCAGGGCTTTTGAGGCGCTTTTCTCTCTTCTAGTCTAGTAAACAATCACTTCAATAATATTTCTATTTATTTTGTTTAAACATGATAAGAGAGACAGACATAAATCTACACTTGGGATTAAACCTATTATGTGATCTTTCCTGGGTAGATCACGTCATTTGACCCAGACTACATTCTCCTTACCAGATTGAACATATCCATTCCCCTCAGGGTCCTATCACCAGAAACCTCAGAAGACAAGGTAACAGTCCTAAGTGCTCTGCTCCAGCTGCTGACTTCCACAGCATATCTTAGGTAGCTGTGTTCTGACCTTGCTCTAAACTCTGGGCCAGAACTTTCTCTAAAAGTTGTCCCATTTCCTGGCTGGTTCCGTTAGGGCCCCAGCCTGTGTCCTGGCCAATACTGTTTCCCCTGATTGAAACCCTATCATAAACAACTTTGTAAATATCTATCGCACAATGTTATAATTAATAAATAAATGAATAAATATATGAGTGAATAAATAAACTTAATTCCATAAAAAATAAAATAAAAGTCCCATTTGGAAGCCAAGGTGAAGTCTTTTCCTGATACCATAAGATACCCCTCTTAGGGACCCTCTTTTTGGGTGAAGGAATTAGAATCAGTCTAAAGGCCACTGAGGATTATAGTTGGGAAATATGGCAGAAACCCAGGAGTAAATAATTTAGAGTTAAATAACTCACAACTGCACTGCTCTGTCTTTTTGTGTTTATACAAAAGATCCCTTAGCATAAACATGCAAAAGACTTGATTACAAAAGACTTCTCCTTGATTGAGAAGGAGAAAAACAATCCCTCATTAGCAATACAAAAACCCAGGGCTAGCAAGTATAGTAAGTAATCCACTGAATAACCTTTTTTTAAGAATGCTTTATTAATGAGATCACACTTTCTGTATTGTTCTATTTACTTCTTGGAAAGGGACCTATGTTGAAAATGGCCAGGTGGATGTGGGCAGTTTAAGCTGTTTGTCATTTGAGGTCCAGTAGAAATTCTCAGTGGACCCTATCCAGAACCTAGTAGAAATTGGTTCCTTCTAAAAGTGAGAACTTGGGAACAGTGAAAGGAAACTGATGATGTGCATAAAGAACTGAAGGATCAGAGGAGGGGAGGCCAGAGAGGTATAGAAGTAATGAAGGATGGGGATACAGAGTCATTACGGTGAAAAATGCAGAGATACATCCTTCTTACTACTCTGAACCAGCCTCTGAACTTGGGGAGATTCTTAAAGAAAAGCATGCTCTTTGCTCACTCAGTCTCACACTGATTGCATCCCTTTCTTCATGCTGGGAATCGCAGGAGTTTGGGCAGAAGTTACAGAAGGGGAACTGATTTCTGTCAGCTGTGTCTCAGTCTTCAGAAATACCCATGTTCATGTCACCACCTGGCAGCGGCTTCATCTTGGACACTACAGGCAGCTTTGAAAGCATCTCTCTGGTCCATATGGCTAAATGCCTCATGATGTTGGTTCCCTGCTGTGGGCTGTCTGCCCACTTCTTTCATCCTACAGGCTTCTTCTCTTTCCCTGAAAGTCCATGCTTTCTTCAGCAAGCTGTGGGACTGTAAAATAGCCCTTGTTCCTCCCATTTTGCTGTGCTTTGTTTTGGAGCCACACACAGTGTTGCTCAGGGTTACTCATAGCTCTGCACTCAGGAATCACTCCTGGCAGTGCTCGAGGGACCATATGGGATGCCAGGGACTGAACCTGGGTCAGCTGCATGCAGGGTAAGCACCCTCTCCACTGTACTACCTCTCTGGCCCCTCTCAGCTGACAGGAAGTTCAGAATCAATTAAATGTCCTGTGTGTGTCTGTGTCTGAGTCTGTTTATTTGGTTAAACTTAACTCTAATAT
Organism: Cryptotis parvus; assembly: GCA_021461705.1. NCBI lineage: Eukaryota > Metazoa > Chordata > Mammalia > Eulipotyphla > Soricidae > Cryptotis > Cryptotis parvus. Next base: position 244,468 of record JAJIBD010002087.1, read on the forward strand.
TTTTATATAAATATACTTTGGAATAAATAATTGTGCACCCAAAAATTAAAGTACATTTGAAATTAATAAAATGAGTTTGTAGATTTTGTCTAGTCTTGACAATGGCTCAAAATGAAGAAGAAAATTCACATCACCCCACTTGAGTTAAAAATGTACTGCTGCTGTTGGGACCCAAGCAACAGTACAGTGGGAGGGCATTTGCCTTGCATGCCATCGACCTAGGTTTGATCCCTGGCACACCATATGGCCCCCAGCACCACCAAGAGTAATCCTGAGCAGCACCACCAGGAGTAATCCTGAGCATCTCTGGGTATGACCCAAAAAACCAAAAAGGAGTGCTGCTGCTGTGCCATGGGCCATGTTGAAGACTATGAGTAGTCAAGATGCTGAGAGACTCACAAGCAGAATGACTTGCACTGAAAGACTACAGAGCTGAAATTTTGTGCTAAAAAGTGTTACTCAGGGGCTGGAGCAATAGCACAGTGGGTAGGGCATTTGCTTTGCATGCAGTCAACCTGGGTTCAATCCTCGTCATCCCATATGGTCTCCCAAACAATCCCAGGGGTAATTCCTGAGCGAAGAACCAGAAGTAACCCCTGAGCATCGCCGGTGTGACCCAAAAAAGCAAAGATAGGTAGGTAGGTAGGTAGGTAGGTAGGTAGGTAGGTAGGTAGGTAGAGAGAGAGAGAGAGAGAGAGAGAGAGAGAGAGGAATAAATAAGTGTTATCCAGATTGTCTGAGGTAGGTGCGCTAACTCATTCTGTATTGCTAAGTAGCAGACCTCAGTTCACTCTGAGCACTTGGATGGCAGGAGCTGAGAGTCTCACCAGTCTTCAGTTAAAGCTTAGATAGCTTATGCCTCAGGAAGCCAAATTAGTAAATTGTGTGATTAAAAATGTCATCAGGAACTTCTGCTTTCTCCAGAACAAGGAAATAAAATTTGAATTTTCCATTCACTGTTGCTTTACAGTTCTTTAGAGCTATCCTTTACTTCCCCATTGGAAAGTAAGCAACGTAGAAATCTCCCAACCAAGATTCCTCTTCCAACTGCATTGACAAGTGGATCCAAATCACGAAATTCCCAAAAACGAAAGGTATTTTCATTTTGGTCATACAGATATTTTCATATTTTCATAACCCTGTATATTAATATCTTCTAAACCATGAGTTACCAATAATCTGTTAAATTATTAGTCATGGTATAGCATATGGTTGTGTTTCCATCCTCATTATATGGCTCTTTGAAATAGGCCTTGAAGAAAGGCATCATGGCCCATTAGTGACTGACTTTCCTGATTTCTTTCTGCAGGTACAAGTAAGTTGGTGGATAACAGGCCGCCTGCCCTATCAAAGTTCCTCCCAAATAGTCAAGAACTGGGCAATACTAGTAGCTCTGAGGGTGAGAAGGACTCTCCGCCGCCAGAGTGGGATTCTGTGCCCATTCACAAGCCTGGGAGCAGTAAGTATGATTTAGAAACCTTTGTGCTCCACCACTCACACACTCATAGCCACCCCGGCATGAGAGCTCCAGAGCGCTGCTGTTGTCAGAGAGCCCCTCTGTGGTTGACTGGAGCTGGCTTTTATCAGCTAGCAAATACGCATCTTGAAGAGTCAGAGAGATTCTTCACACAAGAGAACTCAATAGATCACTCACATCAGAGCTCTCTTACCTCAGAGAGGTGATACACCAGCACACAGAACTTTCTCAGACATACGAAATGGCATCTCACCTGTTAAGATTATTTGCGATTAAGAAGAATTTAAGTAATGGGGCCGGAGTGATAGCACAGCGAGTAGGGGCGTTTGCCTTGCACGCGCTGACTTGGGTTTGATCCCCGGCATTCCATATGGTCCCCACGCACTACCAGGAGTAATTCCTGAGCAAAGAGCCAGGAGTAACCCTTGAGTGTCGCCAGGTGTGACCCAAAAGAAAAAAAAAAAAGAATTTAAGTAATGAGACCTCAGTAAATTGAATGAGGCCAAAAAAAAAAAAAAAACACCTTTAAATGCAGGTGAGGTCTACATTAAACATGTCACTTTTTGCATTTCTTTAAATATATAAATACATCCTGGAAAAATCAGCTCTCTGCTTAAACCTGTAGTCCAGTATTTGCCACAAGCCTTTTTGACACCTTTTAGTACTATTTTCTGCCTGGGATGATAAATGATTTTAGATCCCTGATCATTCAAGACTTCTTTCATAAGTCTCTGAGTAGCCCCGGAGTTCAGGCTGATTGCTTTTGGCTCCTAAAACTCTCTGAGGTTTCTGGACACACGTCCTCAGCATACCACTTTGTGACTTGGGTCATTTCCCGTTGAGCAGATGCAGGTGCAAAGGAAGCTGTGTTTCAGCACTGGGACCCACAGCTCCTTAGGAGCCAGCTTCATAGGGTTTCTGAGACCCAAGGAGACGGTCATGAATTGCGCTGATCTCTGTGACAGCAGAGACACCAGCAGAGGCACCGGCTTTGTTCAGACCCAAGGGTCGCTGGCATGGCCCTCCCATGACGGCTGGCCCTTGCACTCGCCTCCTGGGGTCTGTTAGGGTCAGTCCTTTGGTAGAGGAGAGAAAGGTGACTGGGTCCAATGCCTTGGGAGTTTGCATCACACCTCAGGAGAGGAGGAATGTGGCAGAGGACAGGTCCTGAGAAGAAAACGTTCAGAGAGCAGCATACTGTGGGGCTGCGTGCTCCCCAGGCCCACCCAGGGAGGGGCTGAGGCCTTCGAGCTGAAATTATTCACCACAAGAGAACGTGCTTGACTCTCCAAGTCCTGTGTCTACAGGGGGGCAGATAAAACCTTTTGTAAGGACTATTGACTGGTCCCAAACCCTATAGCCCTTGGCTTGAACCATCGACTTTACTAGAATGTTCTAGCAGGGCTCCGCTGTCCATACACTTGGCTTCATGAAACCAATGGTCAGTCCTGTACATGCTCTAGCACTGGATCTTTTGACCCATACCCCTTTCTCATCACTTCTTCTCCCTTCATTCATTGTTTCTTCTTGCCTAAATCTTTAGTCCTCCAGGCAGCACTAATGCCTATTAGCAGTGCTTGGCCTGTTGGTGGTCCTGAGGGAAGCACGTATTCCCACTTCATGGAGCCTGTTACATGATGTCTACCCCAAGAAGCACCCGCATAGCACAGAGCCCCCTGCCCAAGAGAATATTGAGAAAATTTCCCTACAAATAACTGACATCGCGGCCGAGCCCCACCGGTGACCCTAAAAAAAAAAAAACAAATAATCTGACAATTTAGAAAGACAAAAAGTAGGGGTATTCAAAGGGAAGGCAAATAGGAGTCTGAGAGATCAGAAAGATAACTGGAACCTGCAGAGGCTCCTGGTTTGATCCCTGGTAGCTCACCCCAGCATCACCAGTTTCTGGTGCAGTTGACTCCCATCACTGCACTGCCAGAACCAACCACAGAATGTCAGACCACCCAGTAGATGGCCAAGCCTCACACCAGGAGTGTGCCCTGAGCTCCAGAGCACTACTGGGAGGACTCAGAAGAGAATGAAAAGGGCTGCAGTTGTACCCATTAGCAGAGCACTTATACTGCAGGTGTGAGACCCTGGGTCAGTTGCCAGCATCATGAAGAGGAGGAGGGGAAGGAAGAAAGGGAAAATGCAGGCTAAAGAGATAATTACATAGGGTAAGGCTCTTTGTACACAACCCGCCCTGGTGTGAATCTGAGCACCAACAGGAGTGATCCCTAAGCACAGAGGTAGTAGTAGACCATAAGCACCTTCAAATGGTGGCCCAAAAAGCAAAAGTGTTTTGGGCCAGAGAAATAGTCCAGTGGGTAGGGTGTTTGCCTTGCACCCGCCCAACCCAGGTTCAGTTCCTGGCATCCCATATGATCCCCAAGCACCACGAGGAGTTTCTGCAGCACAGAGCCAGGAGTAACCCCCTGAGCGTTGCCAGGTGTGCCAGGGTGGAAGGTGAGTGGGAGTGCTTTTATGGAGGAAGCATATAGAAGCCCCATGCGGGAGAGATTTCTTAGTACTTGAACCCAAATGTCCTCTAATTGGCGTATGCCTTGTGCTGTGCTTGGCACCCTTCCTCTCCCCATCTTCCGTGCTTAGTCCATCAGTCTCCCTTTCCCTCACCACCCCCTGCTGCATGCTAGCAACAGCACGTGCTCCCACTAGCACTGAGGCCATGAAACATTCCGCAGCAGGGAGTGCTGGTGGGGTCCGTGCTCGCCAGGTGGGCGCACAGGGGGAGAGACCTGAGCATGCGCCTACCCAGGAGACCACAGGCCAGGAGCCGGAGCCAGCAGGGGAACGTGACTCACCCCATAACTATGGAGGAGACACAAAGATGTGGCTCAGGGGGCAATGCTGGGAGTCAGTCAAAGAGAATTCCCAGAGTAGGTACAAGTGACACCCAGTGTGGGCAGAAGAGCCAGAGAGGACCTAAGAGCCAGAAACCACTTAAGGGGAAAAATGCCTCACTTGGCAGCTGCAAGGCTGAGACCTTAGCTCAGCCTTGTCCGTGCTCCTAAAGCCCTGAGGGCTTAGTGCTGGAGGTCTTGGCAGGAGAAATGAGGAACAGTTCCATGAGAGTGGTAGGAAGGATCAAGTAGAAACTCACCAAGCTGAACAGTGGTGCGCTGGGCAAAGCCGAGGGCGTTAGGTCAGCTTGGTTGTGCCAAGGTGGGTGGGCATCCTCAGAGGCAGGGACTCTGCAAAGTGCCCTGTCACCAGCCAAAGTTTCTTCCTTACATTTCTTTCTATCACAGAAGCTAAGGTAGGAAGAAGTATACAGGTTCCTGGGTCCTTCTGATAAGTTTTCTGTGTGGAAAGTGCTTTTACACTGGGATCGCTGTGTAAGCTTTTACCCTGAAGGGCAGCGGGCACCCACCAGCATCTGTGAGAAGATGGAGAACGTAGACAGAGCAGGGAGGCATGGGGTGTATCCCCAAGCTTGCCCAGCCCTGGTGTGGAAGTACCGCCAAGCTAAAATGTGAGAAAGAAGACTCACTGCCCTGAGGGCCAAGGAGGGGGAGGGGACCGGAAGGACTTGTTGGTGATGCCCCAGGAAACTCGGAATTTGGAGAAGCGACTGCCTCTTTGACTTGAACAGCACAGATGTGAAGCTTTTCATTTGGGGGGTGGGGGTGCGAGGGCCACACCCAGTAGTGTTCAGGACCTGATCCTGGCTCCGTATTCAGGGATCTCTCAGGAGGCTCGGGGGACCATCTGGTGCTGGGAATCAAACCTGAGTCAGCCACATTCAAGGCAAGTGCCTTAGCTACTGTGCTGTTGCTCTGGCCCAAAACCAGAATGATTTTCGTTTGTAGAAGCACTTGAGTTCTACAGTTAAGAGCTAGAGCATCAAAAGCATGTGAATTTTAAAAGTAAAGTCATTCTTAATAAGTTTTTTTTCTCTTTTTTGTTTCCAGCTACCGACAGTCTTTATAAGCTCTCTCTGCAAACCCTCAATGCAGATATTTTCTTAAAACAACGCCAGACCTCACCGACACCTGCCTCCCCATCTCCCCCTGCTGCCCCCTGCCTGTTTGCGTCCAGGAGTAGCTACAGCAGCATCGTCAACAGCAGCTGCAGCAGGTAACGGGCTGTTCTCTGCAGTCGGTGCTGCAGCAGCCTGCCGCTCACCCTCGCAGCCTCTCAAGTCTGCCGTGTGGCGGCAGTTCTGCCTCCTGTAGGGCCAGCGCCCCTCTCCTGAGGTCCAGCACAGCCAGTGAAATGATGCATTTCACTTCTGAGAAGTACATTCGACTTCAGAAGTCCACAGTCACACTAGGCATTAAATGAATAGACAGGAGATGTCTGAGGATGAGGAAATAGGCTTAAGGGGCATTTATTTTTACTTTGAGACATTTAGCAGTCTAGCAACTCAGTGGGAGCATCTGGAGCCAGACTGCCAGGGAGCGTTGAGGAGCCATGGTGGGGCCCTAGCACAGGATCCCCCCACCCCACATACATCCCCTCAGGGCCTAGGGACCTCAGCTCTGCTCCCCTGAGCACAGAGCCACCCTTTGGTCAGCCCAACTTGGTGAAACCACGTCAGGGGGTCTTGCTTGGCTGGCTCAGCGCCTCGCAGCCCTCCCTCTGCGTCCTCCCTGCAGCTCAGGAACTCCTGTACCCACCCCTCCTTCCCTCCCCCAGAAACCCACCCAGCTTGGACTATTATCCCAAGAAACTGGATCCACAGAGACATGGGGAACTGCCTTGATTGAGCTCCAGACCCCGGGAGTTTACCTCCCTGTCACTCGGGCAAGAGGCTGTATGCTCGCCTGCTGCTGACTGCCTCCACCTTCCTGCTCCTCTCGTCACTGCCCCTGTTTTTCTTCCCCCCCCACCCCATTTTATTTAAACACCAGTTTACGAAGTTGCAGGTGATACGTGCGTTATAGACATTCACTGTTCCAACAACAATCCCACCTTCCCACCACCATTGTCTCCATTTTCCCAACACCCCCTTCCCCGCCCAAAACCTGCCCCTGTAGCAGGCCCACAATAATTTATTCTATATTGCTTGTTACCGTGTAGTGGCTAACAGAACGATGAAAAAATATTCTCGTAGAAGAAAATTTGTGGACGTTGTATCTCACCATGGGGATGTTAAGTACTTATCTGAGGATTTACTGAGCTGTTGTTGCAAGTTAAGCTTCTGTGTTAATGTTTTCAGTTAGCTGAGATTGGCTGGCTTCTGCGTCTACATCCTATTGAATCTGGTGTGTTACTACTGGGATGTCTGTGTTGTAGAGTTTGGAGATGTCTTGCAGCCACGTGCTTCAGAAAATCCAGAATATTTAACTGGGCAGTGGTGGGATGTGGGCGGGTCTATTGGGTCTTCGGGAGATGGGCAAGGGGTCCCAACTCAAAGAAGGCCTGCAGTTTTCAGCACAAAGACATGTGTACCTGAAGTTTCAGGCAGGTTAGGCTCTCTGTGGGGCTCAGTCCAGCCGGAGACATGGCAGGGGCTCCTGGGGCTTTATTAGGGCAGGAGCTGTCCTGCCCCCTCGAAGATCCCCTATGTCTTAGCCGGGAACTGGTGTCCAAGAGATTTTTTGCGGCTAGTTGTTCTCTTTCAAGATTTACTTGAGGGGCCGGAGCGATAGCACAACGGGTAGGGCATTTGCCTTGCATGCGGCCGACCGGGTTCGATCCCCGGCATCCCATATAGTCCCCTGAGCATTGCCGGCTGTGACCCAAAAAAGCAAAAAAATTATTTGAGTCTCTGGAACAAGGCCAGTACATGGTGGCAGGCTGGCCCTGTGTTTCACAGTGACCTTATTCTCCATTTCATTACACAAGCCTAGTGTCAGAACATTTACATGAAGCTGGGCTGGGCTGTTTCCCGGCATGAAGCCTGCCCACATGAGCCCATGCCCGTGATGGCACTGCTGGGCTCAGGCCTGCACAGGGATGGTGCTGACTGAAATGGTTTCTCTCTGCTTCTTCACTCCAGCGATCCTAAAACAAAGATGTCAAGTGGAAACAAACACAAGTTGACAAAAGCAGCCTCACTCCCTGGCAAGAACGGCAATCCCACTTTTGCTGCAGTCACAGCCGGGTATGATAAGAGCCCAGGTGAGTGCCTTGTGTCTAGAGACCTGTTACACCTGGGTGTTGGGCTGAGTAGAATGATTTCCCTTTGATTGACTTCAAGCCCATTGTTGCAGGTGGGAATGGCTTTGCTAATAAAGTTTCTTCAAACAAAAGCGATTTTCCCAGCAGTCTTGGCATTTCACACACTCCTGTTGACAGTGACGGCTCGGACAGGTACGGTAGACCATTCTTTCTTGATCAGTAGAAAGCTTCTGCAGTCAGGCCAGCACCTTCTGTCCGTAGTGTGTTTCCAGACCGCATAGGCATTTGTCAGAAGTGATTGAACCCCTCTGACCCTCCAGTTGGTGAAAGCAGCGAACCTGGTTCCCTGACGGGGACCAGGAGAGACATTGACCGGCCCTGCAGAAGTGCTCAGGTGTCGCACATGAGACTTGGTTTCATCCTTCTCTGACACGGGGATCTGATCGTTGAACAGAACAGGAATGTATTTGTGATTAATTGGAGCCAGCACTGCACACCTTGCTGTGAGCTGTTGGCCCCAGGCCTTTACAAGTGCTCCGTGACATGCATCAGTCTTGCTGGTTCAGGTCCCTGGCTAGAGGGTAAAGACTATCGGTAAGAGAGCCCAGATTTTACCTGCTTAGCACTAACGGCGTTGAATCCTAGATTTGAAGGTTTTTAACTTAGAACAATTGTCTGAAGATTCTTTTTATCTAAAACATTATTTAAACTTGCAGTAAATAAAAGGGGGGAATGTTTCCTCTGCACACCGTTTGCTTTGAACCAACCTCTCAGGTCATGCCAGAGTAGTAGGGCTTTGAAATCCTCTGTACCCTGATCCTTTGTGGCATAAAAACTGTTTTTCAGTTCTGCCTTCTGTCTCCGTTTTTAATAATTGAGTACCCCCAGTTGAAGCAGCAGCAGCTGCTGTTGAAGTTCTGTGTAATGAGCCCATTTCCACTAACCTTCATCAATTTGTGTGTGTTGCCTTTTCCTCTCGTAACATTCAGCTCGGGTTTGTGGAGTCCCGTCAGCAACCCCAGCAGCCCTGACTTCACTCCCCTCAATTCCTTCTCGGCCTTTGGAAATTCTTTTTAACCTAACTGGTGGTGAGTGTTTAACACTACAACTGTAACTACTAGGCCTGTAGACAAGGCAGGGTGTTTAGCTTCACGTGTGGAGAAACATGCTGGAATGGAAATCATTGCCGCTTGTGAACATTTTCAGTATCTTCCTATTGTAGTTAGGTGTCATTGACATCTGCATATGGGCTGGGTTTAGGGGAGTGCGTCTGGTTTTACTCTCCTGGATACCTGTTCAGGAGCCCTTGGCCACTGGTCATCTCAGTGGGCCTGTACACAGAGCCTAGCAAGGAAGTCCAGTGGAGGGGGATGCCCAGGAGGCTCTTGGAAAGGGACGCCCCTTCCCACCCTCCTGCCCCTGGTGCGGAGAAACAGATGAACGCTGTGTAAGTCCCAGTAGTTCCCCGGCACTTACTTTAGAGCTTTAAGGAGGGATGTTGTGCCCGAACCATGATCCCTAGCAATGTGGGGCTCCTTATTTTTTTCCTAGTGTCCAGAACTAGAAGCAACAATGTGAATTTTTCTTTTGCTGATTATCTTGATGCTAGAGTTGGGGGGGGGTTACAGTTTATGTCATCCGGTGATAATATGAGTACAGTATTCACATTGTGTGCATGAGACTTGGGGACATCCCCTTGTCCCTCAGCCCCTGGAATACAGTGGGAGCCAACAGAGTGGGAATAGAGGGCTCCCCGGGAACAGCAGTACTTACTCTCTGCCACGGAGTTGAAGCACCATCTTATCCTAAGTGAGCTTGGCAAAATGGAATACAGACTTGACGATTGCTTTCGTGTTCGCAGAAGTTTTCAGTAAACTGGGGTTACCGCGATCATGCAATCAGGCATCCCAGAGAAGCTGGAATGAGTTCACCAGTAGCCCTTCATACCTTTGGGATTCTGCAGGGACAGACACCAGCCCTTCGTGGCCTGCGAAGTTCCAGCTCCCGACCCACACAGCCACAGTGAGTACCGAGTCTGTGCTCTCACTCCTTGTGAAGGCTGTGGCTGCCAGTGGATGGCCCAGACAGTGTCCTCAGTGACAACCAGCCCCTAGGGAGGGTGGGGCCGCGCTTCATCCCCGTGTCTTCCTGTTCTGCCGCAGTGACTCACAGGCACTCTCAGGGCAGTGGTCATCCAGGAGCTGTGGGGAGAAAATGGGCCGCTTAGCATTGATCTCTGCGTTCTCCTAGGCGATGAATCAGGGTCATTTCAGCCTCTTCCTGCTCTGTAATTGAGAGAGTGCCGCTGTAATCCCAGGTTCTGTCTTGTTCTGTCAGGCAGTGACTGTGCTTCCGCCTCCACAGTGCAGTGAGTTAGTTGCCGGGTGATAAATGCAGTTGGATCTTAGATTGGACTTTCGGTATAGATTTGTTAGGAAAATTCAGCTGAAAAGCAAAGATGGTATTTTAGTGCCAGGGTAATACCTTATAAAATAAGTTAGAAAGCATTCCCATCTCTTTTTTTTTTTTTTTTTTGAAAGGGATGAATATTAAATCTTTGAATTCACCAGTTTTATCCTAAACTTCTTTGGTGTTTTGTTTGTATGTTTGTTTGTTTGTTTGGGGGCCACATTCAGCAGTGCTTTAGGGTTATCGCTGGCTTTGCACTCAGTAATCACTTATGGCAGTGCTCAAGAGACCATATGGGGTACTGGGGATTAAACCCTGGTCAGCCACATGCAAAGCAAGTGCCCTACCCTCTATTATCTCTCCGGCCCTGAACTTTTCATTGGGGCAGACAGCGGGGCGTATATGTTTTATTTCTGTCTCAAACCCCTTGCTAGTGAATGGAGTCTTCAGGGAATCTGATTTAGTATTAGAATATAGTATAATTCTAGGAGTTTTACTATTTCTTTTTTTTACACACCTTTCTCCTCCGCCCCTCTTTTCTTTTTTATTGTTGTGCTACTTAATTATACTAGTCTCTTTTAATTCTTTCTATTTTTCTGATGCTAGTTGTAAACTTCCTTTTTTTCTCTCTATTTTTACTTACCAGCTCTTCTCTCTTTATTTCTTTATTTCTTGGTTAGCTAAAAATTTGTAAATTTTCAGACAGCACTCTTGTTAGTCTCTTCTATTATCTTTTCCTCTCTCATTTCTCTTTGCTCAGGTCTTCGTGGTTCTCTTCCTTCTGACTTAAGGTCTCCTTTGTCATTCTTTTTTTTCTTTTTGGGTCACACCCGGCAATGCTCAGGGGTTACTCCTGGCTCTGCACTCAGGAATTACTCCTGGTGGTGCTCGAGGGACCATATGGGATGCCGGGAATCAAACCCAGGTTGGCCGCATGCAAGGCAAACACCCTACCCGCTGGACTATCGCTCCAGCCCTCCTTTGTCATTCTTATTCTAGCCCTGTAGGTGTGAAATTAGGTTAAGATTGTTCTTGTTTCTTAAGTTAAATGAGTGTTAAATTATATGTTTTCCTCTCATAACTACTTGGGCTTCATCCCTTCAGTTTTCATATATTTCATTTTCAATTGACTTCAGGAAATTTTCTTAATTTTCTTGTTGAAATTTCCTTAATTTCCTTATTGAACAACCCCACAGTTGTTCAATAGCATGTTGTTAATCTTCACAAATTAGTGGAACTTTGGTATTTTGTTTGTAATTTATTCTCATAACATTCATTGTGGTCAGAAAATATATTTGAAATTATTTCAATCTTCTTGAGTTTTCTTTAATTTGTTTTTACTTTTGGGGTCACAGCAGGTGATGCTTGGGTTACTCCTGGCTCTGCACTCAGACGGTGCTCGGGGGACCCTATGGGATGCTGGGGATAGAACCCGGGTCAGCCACGTGGAAGGCAAATGCCGTAGCTACCCACTGTGCTATCGCTCCAGCCAAAGTCTTCTTAAATTTATTAAGACTTAATTTACCCCCAGCATTTGATATGTCCTTGAGACTGTTCCATAGCATTTAAGTAGAGTATCATACATTCTGCTGGTTTGGGGATGGAGCTTTTCATATATTAATGAAATGGGGATCCCATGCCCCGTGACTGAGCATTTCAGGCTGGTCTTACTATGGGGCCAGGGTGTCTGTGCAAAGCCCCTGAAGGCACGTTTCCTTTCCCTATAACCCATGAGTACCAGGTGGCCAGGAGTGCCAGGTCTTCCCCCCACTTTGTCTTTACTGTACAGCATTCACAGTGGGGTGCCTGAAGCAGAGCAAATACGTGCATCGCGAGGCTGCACACACACGCACACACACCACTCCCACTAGGAAAATTGTCCATCTTTAAGACCCGCGCCCCACTGCTCTCCGCTGTGCAGAGCAAAGTCAGGCTTGCCGCCTTGGCTGGGATTTGTCCCCATCGCCCCACCTGCCTCAGTGCTGCCCTTTTTTGCTTTGCTGTGGAAAGTGCCATCTCATTGTAAGGCTCTTTTTTCTTTTTTGCTTTTTGGGTCACACCCGGCGATGCTCAGGGGCTACTCCTGGCTCTGCACTCAGGAATTACTCCTGGCGGTGCTCGGGGACCATATGGGATGCCGGGGCTTGAACCCGGGCCAGTGCAGGCCGGTGGCATGCAAGGCAAACGCCCTACCCACTGGGCTATCGCTCCGCCCCAGGGCAAGTAAGGCTCTTTTTCAAAGGAAACTTTCTGTGTTTTCAGTCATAAGTTGGTTTTGTCTGTGAGAGGTGTCAGGTTATTCCTACGTAGTCATCTTCAGACTCTCCAGAAAAGAATTCCTAACCAGGAAAATAGTGGTTTCCGTTTTCACAGTACTGATTTCAGAAAAATATGATCCTGCTGTGACTTTCTTTGTCCTAAAAAGTCTGACAGCTTTCAGAGAATCTCAAGCAGGGCTTGTGGCTCAGTACCTTGTACCCGTGAGGGCCTCCGTCCCACCGCAGCATCGTGGGGACGAAAAGGAACGTTAGCTGTAGCTGAAAATAGATCACTTAGCTTTGTTCCAGCCAGTCACACAAGTACCAAACCCAGACCTGCTGACTGACTTACAGCACCATCTGCGCCGGATTTGAGGGTGGCTGATGTATGAAAACTTGGCTTTCTTTATTTTAAAAAGAAATGTAGGCCTCTTTAGTAGCCTCTCCCCCACACCCCTCCATTGCCCCCCCCCCCCCCCCCCATTGCATCCCTGCCTGTCTCAGTGCTTCTGACGGGCGTGCCTGGTTCCTCACAGTCCATCCTCGGCAGCACCAGTGGCCTGTGGTCCACCACTCCCTTCAGCAGCTCCATCTGGTCCAGCAACCTGAGCAGCGCCCTGCCCTTCACTCCGGCAAACACGCTGACGGGCATCGGCCTCATGGGCAACGAGAACACCTCTGGGTCTCACACGCTATCTGCCTCGGCCCCGCCAAGAGCTGGGGCAGCCCTACAACCCCTGGAGGATATGGAGCCCCACAATCGGAAGAAGAAGCTCTGACCCATGGCCTAATTCACAGTTCCCTCATGAGAATTGAAATTAGGCACAGAAAGAAAAAAAAAGAGTGGCGCCTTGTTTAGATCAAACCTGTCGGTCCTTCGGAGACTTCGCCCAAGGCTCTCGCTGCTGAAGCTTCCCCACAGCCCATCCTCATCTTTGCAAAACAGACTCAACCAGGGCAGGCTTGTACCACTTGCTTCTTTCAGATCTTTCTTGCAATTATGATAATGAGATTTGCTGTTGTGCTCTTAGAGAAAAGTCTGAACTCAGCCACCAACTCTGGTAAGACCTGTACATTGGACAACCTTGTTACCGAAGTTCCACACCTGTCTTCTTTCACTCTTTACCTGTATGAACACCAATTGACATTACAGCTAAGGAACAAAACCTGAGTTAATTCAAAAGCCTGGCATGTGACAATTTTATTAAATTACCAAGTTTGGTTTTTAATAATTTCAGCGATATTACACACCAAGATATAATTTTAAAAATGTGAGAGGACTTTGTGCTGCAAAATAGAGTATTTTTTTTAAAATAAGGCTGTATTGGTTTAAAAGCAGATTACAGAAATGTAAGTCAACTTTAAGAACAATGAATGAATGTAAAAACATTCCGTTGAGACCATATGCATTTTCTGTGCTGTTTGTACTTGAGGTATGTAACATTTGTATACCTGAATTTATTTTAAAGATAAACTGAAATGCACATAGCCAAGTCTTGGGATACAAGATTAAATGTGTATTTCTTTAAAATGCAACTTTGTGTTGTACTTTGAAATAAATGATGCTTTTTTTCAAAAGCCTTGAATTGTTGTGTGTCTTGTTATTTTCTATGCAAGAGTATTTGGGATCTCTCCGATTCTCAGAGTAAGCCATTGCCTTATCGTATGGAATTGACAGGCCAAAGTGGTGTTTGAATCTCCAGGCCAGAATCCCACAGTGCTTAAATTAATTCTGGAGCATTCCCATGAAAATCACTGAAAATTAGAAAATAGTTCACATATCTAAAATTCAATTTTCCTTAAGTGTATTTTCCTTTTTATGTGCATTGGCCCTTTCCCAGTGTGTCCTCTCAATGGTGCTTGTATAAACTACTCAGACACCAGCAAGTGCATCGTGCCCATGCCTTGATTTGATTTCATCGTCACAAGGTCTCGCCTACTCCAACTCACTTTTTACATACGTAGCCAGGAGACTCCAAACATAGACCTGATGTTTGAGGTCCAGTTATGCCATGAAGAGTCGAGACATCCCCATGATGAAATATGGTTCCAGTGTTTAAAATTCAGCCTTTCTCTGCTTTACACCACAATGCAGAGCAAGCTACGTCTCCCCTCCAGCCTGTGCTTCACCACCAAGGACCTTGAACACTGCTCTTTGGGCTCATGGCGCACCTCAGCCATTTACAGCCTCGAGCGAGTGGGTCTGCTTGCAAAGTCAGGTCACATTGAGGGCTTGGGATTCTCTTTCTATCCCCAATGCCAAAATTAACGTGTTAGAAATGCTTATTCAAAACAGAAAATGTTTTGTTGGTATGCTTACCTGAATAAGGGCATTTCAACTTGATCCTGGCAGCTCTCCTGAACACAGAGCCAGGATTAAACCCTGAGCACCACCAGGTGTGGCCCAAAAAACAAATGAGATTTAATCAAATTACACCAAATGGAAATTCCTCTTTATCATCAAGTTTTTTTTTTCTTTTTGGGTCATACCCAGCGATGCTCAGGGGTTTCTCCTGGCTCTGCACTCAGGAATTACTCCTGGGCGGTGCTCGGGGGAACATATGGGATGCTGGGGATTGAACCTGGACCGGCATGGGCCGGCGCGTGCAAAAGCAAACGCCCTACCCACTGGGCTATCTCTCCGGCCCCTATCATCAAGTTATTAACACAATGTTTTATTACTTGGTGTATATTTGGGGGGATGATATCTGATTATGCTCAGGGCTCACTCCTGATGGGGCTCAGAAGACCATATGTGGTTTCATGGATCAAACCAGGTATGGCCACATGCAAGACAAGTGCCTTCCCCACTGTACTATCACTCTACAACAATGTTTTGCATTTAATTGGGGTGTGTAGTGCCAGGGATCCAGCCTAGAGCTCCCCACGTAAAGCACGCACTCCAGTGCTCTGAACTACCTCACTGGCTCACATATCTTTTTTTAATTGTTAGAAAGTCTCTTGAATCTGACATTCCTATATTTCAGTGCTATCACTGGTCTAAAAAGCACATTTGAAAATTAAATCAGTACTATTAGTTAAAAATCTCAGGTTACCTAAAACATTTACCCATATCTGGACATGCTGACAAAAAAAATAGAGCAGGTATTTATATTGACAGTGTTATAAATAAATGTGTTTCATGAAGTGATCCACTCAGTATGAGCACTCAAGAAACAAGCTTCTACCCTTAATGGAAAGCAATGAAAGTTGAATGAGGGCCGGAGTGATAGCACAATGGGTAGGGCATTTGCCTTGCATGCAATCCACCCAGGTTCGATCCCCATCATCTCATACGGTTCTCTGAACACCGCCAGGGAGTAATTCCTGAGCAAAGAGCTAGGAGTAACCCCTGAGCGCCGCTGAATGTGACCCAAAAAATGCAAAAAGAAAAGTTGAATATGAGGAAAACGCTTAAAACTGCTGCTCTCTCTGAAAACAGCTTTAACAGCGTCATTCCATCACAAAGAGCCAGACCTTAAAAGGGGCTGCTAGGCGCTGCCACGACTCAACGTATTTTAGTACCAGGTCCTTCCCAGGATCTTTCTCATGTATACACTTCAATGATCATTCTATTTGCAACAAACTGGAGAGGTTATGTGGAATGAGGAATTATGATGTCACACTAGAACTCACTATTAAATATTCAGATAGACATCATACATTGTTAGTATCAGTAGGACAAGCCACAAAGTGTAACGGGAGAGAGGAGAGAGAGGGAGAGAGAGAGAGAGAGAGAGAGAGAGGGACATAGACAAAGAGATAGAGAAGTAAAATGCACCTGCAATGGGGGCAGGCAGGGTTTGGGTGGGTGTGTTTGGGATATGGGTGGTGGGAATTGGCACCGGTGGAGGGATGGGTTCTGGAACACTGTATTGTAGAGACCCAATTATGAACATCCTTGTAATTCTATATCACATGGTAAATAATAATGTAAAATAAAAAATAATAAAATAAAAAGGTGCTGCTAATGGCAAACTTAATCTCCAGAAATATTCCTGTAGTCGCCCTAAGGAAAAGGAGGAATTCAGAGCACCATTATGGGCTTTCAGAACAAGGGATGGGCACAGTCTTGGGTGCCTAAGCTCCTGCCCGTCTCCCAGGAGGACTGGGTTTGGGTAAGGAGCCCACCTGGCTGAGAGCTCCTCCTGGCCAGACCCCTAATTTGTAGGCCAGAGGAGGCTGCCCCGACATCTGTGCCCAGTGGTGCAGATTTGGATGCATCTGCATCCTCAGTCACCCTCCTCCACTTGGAAGCGTGGGCTCCCAGGCACGCAGTTGCCACTGTGATTTTTGAATCATCTGGGTCAGACCTGAACTTTGAAGGGTTCCCACTAGCCCTCAGGGGCAGCCAGACTGGCAGCTGCCGAGGAAGACCCACAGCTACATCCATGCCGGGCTCCGGCTTGGCCGGTGCCCTTCCTTCCCTCTGAGCGCATCCCCTCTTGCCGTCCTTCCCTGAGCCCCACACCTGAAGCCCAAGGCTCCAGCGCTTCCCCACTCTTTGCTCTGCAAACTCGCACTCAAAACAAAGCCAAAGCATATCAGCCATGCCTGAGAAGGGCAAATGCTCCGAGATTCCCGAAGTTCTCTGGGTGTGGGAAGCAGGAATCTAATTTTACTGTGTTTTTCTGTTTTGTTCCGTTTTGCTTTGGGGGCCATACCCGACTGTGCCCAGGGCTAACTCCTGGCGAACTCAGGGGACCATATGGAGCGCCTGTGATGAAACCCAGGTGGGCTGCACACAAGGCAAGTGCCCTGGGGCCTGCCCTACTCTCTCCTGTCCAGGGGATATTTGACAAAGCAAGTTATAGAAAATAAAATTGTAGGGGGCCGGAGCGATAGCCCAGCGGGTAGGGCGTTTGCCTTGCACGCGGCCGGCCCATGCCGGCCAGGGTTCGATCCCCGGCATCCCATATGGTCCCCGAGCACCGCCAGGAGTAATTCCTGAGTGCAGAGCCAGGAGAAACCCCTGAGTGTCGCCGGGTGTGACCCAAAAAAGCAAAAAAAAAAAGAAAAAAGAAAATTGTGCCACAGTGTTATGAAATTTTATCAATCATAATCAAAATTTCCCTTTGGAAGTGACATAAATCTCTGAGTGTATCCTCAATAAGATTGATAACCTTGCAAGGTTATTCTGAAAAAAAAATAAGCCTCCTTGGCAAGGGGCAGGCGGGAACTGCCGCTTCAAGCACCCGGCAGAAACGTCTCTGTGCCGGACGGCAAGCGGCCAC
Source organism: Cryptotis parvus (assembly GCA_021461705.1). Lineage (NCBI taxonomy): Eukaryota > Metazoa > Chordata > Mammalia > Eulipotyphla > Soricidae > Cryptotis > Cryptotis parvus. The sequence goes on from JAJIBD010002087.1 coordinate 261,933, forward strand.
CAGGGGGCGGACTCGTATCATTAACCCTAATAAAGGGGCCCTGGAACTTTGGCTACTGACACACGCGCAGGCTTCCAAAGGGCCCAGCTGCCGGGCACACAACAGAACTGGCTCCTCCTGACCCCAGTCGGGTTTTTCTTTACTCCTCTTTCCTTCTCAGCTGCGGAAAACGTGAACAAGGAATGAGAGAGGGGAGAGGAAAAGGCCAGGCCCTTTTCACTGCGCTTTTTGCTGGACAAAACCTGCTCGAAACTTCCTAAACTCACAGTTGGTGATCACTTCTTGCACGACTGAACCAGCGTCAGTGTAAGGGGTCTATCCGCACCCCACAGCAACCCCTGTGCAAAGGCTCCAAAAACCTGGCCAGGCACCAGCAACAGGGCCACCAACCCCTGGGGAGCTTGGGGCACCATGGGATACCGAGGCTCGAACCCTGATCTGTCATGTTCAAGGCCCTACCCATGGTACTACTGCTCCAGCCCCTACATTTTAACATATTAGAGACACTTCTTTAGAAATTGTTTAATGAAAATAAACACGTGAAGAGTTCGGGTCGGGGCTTGGTGAGGAGGCAGAGCGGTGGTGCTCTGGCCGCACCCTGGGCCCCTGAGCCCCACCTCTGCACCACGGCAGCTGTGCCTGGGCCCCCTCGACGCTGGACACTGCCTAGCCCTCCAGTGAGTCCTTCACACGGAGTCCTTCCTGGAGCTCCACATCCTCCAGTCTTCTTAAATTCTGGGCAAATTGTTTTCAAGGGAGGGTGGTGTCACACCTGGCAGTGCTCAGGGCTTACACCTGTCTCTGTGCCTAGAGATCACGTCTGATGGGCTCCAGGGTCCGTATGTGATGCCGGGAGTCAGCTGTGTGCAAGGCCAGTGCCCTGCCTATTGTATGGTTCCTCCAGCACCCCTGGATAAAGTTTAAGGGCCATGTTTTAGCAGGTTCTCTTTGGTTTGAAAGAGCAGAGCCTTTTTATTATTAGTTACTTATTTTGCCACACCTGAAGGTGCTCAGGGGTCACTCCTGGTGGGCTCTGGGGACCAGAGCAGGGATTGAACCCAGGCCAGGCGTGTGTACAATTGCTCTGTACAATTGCTCTTGTCCCAGAGCAGCATCTTTTGCCCCATCTTGACAAGGTAGTTCCCCCAAAGAATAGAACTCCCCAACTTAGGTGCCACAAGGTCACTTGAAGGCTATTAAAGGCCCGGCCCCATATTCTTCAGGCCAGCAGCGAACTAGGGGACCCAGCAGAGAATCATCAGAGCAGTGGGTAGCTCCAGTCCACGCACAGGCAGCTGCCATTTGCGGGACCCAAGTTCACCCAGGACCCCACCTCTGACGCCACGGGCAAGCAGGAGCAGCCCCTTCTCGGGAGGCCGGGGCCCCACCTGGACCAGTGGTCCCGGCTTTCTCACCTTCGGCATGAGAGGCTGCCCAGATTTGGGCTCCGGTTCAACAAGCTGCCCCCCCATAACCAAGCTCCTGTTTGTGGACATGGTGGCTCTCACAATGGGACTCTGAGAGGCTAATATCACCAGGACTAGCCTCTCTGGGGAGGCCGAGTCCAGGTCCTCAGCATTGCCGAGCGTGCTGGGCCCAGGGTCCTGAGGCCCAGAGAGATAGCAGCGCACACGCCGGTGGTGGTCGGGTATTTCTCCGGCTGCGGCCAGCTCCTGAGGGCCACAGGCAGGCACTCTCCTTCTTTCTGGCCATGTCGCTCCATAAATGACTTGAAGATCATCCAACCCCATAGAAGGCGCTAGACGCTGTGCTAGGAAAGCCAGGGCTGGGTTCCTGCTGTGCGGAGGGACCTGCTGGAGAGTCAGAGGAGACCAACCTGCCCCGGGGCTGTCAGAGCGGCCCTGCAGAGCTCCAAGGACCCCTCAGCCAGCGACTGACCTTCCTGGGCCCAGTTTCTGATTGTGAAGCCACATTACTCCCGGCTGCCAATAAAGAGCATCAAGCTCAGGGAGCAGGCGGGGAGCTGGACCTTGCTGAGTGGACACTGAGCGAAGGAGGCTGCGACTGAGGTGGGCTCCCCTGCAGCTCCAGCTATAGACCAGAGGGGGCAGCAGTCCACAGTGAGACAATACCATGGAGCTGCGGGGCTGTGAGGACTCAGGCTGAGGGTGCCGGTGCCTATGGGCGGATGACCTCAGCACTGCCGGCCCTTGCACCCCACAGCTAGTGCAGGGAGGCGAGGAAGGTCATGAACTTGACCAGGAATCCCAAGGCAGCTCAGGGGTCCAGAAGCTTCCGAGTGCAGGTGCACAGATTCCCCAGGCAAAGGGGGGTCAAAATGGGGGTCTAAGGAGACATGGGCCCCGGATCCCGGGGCCAGAGGTTGCTGTGAAGCTACGCAAGAGCATCCGTTTCTCTCTCTCCTCTCTCCTCTCTTCTGTCTCTCTCCTTTCTCTCCTCTCATCTCTTCTCTCTTTCTGTCTCTCTCCTCTTTTCTCTCTCTCCTCTCTCCTCTCTCTTCTATCTCTCTCCACTCCCTCTCTCTCTCTTTCTGTCTCTCTCCTCTCTTTTCTCTCTCCTCTCTCTTCTCTCTTGCTCTCTCTTCTGTCTCTCGCTCTCTCTTCTCTGTCTCTCTCTGTTTCTTTCTCTCCTCCCCCTTTTCCATGATGAAACTTTTGATTCTGTATCTGCTCTTTGCTGCAGGCTCAGGTGATGGCTGGATCTCAGGGAGAGGGGAGTGTAGGACCAGGCCATCTGTGTGAGTGTGAGTGTGAGTTAGTGTTAGCGCGTGTGTGTGTGTGTGTGTGTGTGTTGGGGCGGGGTCCTCTCTTCAAGAAGCGGAAGATGCCATCCTAGAGCGCACCTCCTCTCCGGCTCCTTCCCCACCCTGGTGTCCACTAGAAACATCTAGGCTCTGTGCGGCCCCACTGCACCCTGACCCACGACTGCTGTGTTCTTTATCCATAAGGTCTGTCCACGATGGCAGGCGCCGCTGATACACCCCCAGCAGCCGTTTGTCTCCTAAATGACTGTGATGTGAATGAATGAAAATGTAATCTCCAGTCTCGTGACTTCACGGGTGCAGTCGGCCCTCCCAGAGAATGGGCCGTGGCTGGAGGAACTGAGTCGTTTGCTCCCCTTCTTCTTGCTGGGGCAGGTTGAGACGAGATCTGAGAGAAGAGGGACAAAGAAGTCCAGAGTTGCTGCCCACGGACCTCCTTGCTGAGAAAATAACCAGGTGTCTGGAAGACACTTTGACCTAGAAATCTTGGTACAGGAGCTAAAGGCACCCAAACAGAGCAGTTTTACCCTTAGGCTAATCTAAAGCCTAGTGACAATTTCTAGTGACAATTCCACTTTGAAATGACCCTGATAAGCTACGGGCCATTTGCAGGCCACAGTCCTAGCTATTCCCTTTTATCCCTAGTCTTAGCAGCTCACTGCTCGGTCACCACTAAACACGTGGATGAGTGTAAGTGTGTTCAGCGGTTTACTATTGGAGCCCTAATGATTACTGAGACTATACGGTTTCCTAATCCCACTTGGGGAATGGCCAGGCACAGCACAAGCCAAGCCCAGCACTGCTGGTGCCCTCCTGGAGATGCTGTCCAATGGTCAGGCAGCAAGAAGGGGGCAGCAGAGGCCCACAGGAGCAGAGGACACCGGACCCAGGACAGCAGGTCACATGCTCAGGGTGTGCCCAGCACAGACGTTGTGCCAGGGAATCCGGGCTTGCCTCTGCGACCAGAGCAAAACCTGCAGCTTCCCCTGGCCCCGTGTGGCCTCACCTGACTCCATGACCTCGCCCTGAACTCCATGACCTCATCTGAACCTGTAACCTCACCCAGCCTGACCTCATCTGACCTAATCACCTTGCCTGGTCCCATGACCCCACTAGGGACCCCAAAGTGACCATGAGCCATGCAGGCACAGGGCCACCCCCTCACTAGTCTCAAGGTCTGTCCAAGAGGCCCCCAGGTGTGTCTCAGCATAGCCCACCTGCCCAGGGCCCAGGCTGAGGTGTCAGCACATGGGGACGCCCCCGCTCCTACCTGAGGCAAGGGCAGACTTGCTATGCTGTCGGAGCTACTGGCTGCGCACCATGAGCTGTAGGACATTGTCCTCCTCCGGATCGTCCCGGAGAGGGCGGTGTGCAAGAGCATCCTCGCACCAGAGGGAGCGAAGGGTGAGGCTCCCGCAGTCCCCCACGCAGTCCCCAGTCTGACAAGAGAGGCCTGATCTTAGCCACGCGCCCTGTGACCCCCCAGCAGGCCCTGCCGCCACCTGCCCTGCCTGCATACACACAGCACCTGTCCCAGCCTCTTGGCTCCAGGGCACCGGGAGGGCCAGTTGCTTCCCTCCAGCCTGTCCTGCTCCCGCAGGGGTGTGCGCTCCTGGTCCAACACCCTATCATGGGAGACAGGATCAGGGCAGTATGCCAGCAGGTCCAATGACAGTTGGTCCAGAGGCGGTTGGGTAGCAGTTCGGCCCCACCCACAGAGTCAGCCCCGCTCACCCTTCTTGCCCGCCCACCTCGTAAGCCCCACCCACTTAGTCTGCCCTGCCCACTTAGTCAGCCCCGTCCATCTAGCTCATCCCAGCCACTTTCTGCCACACCCACAGCTCCTGTCCACCTTGTCTGCTGCCACAAGGCATCCTTATTTAGACCCTCTCCTGTCCCCGCCATCATCCTCTCCCCAACGAGAGGGACTCCCCAGTCCTCCAGATCTGGTCACCTACCTCGTGCACATCTAGAGTGAATCCCTGGGGCGCAGCAAGCTCAGGCCTGTCCCTGTCTGCCGTTTGGAGGTGTGCACGGCCTTATGTTGAGCCCAGCACCATGCCTCTCCCCGGCTGCCATAATAGCCAACGCCCAGCCTGACCCTCCGGAGAGCCCACGCACTTGCACTGATGACACCAGGTTTTCACGTCTTGGTCTTTAGGCTGCATTCACCATCCCCATTGCGGTGGCAGCCGAAACCACCACTGCAAGCAATGAAGACTGCAAGACTAGTGGCAGAGAGGGATCGTCAACACTACAAGGTCCCCAGAGAGCCAGAGGCACAACCCCCAAACATGACCTTTCTGAGTTCTGCTGGTATGGCCCCAAACCAAAAGGATAGCAAGAAAATTTGCCTTTCCAGAAGCCACAGAAAATCCCCCTTGCTTTTCCATAGCACCCAGCTGTGTCACGCCTACCCTTGAACAGTGAGTTCTAAAGGGTCCTGTCAAGTAATCAAGCATTGGCTGGGGAAGGGTCTAATCGCAGGAAGGAAGGGGGAGGAGCTCAGAGAGCAATGCAAGGTTGCAGCCCCCTGCAGCTGACCTGCTGGCTTCTGCCTTTCCACCGCCCAACCTTCCACTTGGAGACACTGAGGTAATGTCACTTGTCACTTGTATCACTTGTCTTCCTGTTCGATTTGTTCAAGCAAGCACCAGTAACATCTCCATATGTCCTGTCACATGCTAGTGTAGCCCAAGGGCACCTGCTTGCTCCAGGAGCATAAAGAGCCTCAAACCATTCCATCAGGTCATGGGAATGAGGTCTATAATTGTTACAGTATTTGGCATATCAAATATGACACGGTTAGCTTCCAGGCTCTGAATGAACCTCAGTCAAAAAAAGATGACACATTTTCTGAGCCCAGTTCATCTGGCTCTTGGCACATCAGGTGATTGGAGACACATGGAGGATGGCGGAGCAAGAATGCAGGGAGCAGAATGGAAGTGACAGGAAAACACAATGGTGTTTTTCCCTTAACTGGGATGGAGCTGGGACATCGGGAATGAAGAACGCGCCAGTGTTGCTTAAAATCGCTCCAGATGCTGAGGTCCCACCTCACCTTACTTTACCTTCATCCCAACTCACCCCATCCCACCTCGCCTCACCCCACCCTACCTCACCTCAACCCACCTCACCCCCTCCCACCTCGCCTCACTCCACCTCACCTTACTTTTTTTTTTCTTTTTGGGTCACACCCAGCAATGCCCAGGGGTTACTCCTGGCTCTGCACTCAGGAATTACTCCTGGCGGTGCTCGGGGGAACCATATGGGATGCCGGGGATCGAACCCGGGCAGGCATGGGCCGGCCGCATGCAAGGCAAACGCCCTACCCGCTGGGCTATGGCTCCAGTCCCAACTTTATTTTAACTTCATCCCACCTCACTTCACCCCATCCCATCCCACCTCGCCTCACCCCACCCCTACCTCACCTCACTCACCTCACCTCACCTCACCTCAGCTCATCCCACCTCACCTCTCCTCTCCCTATCTTCCCTTGGCCCCAGAGGGCAGAGCCACCAGCCTCCAGCAGTCCACACAAATGAGGATGGAGCTCCACCAGGCCTATGCTCCTGGCCCCACGGTCACCTGCCTTGGTTTCCTCACTCTGCCGTAGCTTCTCACTTGTGTGAAGAAGTTCCCAGGGTAGAGAAGTAGAAAAGTTGGAGCCCCCGATTTGGGGGTGTGAGGTCAGGCCCACCCAAGAAAAAAGGGCCTTCTGGCACTTCTCAAATCCTTCCAGTGACCCACCCCCACTTCTGCCACACACACCCACACCCCACATCCAGCTCTACTGGACCCGCCGCGACCCCAGAAAAAAGGCGGGGAATTTCCAACTGAGGGAAGTTGAGTTTATTCCTGTGATTTGGGACTTGCTGCCAAGGTTCTGACGTATCCTCCCTTCCAGGACCCAGAGGCAGAAGGGGCTTTGTGGGCAGTGATGCCCCCTCAACGCAGACCCAGCCCAGGTCCTGCCACGGCGGGGCTTCGCCCTCAGCTCAGACCAAGGAGGCGGCTGCAAGAGGGCAGGCGGGTGTGATCCGAGGCTGCAGGGAAAGAGCTGAGCTGCTCCCCACCCCCACCTGGAGGCCCTGGCACTGCAGGAGGGAGAGGGCAGAGGCGAGTGGGGTAGGACACAGGATAGTCGGAATTCGGGTGGCGGCCGCCTCGGCTCCCTTGCCCTCTTCACCGGTGCCCTGGGCCTTGCTGGCCAGGCTGTAGTAGTAGGTGCGCATGCGCTGCTCCACCGTCAGGAAGTCCGGGCGCTCCTCCCCACCTGCGCGGAGTGCAGGACGTCAAAGCCACACCCCAAGAGAAGAGTGGGCGTGCAAGGGGTTCAGAGGACCAGAGAGTTATGTGGGGACTGGAGCGCAGAGAGTCGGGGTCGCTGCAGCTCCTGGTGGAAGAGCTGCTGATATTGGCGATGAGGGGGAACCGTCTATTAGGTCTGCAGAGATTGGGCACGGCGTTCACTTAGTTTGGGGCATCATTACTGCGCACAGGAGCTGCGCTGCCGGGAATGGTGAGCCAGGACATTCGTGTGCCAGGCGGGGGCTTGTAGGAGTGGGTACTTGGGTACTTGTGGGGCTTGTAAGTGTCTGCGCAGTGGAGGCGGGTGGGAGCACAGATGGGGGTTCAGCCAGGTCGTGACTGTGTGGGGTGCTGGCTGTGAGCCTCTTCGGACTTGGGGAGTTGGCACAGTTTGCTGCGAGAGCCAGGCCAGTAAGCTCACGGTGATTATGATAAACTGGGGTCTGTGTCCACCAGGAAACGAAGGTCAACAAAGGCATCAAATGTCTACTTGGTGAATGAAAACAGCCTGTTTGGGTGCATGTTGCCAGTTGTTTGAGGCAGTTTGGATACTGATGTTGTTAGGAACCTGAAGGTTGGCTTTATTGGTGGGTGCCCTCTGGGTAGGGGCTGAAGGACAGACAGGCATGGAAAGTTTTTGGAGGGCTGGACCAGAGGAGTTTCCCAGGTCAGGTGGGAGTGGGAGTGCCCAACTCAGTGGCAGGAGGTCAAAGGGGCTGTGAGGGAGATCAGGGCCAGTCTGTGTGGGACGGCCTGAGAGCCTGCTGAGGCACTGACAAGGCCCAACCAGCCCAGAAGTCACTCCTGTCCACCCCACTTACTTGTAGATCCAGCAGTCGCTCATGAGTTTGTACATTTCTGGCGGGCAGTCTGGTGGGCACTCCATCCTACTGCCCTGCTCAATGAAAGCCATGACCTCCGGCCCCTTCATCTTCTGCTCAGGCCAGAAGCAAAGGTGTGTGGGTCTCCAGGGCCCTCCACCCGCAGGGCCCCGCCCCACCTCACCTCTTCTCACCTCACCTGGTCCCACCTCGCCTCACCCCATCCCACCTTGCCTCACTCCGCCTCACCTTACTTTTACCTTCATCCCACCTCACCTCACCCCCTCCCACTCCCACCTCGCTCACCCCACCCCTACCTCACCTCATCCCACCTCACCTCACCTCTCCCTACCTCCCCTCACCTCACCCCCCACCCCCACCTTGCCTCACTCCACCTCACCTTACTTTAACTTCATCCCACCTCACTTCACCCCTCCCATCCCACCTCGCCTCACCCCACCCCCTACCTCACCTCATCCCACCTCACCTCTCCTCTCCCTATCTTCCCTTGCCTCACCCCATCCCACCTTGCCTCGCCCCACCTCCTTCCCACCTTGTAGGGCTTCTGGCCATAGGAGAAGGCCTCCCACATGGTAACCCCGTAGCTCCACACGTCACTGCGGCTGGAGAACTTGCGGAAGTTGATGCACTCAGGTGCATACCACTTAAGCGGCCACTTACCCGCTGAGCGGGCCTGAGGAAGAGGAGAGGCTGCAGCTGAGTGGGGGAGTGGGGCTGACAGGGGAGGGTCCTCTGCTACCCACTGCAACCCCCCAGGCACCCTGGGGACTGCTGCTCACTGTGTAGTAACTGTCATCGGCACCCAGAGCCTTGGAGAGCCCAAAGTCGCTGATCTTGGCGTAGTGCCGGTTCACTAGCAGGGACGTTGCGTGCCGCCAGGTCTCGGTGCACAAAGTTCTTCTCCCTCCAGGTACTTCATCCCCATGGACACTTGGTGCAGCAGCTCCGCCACGTTGCTGACTGGAATCTCCTCCCTGTGGTGCAAGGAAATGGGCTCAGCTGCAGGAGCCCAGACTAGGGCCCCAACCGGCTGCTCGTGCGCTTCTCAGGAGCCCGGAAAACCCACTGCTGCACCCACCCAGCCTGATGCTTTAAATATCACCCACTGTTTTAAGGAGAGCAATATGGAGACTTCTCCCAGCTCTAAATAGAGCTCCCAGAATGACTCAGCGATTCCACTCCTTGGGATCTACCCCTCAGAACACAAAAAGCACTAACTCGAAAATAACCGGTTGCAGAATTGAGCTTTCCAAGAAAGGGGGCAGCCAAGGAGCAGATAGAGAGCAGTGGAGGGGTGGTGCTGGAACAGTTTGCACGAGACCGTCTCATTAACAGCACATCACGGTGCCTCAAATTAAAAAAAAAAAATCAGGACAGAGATAGTACAGCAGGTACGGCACTTGTCTTGATCTCTGCCAACCTGGGTTTGATCCTCAGCATTCCATATGGTCCCAAAAGCACTGCCAGGAATGATCCCTTAGTGCAGAGCCAGGAATAAGCCCTAAGCACAGCCAGAGGTGCCACCCCCCCCCAATTTCTTAAATAAAAGCCATAGGGACTGGCGTGATAGTACAGGGGCAGGGCGCTTGCCCCATCTACACAGGCCAAAGAACTGAGCACCCCTAGCACCTGCTATGAAGCCCAGATGCACCAGCAAGAGCCTGGAGTGGAGGGTGGTGTGTGCCCAGAAAGAGAGCTGTAGGGTGGCTTGTATGGGGAAGTGCTGGGGTCAAAGGAAACACAGAGGGATTCGGGATTGACAGCAGCGCCTGGCAAAGGCCAGAGTAAATATTTGTGCTTTTTGCAGGCCCCACATGTTCTCTATGTCTTTGTTTTGTTTTGTCCCTTTTTACAATATTTAAAAAATGCAACACCAGTGGTAGAAAAACAAGCCTTGGGCTGAATCTCACTAAGTCCTTGTACAGTCAAAGATTACTGGCAGTGTCCCTGGGCTGTGAATTTGGCAACTGATGCTTCTAAGACTCTTGCTAGCTGGTCTAAGCACCCATCAACAGCAACTCGGGTCCTCACAGCAGCCCCTTGAAGGGGAAGCAAAGGAGGAAGCAGGACAGAACACAGGGGAGCTGGACAGAACACAGAGCTGACCTGGGGTCCCTCCAGCTGGTGGCTAGCAGACATTCTGCTATGTGCACTGCTGTGACTGTGCTTGTGGACATTGGTGTGTGAATGAGGGGAGGACATGAGGAAAGATGAGCTCGGAGAGGGGCCCCAGAGCCTGCCCGACCGCACACAGGGACTCACTTCTTCCCCAGGAGGAATTTGTGCAGGGGGCCCGCTGCTTGCCATCTCCATCACCAGCATGAGCGCCTCGGCCTGGCACAGGCCAATGAGCCGCACGATGTAGGGGTTGTCCAGCTGGTGCATGATCTGTGCCTCACGCATCATTTCTTCCTTGTTCGTCTTCTCTGTGCCATGTTTCAGCACCTTGATGGCCACATCAATCTGCTTTCTGCCCCACGGACACCCCAGGTGAAGTCACGTGGGTGAGGGCAGGCCCGTGCTTAGCCCCCTCTTTACCCACCCTCTGTTTCCCTAAGATCTATGGTGTAGGCTGTGGTTCATCACTCAGATCTCTATGCAGGGCCTGCACCCCAGTTCCCAGGGCCAGGAGTGTCCCGGGAAGCACCGTACCCCTCCCTGAACTGTCCCCACTCGTAAGAAACACCTGCTGACTCCGCAGCTCTCAGTGACAGGTGAGGTGGGGTGGCAGGGAAGCCCCCCCACACACACACATCCCTGTGATCAGCAGCCGCCTCACCTCATTGCAGTGCACAATCCCCACTCTGTCCTGGAGAACCTCCAGCATGCAATTGCCTGTGCCAGGGGCCGACTCCCTGGACATCCTCGACTCCAGCCTAGTGGCGGCCCCCTCCCCATAGCCACCCCCTCCACACACATGCACTGCAGTGGTGGCCACCTACTTGCGCATGCGGTAGACACCCTGACGCACGGAGCCAAAGTTGCCGCTGCCGAGTTCAATGTCAGCCATGATGAGGTTCTCACGCTTCAGGAAGAGCTTCTTGTTCTTGAGCTCCTCAGGGTCGCTGTAGGGGGCTCTCTCATACACCTCGTGTCCATGGGCAATGGCCTCTGTTTCTCCGGGGACGCTAGGCGTGCTGGCATGTGCACTTACACACACACACACACACACACACACACACATCAGTGTCCTCATGCGTCAGGGGAGAGGAACAGTGACGGGCAGGGCAGCCCCCTCTCACGTGCACATGAACACATGTCGACGCCATGTGCAGGCAGAGTGAAAGGCATGCACATCTGTGGGTGTGTGTGCACATGCATGCAGCAGCCCAAGTTCATGTATGTGCTCCTGTGTGCACGAACACTGATACAAGTGCCAGTGCTCTGTCCACATGTTTGTGGGCAAACAGCAGCCCCGTCCGTTCATGGGGGGCTAGGGGAAAGTCTCTGCACAGACGGGTACAACTGCATGCTGGAGGGCCCCCCAGGGCGCAGTGGGGATAGTGCCTGGGGGTACACTGCAGGGAGGTGAGGTGACTGCTGGTCCTGGGGAATTGGGGTGACCTTCTCTGCCACCCCACCTCACCTGTCACTAAGCACTGTGGAGTCAGATGGTTCCTATGAGTACGGGACAGCTCAGGGGAGGAACTGTGCGTGTGCTCGCACGTGTGTGCTCACTGCAGGGACTTTTTGGAACTGTCCTCTGGCACCTGCCTGCTCACCTGGGTTCAAATCCCAGCTCTAGCATGTTAGGGTGGTGGGGGGTTGCAGGGCAAGAGCACCTTTGAGGGGCCGGGAGCGATAGCCCAGTGGGTAGGGCGTTTGCCTTGCATGCAGCCAGCCTATGCCGGCCCGGGTTCGATCCCTGGCATCCCATATGGTTCCCTGAGCACCGCCAGGAGGTAATTCCCTGAGTGTCACCAGGTGCGATCCAAAAAGAAAAAAAAAAGAGCACCTTTGAGAGGCAGCTGTTGGCTCTTTCTCTTCAATAAAACAGTGATTGGGACTGATGCAGGAGCTCATCGGCTGAGCAACATACAGGAGACAGGGATGGATCCCGCACCACAACGTCCCACAGTGTCCCTGGCTGTGACCTCAGAGCACAGAGCTGGGAGAAGCCCTAAGCCCTGTCTGGTGTGCCCCCATCCCCAACAACACCTGCTGGATTTAATTTATAGGACACACCAGGAGCAGGCAGCGGGTTCACAGGCCTATGAGCCAGGAGTGTGGTGGGCACAGGACAAACACTGGCACACACGGCAGCCTGGCAGCCCGAGGACCTGCGGGCAGTATACACAAACGAGTAGGTGTGCAGGTAGGCTGCATGCCGCCACACCCCAGAGCCAGCCTGGGACCCCACATCCCCCAGGCACCAACCCCCAATCCACCCTCCACCAGACTCACCTGGCTCAGGGGTGTATCCATCTGAGTTGAGCGTGTCAACCCGCCTCTGAGATCAAAGGTCATGGGGTCAGTCAGCAGGACCTGAGCCGGAGGCACCTAACTCCTCCCCTGACACCCCTGGATTCCTAGGGGTGGTGCTGGGAATGAGGGATCCTCTTCTGTTTTGTAGCGGCCCCCTCCCTCCATCCAGCCCTGCCCGGCTCCAGACCCTTCAATCCCAGATGACTCACGTGGGTGAACGTGGAGGGGTGAGCTGGGAGTGTGGGAGCTGCAGTCCCTGGGGGGAGCAGAAGGAGCAGTGAGGGGTGGACACAGGGTCTATGGCCCCCACCTGGCACCACCACTCACCTGAGCTGGCACTGGCAGTGGCATTGGGGCACGGTTCTCGCAGGCAGAAGATGAGCCCATCGGCCTTGAGCTTTAGGTACTCCACCAGCTACGGGAAGTGGGGTCAGGACCACAGCTCAGCTCGTCCCCGGAGCGCCACACCTGGGTGTCACCCCAACAGGGGAGGGCAGGCAACACACCTGCCAGAGCGTGTCAAACTTGGTGCCCTCTGGGATGCAGTATTTGCCCGCCTTGTCCTGGCTGATGAAGTAGTGGTACACAGTCTTCCCATAGATAAGAGACAGCGTATGTGCCCTGCTCCTTCCTGGGCCTCATCCTGGGAAGGGGAGTGAGGGAGGTGTCACCCTGACAGCAACCTGGCCCGGTTCCCACACACATACACAACCTAAAGGTTCTGCATCACAGAATCTTGCAGAGATGCAGCAGGAACTGGGGGGCCAAGGCCAGACCCCACTCCATGCCTGGGGAGGAAGTGTTCACAGAGGAAGGTGGGGGTGGGGGATCCAGCTGCCAATCAAGGGCTTCCCCTGGCCCTCATTTGCCCACCTGTCATGATATTCATACTCAGCCACTCCTGACCCACCCTGGACTTTCCAGGGGCGTGCAGGGCCAGCTACTAGGAACATATGATTCTGCATGACTAAATCCTTGGTGACCTATGGCTGGACACTTGACCTTGTGCGGGAGGGGACAAAAAAGGACATCTGGAGACCCACAAAAGGATAGCTGCATTTCTATGAGGGACACAGTGCCACTAGCGGAGACCCCTGTCTGCACAGGTAGACATAAACTCATGCTGGGGTTGGGGGCTGCATTTCTCTAAATTAAGCCACTGCAGCATACTCCTAGGGTGGGCTCCTGAGCATCCCTGCTGAGTCACTTACTGGAGGATAAGCCCCTGTAGGGACAGTTAAGAGTGTTTGAAGGCCAGGATTCTGAACCTAGCCTGAGGCTATACTTGAGCCCCAGGAAAGTATCCTGGGGAAGAGCAGATCCTGGTGCCTGGGCTGGAGGGTCAGCTGGGGAGGGTCAGGGGAGTCCCTGGTGCCAGGCTTAAGGCCAGCACCAGGGCCACAGGGCCATAGAGCTACAGGGTCAAGGCTACAGGACCACAGGATCAAGGCCAGGACCCAGGGCTGGCTTGGAAGAGAAAGGCCCTAAAAGAGAGGACCATGGGGCCGGAGTAATAGTACAGCGGGAGGGCATTTGCCTTGCACGCAGCCAACCCAAGTTCGATCCCGGCATCCCATATGGGCCCCTGAGCACTGCCAGGAGTAATTTCTGAGTGCAGAGCCAGGAGTAACCCCTGAGCATCGCCGGGTGTGACCCAAAAAGAAAATGCACCCAAGAAGACTAGCCTTCCCCAAGCACAAAGGAGCACCACACTCTCCAAGAAGGAAGAAACTGCCCCCAACACACATGGGCACACCCAGGTCAACCTGACCTCTCACAGCCACCAGCTCCACACAAATACACACACAGACTCACAGACGCAAAGTCAGAGCCAGACACCTCCACCCACTGCTCAAGGAAAAAGCTGTCACAATAGTCATGTTTTGAGTCACCAACAAGGGTTCTGTTTTCCGATTGAATGTAGATTCCAGTGGAGGTGGGAACCACAGGGAGCAGAGACCAAACATCAAAGGGTCACAAGGGCCGGCGTGGAAGGCAGCCAAAAGGGGAGGTTCTGAGAAGGCCCACAAGTAGACTCTGTCCAAGAGGTTAAATTCTGGCCTACCTGTGGACGACTCACTCCAGTGGACAAAGGGCCCTCAAGTAAGGGCCACATTCTGGTGCTGCTCTGAGGACCAGGCACAGCAGTGGACAAAGACAGATGCCAGCACCTCCGAATTAGGCCAGAGAAAGTCCCACAACTGCACAACAAAACGTGAGTTGAGGAGCAGGATGTATGTTCCCTCTGGACAGCAAGACTGTCCCCTGGGCAGAACAAGGCAGGGAACCAGGTCAACAAATGGGTCACTGAAACAGTGTGTCAGGTGTCAGAGCAGTGTGTAGAGGGATGGAGCTGTTGCCTTAGATTGGGGAGGAGGTAACAGGAGTTCTCAGGTGTGCTTAGCTGGGCAGAAGGATGCCCCTGACCTTGGGAATCGCAAAAGCAGAGACCAGGAGGGCAGGGATACCTGGAGAGGCAGGAAGACCATCACAGTGAGAGCATTGGCCATCCTAGAGCCATCCGAGGCGAGCTCGACTGATATGTGGCTCTCAGCCGCGTCTACAAAGCAGCCCATGTCCAGAGACAAGAGAGCAGAGCCCATGCCAGGTTTTTCAGTAGCTTTGGAAAAGTCCTCAGAGCACACACAGAGCCATAGAGCTCAGGAGTGGCTAAGACCAGAGTGACAAGGACAGCCACACACAGCGAGTGTATTTTTTTAGGCTATTTTGACTTCTTTGCTTTGCATACATTGATTCACATCATCCTTAAAGCAGACTGTGGTTTGACACTATAGTTGTCCAGTCTAGAGAGATGTGTCGCACTGAGTGTCGCACTCCCCAAGTGCTCCTGAAACACTCAGGGTTAAGTTCCTGACACCTCACCTGCCCTCACTTCCTCTGTCACCTCCTCAGATAAAGCACTAGGACCTCCTGGCCTTTTCCTGAGCAGACCCGAGTCTGCCTCCTGGTCTCCGTCTTTGTGATTCCCCAGGTCAGGGGCATCTTTTCCTGCATAGCTCAGGACTGTTGAGAGCACCCACGGCCCCACACCAATCTAAGGCAACGGCTCCATCCCTTCACACACAGCTCTAACACCTGACACACTGTTTCCGTGATCCATCTGTCTATCTGGTTCCCCACCATGTTCTCAGTGTAGCTGGTTAAGGCAGGGTCCATAGTAGGGATGTATCATCACATCTGGCACAAGAAAATCATGGCTGGCCAGCCACTCACCAAGGACTCACAGAGGGTAAGAACAACCCTGATATTTCAATTTGCAGTGGTAAAGTAACCCCTGCGGCAACCTCCTGCACGCTCACAATCCTCTCACACTTGGGAGCTTGTTTGGAGGTTCTAGCAGGGAGCGCAGCTACTCGTATACCCTCGACCAAAGACCGGTCCATCTCTATTCCGGAAAGGCTGTCCTCTTCCACCGAGCGCCAGCTTCAGTAGGGACGCACATGGAGCGGTGAGGCAGGAAGGGGACACCCGCCTAGCCAGCCAGATCAGCCGAATCAACCCTGGCGATCAATGGGGTGACAGATGTCGCAGCCAGATCGCCCTCACATCCAATCCTCTCACACTTGGGCCACACACTAGCCTTGGGGGCACACCTGCGAGATAAGTCAGGTGTGCGCCCGCCTCCGGACGGCCCCAATGCCCCAGCCCGCCCCCCAGCCCCACCTACAGGAACTTGCCGTCGGTCTGCGAGCCAGAGTAGAGTTTGCGCTCGGCCTCCCGCGCGTCAGGTTGCTGTGGTACCAGGGCATGCGCTCGTGCGCCGTGGTGGCGATCAGCCTTTCCACCTGCGGGGCCTGGCTGATGATGGCCTGCTCCAGAGCATCGCCCTAGGGAAGGGGACGTCAATCCAGGGCGCCAGTAAGTGTCCCCAGATGCGCGCATCTCCCCGGCCAGGGCATTCAGGCTTTAGAGAAGCGGCCCCTCCACAACCCCATCTCCCACGGTCTCGCCCCAATCCACCCAGGCTCCCCCGCCAGGGGACCACACCCCCGGCCCCGCCTTCCAAAACCGACGCCAAGTTCACGTACAATTGGCAGGTGTGAACCTGACGGGGTTGCCGAGCTTGGAGGACGGCAACACATGGTCCCCTGCCTCAGCCCCTCCGCCCCGGCACGCGTCCACCTTTCCTTGGCGCGCCCAGACTTTCCTTGGCATCGCTCAGGCCCTGCCTCGGAGGACTCCGCTCAGCTGCCCCTCAAATCCGGCTTCCAAATCCGGACTCCCACGGACAAACGCGTCAGGGGTTGCGACTCCCGCAGTGGCGACCAGCTCTCAGGAGCTGCTCACTCACCTCCAGCTTCCACGTCTGGCGCACGTAGTCGCGCACCATGGCTTCGCGCAGGCTGTCGAAGACCCCGGGCTGCGGCTCGAGCCCCGGCGGCCGGTTGCAAGGCTTGCGCAGGTTGCAGGGCAGCCCGTCGGGGTCGCGCGAGTAGAACCTCGCAGAGCTCTGCCGGGCCGCAGTGCGCCTTCCCGCCCGCGATGGCGTAGGTGCCGTTGAGCTGCCGCTCGACTGGGAAGTGGTGGAAGCGCACGTCGTGCACCAGCGAAAGCACGTAGCCGCCGAGAGAGCGCAGGCACTGGCGCAGCAGGAAGAGCCCGTCGGCCATGCCCGCCAGCTTCAGGTGGTCCTCGGCCTCCGCCCGCGAGATGCTACCGTAGAAGAAGGGCAGGTGAGCCGCTGGGTCCGGCATCGTCCTGGCTCTCCGCGCCCTGGGGCAGAGAGGGTTGAGGGGTTCATCAGGACCCAGCCTCAGTGCTTGACACCTCGTACTCTGTCTGGGCATGGAGTTAGTGGGACGAAGCCTGCTGGGCTGCGCGCCCGTGGCGCCGAGCAAGAGTCGTGTGAATGGTGCGCCTTGTGGCAGAGGACCTGGAGAGGAGGCCTGACCTGCTGAGTTCAGATCTGGGACTCGGACCGGAGTCCCACACCCATCTCTGACTTCGCAGTTCTGTGTGCAGCATCCAGACACCCCTCCGTTCACATCCCTGCACCTGAACCACCTCTTGATTTTCCAAACACAGGTGGCACATTGGCTGTGGGTTCAGGCTGGTGCTGTAAGACAGATGCGTGCTCTGTCTCCTGCAGATGGTTGGGATAGGGAGGAGATGCACTCAGCAAGGGATGAGAGAATCATCACTCAGATGGGTCAATCGGCCCAGAGCCCTACAGAGGGCTCTAAGGCAAAGGCCCACAGAGGCTCGCTAGCCTTCTGGTGGGAGTAGCAGATTTGTGTCCTGTTCTGCCCTCTGGCTCCCAGCATGGTCCCTACCGCTGCTGAGGACCCCCAAAACCCATCGCTGGAGCGGGCTCTGCAACGTAAGAAACATGCAAGCACCAGAGGGCAAGGGTGCACACGGAGTCATGAGGCTCGAGTGTGGGCACACTAAATCGTGTGACCCCTCTGGGTGTGGCCACTGCCATCAGGACAGCAACCAGGGAAGGGAGGGGGCTTAAAAATAATAGGGGCCGGAGTGATAGCCCAGCGGGTAGGGCGTTTGTCTTGCATGCGGCTGGCCCATGCCAGCCCGGGTTCGATCCCTGGCATCCCATATGGTCCCCTGAGCACCGCCAGGAGTAATTCCTGAGTGCAGAGCCAGGAGTAACCCCTGAGCATCGCCGGGTGTGACCCAAAAAGCAAAAAAAAATAATAATAATAATAATAATAATAAAAACACTGTGAGGTGAGACTGCTCACCTCACGTTGCCCAGTGCAGTGTTCCTCTCATCAATGTTGTTGCTGAGACCCTAGAGGATAGGCAGGCTTGAGAGGCAGCCAGGGGGTTCCAGCAGTTACTGGAAGGTGATATTCAGGGACTGTCTGAATTATGGTTCCACAAGAGTGTTTAGGGGCTGGAGGGCTCCTGGAGAAAAGAGGCTCAGTTCACACAAGTCTCACATAGACCTGGAGCATTGTGGGGGCTGGCCCTGAGGCCTGAGCAGGTCTGCAGCCAGGAGTGGCCCCCTGGGCCCATTGAGCACCACCTGGGACCACCCCCCCCCCCAAAAAAACCTCACATACACATACAAAAAAACAACTGCACTTTCTTTAAAAATAGCTACATTTAGTGCTCCTCAATGTTGTCCCTTGAGTAATGGACACCTTATTGTCTGACCTCTTGGACTGTTACTTGTTGCAGTACACTCGTGCCCAGAGCCTCTGCATCTGGCCTGGAGTTGCCTCCTGCAGGTCACTCTGTATATAGGAGGAGGACAGTTTGAATGTGGCAGTTTATCTGACCATGTATTCTATACTGGCTGGTATAAATATTCTTTCATGCTGCTACAATCATCATGGGACTAGCTAGATATTACCAGCATATTTGCCTGGCCGCGTTGGATCTCTAAGTAATTAGACCAGAAAGAAATGCTGTTTGCCTCCAAGCAAGCAAGCAGGGCTCTATGATAACTCAAAGGCTGATATACAGAACAACCATGAAGTAAAGATGAGACTCTTGTGAAGGCTTGGAGAAATATTTAACTGGCTATATTATATTCTTTGGTACAGATGCATGCCTTTGTATTCTGAGATACAGTTCATCTCAGAAACTCCTTCTCTACCCTGCAGGGGGCACTTCCAAGGCAGATCTTAGCTTGGCAACATTAACATCTCAAAGGGCCTAGGTAAAGTCCTGGGAGAAATTACCTGAGGGCATTGACCCTGATGGCTTTCCCATAGAGTGGGAGGTCAGCATTTCCAGGGATATAAAACCAGTCTGCTTCCTTTCTTGTGCTCTCTTTTGGGTCGCTCTCTCTTCCCGCTTTCTGCTGGCGCCCTGTTTCTGTCTCCTCTCTACAGGGCCTTAAAACGTGGTGGCCGCCATCTTGGCCTACACATGTCCAGGGCCTAGCCAGAAACACTAAGTATGGGGCTTTTTCCTATTGCTGATTTGTATGCCTGAACCTATGTTAAGAAAAGCAGTTTGAAACTTTGCGGATTCTTGCGTCTTTCTGTCCAATGGCTACTGATCCCTCGGAAAGAAGGGGATCCCTGATCCTGCACCCAGATTTTGTGTGGGGCGCCTCAGCTGTTCCCCCACAGTTGCTGGACTCTGTTCCCCAGCCCCGCCCCAGGGGCTGTCCTCCCAGCTAGGTTCAGCTGCACCTCGCCCATCAGTCTGCAGCTAGGGGGTGCTGTCATCATTTCCTTTGATCACCACCTGTGGTCTCATCCTTCTGACCTGAGCTGCAGCAGTGGTCAGCCTCCTTCAGGTCCCACAGTGCCCCCTCCCACCACCTGTCGGCTGCTCCTTCTCTCCCTCCCCAGCCCCTTCCCAGGATTCCCAGCCCTGCCTCCCACAGGGAGGGAATCTGAACCCAGGACGAGGTGGGGCTTGCCCAAGACCTGGGTGCAGGGCCGTGGGGCAGGAAGCTGTGGTAGGAAACTGCCAGCAATGGGGTTTGAGAAGCTCCTCCTGCAGTGGCTACAGGTGCAGCCTGGGTAACCAGGGGTGCGCTGGCGCAGATGTGGGGTGCCGGGGACTCTGTGCAGGCCAGAAGCCACAACTAGCCATTTGTGGGCCTGGGGTACCAGAGGCCCAGGGGTGTTTTCTGTGCCTTCCCACCCCTCTCTCTGCTTCCTGTCTATCCTGATGGTGGCAACAATAACCACAGCTGGGGTGGAGCTGTGGGGACCAGTGTGGAAGGGTGGAGTGGGTGGTAAGGAGTAAACCTGCTGTGCTGTGTGTGTCCCTGCCAGTTCAGGGTGGCCTTGCTGCACCCTCTACTGCCTGGGGACCTGATCCTGTCCTTGAGTTTTTGAGACCCAGAGTTCTAAGGTGACCCTGCCTCTGTGGCTCTGGAGCCATTAGCCCCATCACACATCAAGGCCCTGGTGAAGCCGGCTTTGACCCTGGATTAGTTGCTTCCTTCATGGTCCTCTTTGAATTTGTGTGTTTGTGAATGGGGGTGGGGATCAGACCCAGGCTTCACCTGCAATGTGTGTGCCCTATTGCTGAGCTACAGTCCAGCCCTCAACGACTCTGAGGAAAATCAGGGCTCAAGCATGTCTGTTTACATGGGCCTGATACCCCAAACATACCCAAAGGAAGAAAGGACAAGTGAACTAGCAGACTCTCTAAAGGCCTGATGAGGGAGTTTTCATAGCTAAGGCATTGCCGTTCCACAGAACAGGAACCCCCAAACCACCTTATTTCTGAAGAAGGTAGCCTCTTTCTCCTAGCACAGGACGTAGACTCACACATCGTCCATGTGGCAGAGTGTGGTCTTAGTCGTGAGAAGCTCACTGCACCTCTCATGGGAAGTGGCGCTTGCAAAAGGTTTGGGGAATACCATAGAATGGGACCTTGGAGATCAGGCTTACCAGGATCTGCCATTTGGCAGCCCATCCTTCTGGGTTTGCCTGGCCTGGACTCCTATGGATGCACACCCTGTCCCCAGGATTTCAGGGATCTTCTTTCTCCTCCTGGCCCACCTAATGGGGGTCACATGATCATAGCGAGTCACGTACTATACCAGCACGCTTTGCAGATCTCACCAATTGTGAGAGCTCTGGGCTCACATCTGTGCTACGTGTGCAGCTCGCCGCAGCCACACACACTCAAGGACACGATCACCCTTCTCAGAAGGTCCCACAAATGATCACCCAGTAGGGCCTCTCTCGGAATCTCCTGGTCTGACAGCACAGTGTGGTTGTCAGTCACCATGGTGGAAACTTTGCTGGGCCTCACACAAGCACTGCCTGCTCCATCTAGTGCTCACCTCAGTCATGGCTCGGGGCAAATGCAAGATCCAGAGTGTGGCCTGCAGGGGGCCATCAGGGCTAAACTGGGTCTCTGGGCCCACAGCTGTCTGCTCACAGCCAGATAAGTCCATCAGGGGCTGGACTCCAAGCTCAGAGTTCCCATGGCCCCCCTGTCCCCACACAGCTGACTCAAGAGTCCCTGTTCTTGGACAGTCAGGGTCCTAAGTGTGGGGTGCCAGAGGACATCCCCTCTGCTGGCTGCCTGAAGAACCAGGGGGTCAGACTGGCTGTGCCCCTCAGCTAGAGCTTCCCTCCCTGGTGTCGGACTCACATTGCAAGGCCAAGTGGGGAAGAGCCTGAGGGGAAGAAAAGGCTGGGGTCAGAGTCTGACAGAAATGTGGCTGGGGAGAAGCGTGGGGGTGCGAAGTTTGCTGCCTTCCACCCATGTCCATGAAACACCAGTGACAAGCCACAACCATGAGCAACAATGATTCCGGATACTCTGGAGCAGCGGCTGGGGACAGGCGGAGGCCAAAAATCACAGAAGAGCCGGAGCGATAGCCCAGCCAGGTAGGGGCATTTGCCTTGCATGCGGCCAGCCCATGCCGGCCCGGGTTTGATCCCCGGCATCCCATATGGTCCCCCGAGCACCGCCAGGAGTAATTCCTGAGTGCAGAGCCAGGAGTAACCCCTGAGCATCGCCGGGTGTGACCCAAAAAAGCAAAAAAAAAAAATCACAGAAGAGGTTTATGGCACCTGGGAATCTTGGGGGTCCAGCATCTCAGATGACCCCAGGCTATAGTATAATCAGGCTCACGACCCACAGCCAGAGGGTCTGTGGGCTCGACACATGCAGCGCAGAGGTGGAGAAACTTGCCCACTGTCCCACAACACTGCGAAATGGCAGTGCTGACCTAGGTCTAAGCTGCCCGGAGTCAGGGCACTGCCATCCAGGCCACCTTCTCTCTGGGGGCTCCTGCCAGAGCCACGGAGAGATGCTGCAGGTCTGGGAAGCCAAGAACAAGAGCAGCCTCAGGATCCCGATCTCTTTAAGCGTGCTCGCTGTCCCGAGATGAGCTCTTTAGCTCTTTAAGCGCGCTTTGCGGCCGCCCCGAGGAGATCAACAAAGTGAAATTGCTCCCCACACAAACCTGTTCTTTCCACCCGAGTAGCCAAACACCTGCTAGACATCAAGATTTGCATCTGCATTTACCAGATGCAAATTGAAGCCCAGAGAGGCCACACAACTTGCCAAGAGCACACAGCGGTTGGGTTGGATTTGCACCCATAAATCCTTCACCTCTTGCCATCTACCTTCACCTAAGCTATAAGAACCCGCCCTGGGTGACATTTTGTTGTTGAGGTTTACCCTCTGTTGTTCCTGTTCACAGTCCTTGGATTCAGAGCATGTGTTTGCTTTGTCCTCTTCCTGGAGCCCAGGGGCATCACCCTGACGGGCCCAACAGGAGGTGGGGAGTGAGCAGACACATTTGCTTCCCTAGGATGCCACTCAGCTCTCCTGCTTCCTTCTCCAGTAGACACTGGCCTCTCCAGTGAACTCCTGAATCTATCCTCCACCCTGGTCCAGAGCTGCTCCCTCCGGACCCACTGACCTGGGGGTCCAGGCATGGGGCCAACAGTCTCATAAGCTCCCTCCACTGCACACTGCTCACAGCTACTCCATGAAGAACTGGGAGCTGAGAGCTCAGAGCTAGTATGGGGGTGAGGCATTTGCCGTTCATGCAGCCAAGCCAGGGATCCTCGGCTCCACATAGTTCTCTGAGCCCCACCCGGGCAACCTCTGAGGACAAAGCTGGAAGATCTCCAACCTCCACTGAGTATAGCCCCCCCAAAACTTGGGGGCCAAGAAACCAACAGAGTCCCCACCCAGAGCCCACTGCCAGCTACTCCCCACCCACACCATGCCCGGGGAAAATCTCATTGGGCGTCTGCTAACTACCCTGTGCCCCTGTAGTGACACTCAGGGACTGAGGGGCTAGGGGGATGCCACTCACCTGGACACTCAGTGGTGGCGGCAGCACAGAGGCAGGGCTGGAGCAGAACTGGAAGGCCTGAGTGCTCTTGGCAGCGGACTTCTCTGAACTCAACTTATTTCCTTGCTGCAAAGACAGGAAAGAAGGCTGTGTTTGAAGCTGACGTCAAAGTCACAAAGTGCTGGTTCAAGGAAACTACAGGTCCCTCGCTCCAGGAAGCACCGAGCGTTTCCGGCGTCCAGCCTGCCCATCCTAAGGCTGGGGAAACTGAGGCTTTGCTGTGGGGGTGAGGGTCTCACCAATGCCAGTTGGCACCCCAAACCTGGGGAGGGGAACTGAGTTCCTGGAAGAGGAGTGGGAGGGGACTGTGGGAGGGGGATCCCCAAGATTCAGTGGAAACCAGACACTCCCCTTTCCGCCTGCCCTGGCTGAACTGCTCCTCAGAGATACTTTTGATCTGCGGGAGGAAGAGATCAGAGACCCAGACCCTTGTTTCTGTGGGCAGAGTCACAGGCCTGAGGAGAGAGAGAAGGGTGGGGTGTGCAGGGATATGCCACCTTCTGTGAACTGTCAGGTCAGACACTCGGGCTGTTCTCACCTTTGGCTACCTGAATAATACTGTTAGAAACACTTCATGAATTTGCTTCCCAGACACAATAGGTGTTTATGCTCTGTGTTATAGGGTGTAATGCATTCTGGGAAATTCTGTTAATGTGAGATCAGGTCTAGAGAGAAAAGCAAAAACAGGAACATGCTCCTTGTGATGGAAGGATCTGCAGAGTTATCCAAGAAATAAGCAAGAGCTGGGGAGAGACTTAAAGTTGTAGTGCATACACGTGCCACCATGCTCAAGCTTTGAGTCAGGCCTGTGAGGACCACTGGGCCCCTGGTACCACTGCTTGGGCCCAGGGCACAGATCCAGCTGGCCCCCCACTTCAGGCCAAGTGTCCTGGGAATGGACTCCTGTAGACCCCCATCAGCACCCACTGATAGTACCCCCCACTCACCTTACTCCCCCAGAACCACTGGGTATGGCTTCTATAACAATTATTGTAAAAGCTAAGTAAACCCAGGTAGCAAGAGGCCTCAAAGGACTGGTGCATGCTTTGCACACAGGAGCCAAGGCTTCAATTCCTGGCACATGGTCACTCAAGACTGCCTGATGTGGTCCCCCAAACAAAAAGTTATGTATACCAGAGCCCTAAAGCAGAAGCAAAACCTGTCCTGATGGCATAAGGGACAGAATGCCACATCCACAGTGGTGTCGCCCGTGTGATAATGCCACCTCAACAGTCACAACAGGAAGGGAGGTCCTGAGCTCCTCGGAGGCGTTGCCTCTGGCGGTTCCCGGGCAGTCAGTGAGAGTAATGTCTCCGGTACTGCCCATTCCCTGATTCTGTCCTCACCGATGGCTTGGAACGTTATGCGTCCTCTCTATATTATTGTTAACCTTCCACTCTTGCCTAATAATCAATATGTCCCTTGGTGTTTCTGGGAATCAAATGAATATCAGTAATCAGAAGCAATGAAGTGCCTCCAGTAATTCAAGCTGTGTATTCCTTTATGAATTAAACATTTACCAGTATAGGTGTTTTTATGAACCAGCTGGAGATCCAAGAGTTAATAATGGAAGTAAAGTCTAGTAAACAGGAGGGAATGAGAAAACCAGAAACAGAAAATTGATAGGGAAATCACAAAGTTCAGAAACTGTTATTAAATATTTAGAACCATTACCATATGAAGGGAAATACGATGATATAGGAAGGAGATAGGTTAGTTATAGGAAGCAGGGGTATTTCATGATTTGCCATTTACAGAAAAATTAATGCCATATAGAAAGCCTTGGTGCTTGTTAAAGAAAGAAAATGCTGGATAATATGTTACCAGCTACACAATACACAAAACCTTGGATATGATGTACTAAAACATTATGATTGTCTAAATGAAGTTAAAGTGACCTCTGGACTTGCAAAGCCTGTGGATCTTGGGGTGAGACATAAGACAAAGAAACCTCGTTTAATTTTAACCAAATGGCTTAAGTAGTTGCGGTATCATATATTCATTTTTTGTTTCATTATGTTATGTATTCACTTTTTGTTTCATTGTGTATGCCCTGCCAAGCATGTATTTGCTTTCTGTTTAATCTAGTATGCCGACCAAGTTTCTTTATTGTGTGATGATATATAAACCCTATGAAGCCCTCAGTAAAATTGCAGCAGATTCAAACCACCACCTGAGTGTGTTTGTGTCTGTCTGTCATCGCGAATCCTGGGTCCCTCCTGAACCTTCGCCCTTGTTCTCCCTCGGTCTGAGGCTCCCAGAGCTAGTCGCGGCAACAGAAGATCCAATATGCCAACATTTGGACAACGGGTGACATTGGTGACAGGTGGAACAGACCTTTCCAGGCATTTGGAAAACCAAAGGACTTGTGAGCACAGTTTTTGCTGTAGGGCTGATGCTTCTGTTAAGGAGGTTCTTTCTCTGGTGGGGCGCAGCACAGCCAGTGTTGCTGGGGAGCTTCGTGTGAAGGCAGGCGACTAAGTCAGGGATCATACATGAGGTGGCCTTGACCTCTCTCCTGGCCCTCACGGTGTGATTCCCCTAATGATTCCCTGATATCTCCTAGGAGAGAAACAGCAGCTTTCAATACCAGCTGCCTGCTGGGTGCTGCGTCCCCACACTAGCCACAGCGACTCCCTGCAGGGCTGAAAGCTGCCCAGTGCCCAGCCTCTGAGGCTCAGCAGGTTCTCCGAGAGGAACCTGGGGAAATGTGTCTTGCCACTGGTTTCACATTCAAAGTCCAGATTCTTACAGTTGCTTCATAGTCATGAGTGTGCTGGGCCCTGGCTCACCTCTCCTGAAGCTTGGGCAGGTTTGTGGGGTCGGGGTGTCTCCTCCTGGGTAGCAGTCATTCCTTAGCCAAAGACATTGGCCCCTGCCATGAGTTTGGAAAATTCCTCCAGGCAGCACATCTCCCTGAAGGAAATGTGATCGTTCAGTCCTGAGGGCTGCAGTGCTTCTCCCCGGTGTCAATCAGCGGCAGCAGCAGGGGACCATCCCAGCGGACTCACTACAGAGCCAGTAGTATACACAAGCCTGTCTTTGTCAGTGGGTCAGGCAGGTTGGCCTCAGGCCCTCTGTGGCCCTCTCACAGAGACGAAGAGGGTGGGGAGCATGCAGTATTATCTGTTCTCTCTTCCCATGAAGCCTCACCTCTGCGGGTAGGCATCAGTCTTGACTCTTCACAGACTATATGCGTCCCCCTGCATCTGAGCGCTGACATAGTCCTGCTGGAGGCGGCACAGTTTGCAGGGCTTCCCAAGAGCTAAAAAGGCTGAGCAGTGAGAAGCGGGCAGGGCGCTTGCCTGGTGGGGCTCACGCCATATGTGGTGCTGGGAATCAAACCCTGGACGGCCATGTAAGGCAGGAGCCCTGCCAGCTGTACTATCATCACTCTGGTCAAAATGTCTTGCATTTTATATGCAAATTAAAAAACTAGGAGAGAAGAATATTGAAAAGATAATCCCACTTAGAAAGTTCCGGGCTGGAGCGAATAGTCCAGCTGGTAGAGGCGTTTGCCTTGCACACAGTTGACCGGGTTCGATATCTGGCATCCCATATGGTCCCCTGAGCACAGCCAGGACTGATCCTGAGTGCAGAGCCAGGAGTAACCCCTGAGCACTGCTGGGTGTGACCCAAAAAAAAAAAAAAAAAGGAAAGAAAAAAAGTTCCTAAAACAGGGCAGGACATGAACAGCTTTGTAATGGTCCATTGCACGTTGATTCAATTTTAAAAAAAAATTAAAAAACAAAAGGGCAGGAGAGAAGGTAGAGCTTGCGGGACCATATGGCAGCTTTAGCTTCTTGATCTAGCACCATGCTGCTTTCCAGGGTGCTTATGCCAGTGGCACGTACCAGCCGTGTGAGGGCCTCGCTTCACATCCTCACCACCGCTGGTTATTATTTTTGCCGAACTGAACCATTCTCACATGGATGTGAGGGGGTACTAATTGTAGTTTTCACCTCACTCACAGTTGGTGGAAACGTCATTTGGTTTGACCTCTAAGAGCAGTCTAGAGATTTCTCAAAGTGTTAACAATTATGTTTGCATTTGTTGACATATACCCCAAAGGGCCAAAAATGCTATTTTGAAAAGTTATTTGCACTCCTAGATTTATCACAGTGCTGGTCATGGTAGCTAAAATTTGTAAATGATCAGACAAAGAAAATAGTATATAAATAATGGAATACTACTCATCTATAAGAAAATAAGAACTTGGGGGCCGGAGCGACAGTACAGCAGGTAGGGTGTTTGCCTTGCATGCAGCCAACCCAGGTTCGATCCCCAGCATCCCATATGGTCCCCAAGCAGCGCCAGGAGTAATTGCTGAGCAAAGAGCCAGGAGTAACCCTGAATGTCACCAGGTGTGACCCAAAAAGCAAAAAAAAAAAAAAAAAAAAAAGAAAAGAAGAAAAAAAGAAAGAAGACCTTGTGCAATTTATCACTAACTGGTAGGAACAAGAAACTATCATGCTGAGTGAAGCGTCAGATCAAGACGGACAGGTACAGAATGATCTCCCTCATATTCGGGATATAAAGATACAGAGCAGGAGAACAACAATGGCTAGTGACAACAGATTCTAAGGGACCTTGAATCCTTGGTGGAGGGTGTGGAATTGAGATATTGTATGCCTAAAATTTAATAACAGTAATATAAGTGAGGGTGCCTATATGAAAATGGAAAAATGAATAAAATTTTATTATATAAAAATATTGCAGTTTGAGGCCAGAGCAATAGTAAAGCAGGTTGGAGATTTGCCTTGCACACGGCTGACCTGATTTCAATCTCCAGCATCCCATATGGTCCCCAAGCATCATCAGGAGTAATGACTGAGTGCAAAGCCAGGAATAACCCTGAGCATTGCTGGGGATGGCTCCAAAACAAACAAAAAAAAGCAAACATACACTACTGTAGTTTTGATTTGCTTTTCCCTATTGGTAAGAGATGATGAGAATCTTCTGATCTGCCTGTTAGCCATCTGTATGTCCTCTTTCTATAACTGTCATTCAAATTTTATGTCCCTTTTTAAGTGGGTGTTTCTGATCATAATGTTGAGTTTCATATATCTTGGAAATTAAGACCTTAGCAGATGTACAATATGCAAATATCTTCTCCCGTACTTTTTGTTTAGCTGGTATTTTCTGTAGCTATAGAAAGCCTTCTTGTTTTATGTAGTTCCAATTGCCTTGCACATGCCCAACCCAGGGTTAATTCCTGGTACCCCACATAGTTCCCCAAGCCCCATCAGTAGTAATCCCTGATCACAGAGCCAGTACTAAGCCCTGAATACTCATGTATGACCTAAAAACTAAAAAAAAAAATTTAAAAAATTCTGATATGTGGGATATAAAAAAATAGTAAGAAGCTATGAATTACCAAACTCATTGGAACTGTAGTGTTTGTGTATAGAACTGAGCTTACATGGGAGGGGAGGCCACTGGTGGAGGGAAGCACTCTCTCTGGTGATGGGTGTGGTGTTGAAATTGGAAATGATCGTGCATGAAAAGTATAATGAGCAGTATTATAAATCCTAGTTCCTCAATAAAAAGGTATCACTTGTATCACTTGTCTTCCCGTTGTTCATCAATTTGCTCGAGTGGGCACCAGTAACATCTCCATACATCCCTGTCGTATGCTAGTGTAGCCCAAGGACAACTGCTCACTCCAGGAATACCAAGAGCCTCAAACCATTCATGGGAATGAGGTCTATAACTGTTACTGTATTGAAATATCAAATACGATACAGATAGCTTGCCAGGCTCTGCCTTGCAGGTGGGACACTCTAGGCTCTCTGTACCTTTACTGATGAATCACGTGGCCACAAAAGGGGCTGCATGCAATGGGAAGAGATAGACTTTTCTCTTGGGTTGAACACCGACAAGCTGTGGAGTCTGGACACTGAAAATGGCTGCCCTCATGGTATGGGGTGTTCCTCTGGATTCTTGTGAGGATCCATTGGGATGATGGGCTCAAATACAATAAGAAAAATTTAAATTACTGATTTCCTTCTGCATCTCACTCTAATATGGATGGAAAATTACAGGATGTCATGTGTTTCCCCCTTTATTTAAACACAGTGATTTTGAAAGTATGAAGTTTTTCATAGTTCAGTTGTTACAAGCATTCATCCCATCACTAGTGCCCTCCCACACACCAAGACCTTCCTTTCCTACCCTCCCCGCCATTCGCATGCCTGCTTCCTTAGCTGACACTAATCATATTGATTATTGCATTGTATAAATAGTAATGGTATTTATAAAGTCATAAGCTTTTCCTGGCTTGTTACGTGTGAATTTGGATCATCATTATTTCAGGATTTTGCAACTACTGTTTGGATGTATCCTGAATAATAATTTGTATTGCTTGTTAGAGCTAATTTGCTAAATATGATAAAACATGTCTTGAAATTACAGCTATGTTCTTACACAGTAGAGATTGTACCTACACACTTTTCCTTTTTTTTTCCTTTTTAAGAATTCACATGGCCGCAGGCCAGTATTATGTCTGCAATTTCTTGGTCCCTTTGGAGATTTCTAGGTGCGTGTCTGGTCCGTGGCTGGGGTGAAGTTGCAATGGCCCTGGAGTGGTTCCCGCTGTGGTTGCCAGACCTCTGACGGGTGGACATGAGGGGAGGGCCCAAGTCCCAGCTCCAAGAAGGCCCAGAGAGGTCAGCTGCAGTTGACCCACATACCTGAGTCTGAAAAAATGACTTCTCTCATGGATGGGGCTCTCTGGAGCAGTGGAATCCGGTCTGGGAAAAAGCTGCTATTGCGAGTGGATCTGGCTGTTGGGGCTTTGTTGAGACGGGCCAGGAGAGGAGCCATTAGTTTCATTTAAAAAGAAATCAGAGCAATCAAAGAGTTGAGCTCAGGTTCAGTCCCCAGCACCATGTGGGTCTCTGAGCACTGTTAGGAGCATCCCCTAAGCATAGAGCTGGGAGTAGCCCCTGTGTACCACCAGATATGGTCCAAAATTCAAACAAAAGAGCGCTGGAGAAATAGTATAGCAGGTAAGGCACTCGTCTTGCATGCAGCCGACCTGTGTTCAATCCCTGACATCCCATATGGTCCCCAAGCACCAGGAATGATTTCTGAGTGCAGAGCCAGGACTAACCCCTGAGCATCACCAGCCCAAAAAAGCAAAAAGAAAAAAAAGAGAAAAAATAAGCAAAAGGACCTGGGGTGCTGGCTCCACAGGACTGGAGCACTGAGCTCTGCATGTGGGTGGCCTGGCTTAGAGACACCGCCACCCCCTCCCCCAGTCTCATAGCACCAAATGGCCTGGGGGTGACAGGAGAAAGAAAGGGGCAAAAGACTTAAATATACATTTCCCCAAATGTGATATAAAAGTATTCAGTAAGTAATTGAAAGATATTCAACATTACTAATAATCATTATAGACATACAAATCAAAATTATGATGAAATCCCACCTCATACCCAATTAGGATGGCTGCTCAGAAACTAACATGTATTGGTGAGTGTGTGGAAGAATTGGGATGCCAGTACGCTGTTGTTAGAAATGAAAAGTGTATCTGCTATAGAAAACTGCTCCCCAATAAATTTTTAGGGGGTCACATCCAGCAACACTCAGAGTTATTCCTGGCTCTTCACTCAGGAATTACTTCTGGCGGTGCTCGGGGGGACCATATGGGATGCCGGGATTGAACCCAGGTTGGCAGCATGCAAGGCAAATGCCCTCCCGCTGTGCTATCTCTCCGGGCCCAAGTTCCCCAATAAATTAAAATGAGAATACACATGTTTGAGAGATACTAAAGAGGTCAGGGAACTTGCCTTGTTTAAATCTCCAACACCCCATTTGGTCTCCTAAACACCATCAGGAGTGATCCCTGAGCACAGAGCAGGAGTAAACCCTGAGCACTGCTGGGTGTGGCCCCCAGACAAAACTATATAATTCATCAATCCCATATCTGGTTATAAATAGTCCAAAGAATTAAAATTAGCACCTTAAGAAAGCAATTACACACTAAAGTTCAATAGCAATAATATTTACGACAGCTCAGATATGGCACCAACTGGATGGAGAAAATATAACATATACACAGAGCAGGATATAGTTTGATATTTTTTATTTTTATTTTTTTGCTTTTTTGGGTCACACCCGGCAATGCTCAGGGGCTACTCCTGGCGGCTCGGGGGACCATATGGGATGCCGGGGATTGAACCCAGGCCGGCATGAGCCGGCCGTGCAAGGCAAACGCCCTACCCACTGGGCTATCGCTCCGGCCCCATATAGTTTGATATTTAAATGAAAGGGAATTCTTACATGTTATCACCTGAGTGAGTCTTGAGGACATAAACTAAGTGAAATAAACTCAACAAGTATGATCTATGAGGTATCTAAGACTGAAATTGATAGAAAGTGGGGTGCTAGCTATCAGGAGCTGGGAGAAGGGGTAGCAGAAAATTTTATTTTTTGCTTGTTTTATTTTTTCCTTTGGATCACACCTGGCAATGCTCAGGGGTTGCTTCTGGCTCTGCACTCAGGAATTATTCCTGGTGGTGCTCGGGGGGCCATATGGGATGCCGGGATTGAACCCAGGTCGGCCGTGTGCAAGGCAATACCCTACCCACTGGACTATCGCTCTGGCCCCAAGCAGAAAATTATTGTTTAATGACTAATGACTACAGAGTTTCAGTTTTATAAAATGAACAGACTTCTGGAACAGAATGGTTGTAGCAGTTGCATAACATGATAAATGCATGTATTTGTTTGTTTAGGGTGTGGGCCACATCTGACAGTGCTCAGGGATCACTCCTGGGGGATCTGGGGGCCATATAGGGTACTGAGAATTGCACTTGGGTTTGCCACATGCGAAGCAAGTGTCCCTACTTGTCTTGTACTATTTCTCCAGACCTAATTGTATTTAATAAAACTGAAATCTATGTATAGAAATAGTTAAGATGGTGGATTTTAAGTGTGTCTGACCACAATATAAATACAAGAAGCAGTAGGCTTGAGCGCTTTTTCTCCCTTGAGCAGATGTCTCACTTACTTGGCTCTATTTCTTTGCTTATGCTCTCTTTACTGCATGTCCCCCCTTCTTCCTCTCACATTTTTTTTTTTTTTTTTAATTTTATTATTTCCCCCCAAATATTATTACACCGTTTTAGACATACAATTGAAAGATGCTCATGTAGAGTTTTGGTTCTACAGTGTTCCAACACGCATCCCTCCACCAAACCCATCTCCCATCACCAGTGTCCCCACCTCCCTCCCCCTCCCGCACCTCAACTACTTGGTGGGTTCTGTATGTCATTTCTTTCCTCTTTATATCTCCTTCCCAACAAACTTTCCTGCTCTTCGTGGAATGCAATGCATTAAAAGACATTACTGTTTCACTATTTTAGTGGACCGCGGCCGCTTGAACTGGTTTTGCTCTGTTGATCTGGTCGTGAGGCAGTTTCCCAGCGTCCGGACAGCGAAAATGGTGGCTAGTGTGATGGGCGAGTCTCATCCGGCTGCTTCGGGACCCCCAGAGGCGATGGGCCCACTCCCAAAACCCATCTGCCCTCCTCAGGGCTCCATAGTCAGCTGGGCCTGGCGCGAGCTGAGTTCCAGCCTCCCCAGCCGCTTGTGAGGCTCTGGATGCTGCCCCCCACCCCCGCAGCTCCTGGGCGGGGCCACCAGGCTCGACCCTCTCACATTTTTCTAAGTTTCATACAACAAAAAATACCTTGCTAGGGGCCAGAGCGATAGCACAGTGGTAGGGCGTTTGCCTTGCACATGGCCAACCTGGGTTCGATCCCGGCATCCCATATGGCCCCCTAAGCACCACCAGGAGTAATTCCTGAGTGCAGAGCCAGGGAGTAACCCCTGAGCATCGCCGGGTGTGACCCAAAAAAAGAAAAAAAAACTATCTTGCTTGGGGCCGGAGTGGATAGCACAGGAGGTAGGGTGTTTGCCTCGCATGCGGTCAACCTGGGTTCTATCCCCGGCATCCCATATGGTTCCCCGAGCACCTCCAGGATTTATTCCTGAGCAAGAGCCAGGAGTAACCCCTGAGCTTTGCTGGGTGTAACCCCAAAAGCAAAAAACCAAAACAAACAAACAAACAAAACTACCTTGCTTTATTAAGACAGACAGACAGACAGACAGACAGACAGACAGACAGACAGACAGACAGACAGACAGATGCATGAGCAAGTTAAAACCAATTCAATACAAAAGTTTATAGTGTTAGGGCCAGAGAGCACCACTGGGTTTGCCCTCTCGCGACCCCCCAACAAAAACACCAACAGAAAGTTTATGGTGTAAACGCTCCCTTCTCTCCCGCACATTTACCAATAGTCCCTTTCCAGTATTAATTAGTCTTTGAAGATGCCTCACTCTTCAGAGACACTGAAACTTGTAATACTCTGAAGCATCTAGCTCTCTTTACTTCGACTAGCGTCGTGTCCTTCTGTGTTTCCTATCAAATTATGTAAAACTCGTCTTTCGTTGCAGCATGAGCATTTAATGAAAGTACTGAAACCAGGTACAGATGAACACATGCTGTGACTCCAGGTGCCTCAAATACTTAAATAATAGCTAAACCAGCGGTGGTGTCAGAGGTCAGGGACTGATGAGGAGAGGATTTCAGGGCAGTGGAGACTAGTTCGAGGTACTCGGTGATGCTTCTACAAGTGCGTCCCTTAGGATGTTTGCACTTTTCCGTGTGATGTGTTAATCTTTTCTCACAATCTAGTGGGAAGAGAAAAGAAAAGACAAAAGCTGCTCTGTTTGGAAATGAATTTCGGACTTCGTTCATACCTTGCACCCTAGCGGCAGAGCTCAGAGCAAGTGCGGGCTGCCAATCATCCCAGCTGTTGCCTATCGCTGCTTCTGGAGAATTACATAAGCGTGAGGCTCCTCGGTTGCCACTGTGGCTGCAACGACAACACTGTAACTACCTGGTAGAACTATTGCGGAGATTTAGTAGGTTCTACGTAAAGTAGGTAGAGTGCTCCGCAAGCATTAGATGCGGTGCTCGAGCCAGAATGTTTACAAAGAAGAGGATCCTTCCCAACGCTCAGAATAGAAACGTTCTGCAAGCGCTTGCTTTGGCCGGGACTGGCGAGTTCAGCAAAGGAGTGTGACTGAATTCGCATCTTGCCCTATTTTGCCATGTCCCCTTTAAGAGATGAGCCATGACATCATCCGCGCGCGGCGCATCCTACCTCGGAACGCCCCGGCAGTTGTTCCGAACTGCTTCCATTGGTGGACACGAACCGGAGGCCCCGCCCTCATGCCCGCTACAATCTGTCAATCTGCGCATGTGGGAGCAGTGATTGGCCGTGGGGGTCCGCCCTACAGCAAACCCCTCCGGGCCAGCGTAGGCTGAGCCTTCGGGGTGGGAGGGGCGCGGCGCTGCATCTGGAGCTACCTCTGTCCTTAGTCCACCTGCCCGCGGTCCGCGGGTCCCTCCTGCAGCCCGCCTGCTGGGCAGGGCTGGCCTGGCCTGGCCATGGAGTCCTACGACATCATCGCCAACCAGCCCGTGGTCATCGACAACGTGAGGCCCGGCAGCAGGGAGGCGGGGGTGGGGAGAAAGGCTGCTCTCCGCGGCGCCGGTGCTGGGGGTTCGGGGGTGGGGTAACTCCGCCTGTACTGACTTGTGCATCGGACTCTTCATGCTCGCCCCCCGCCCCGCCCGGATCAGGGATTAGGAAGCCCACCAGGCTTAGCAACCGGGGCCTTCGGAGCCCTGAGCTGGCGGGGCAGAATCTCTGCGCGAGCCCCGCCCGAGGCAGGTACTGGAAGGAATACTGGAACGGTGGAGCGCATCCTCTGAGCCGCCCTTGAATTAGCATCTCGGTGGGACTGGAGGGACTGTTGGGCTACCTCCAACCAGGACCCCGTGCTTCAGCCCCTAGGGTGAGACCCTCACCCTTTTCGGTTGAAGTGAGGTCACTTGGCAGGTGACCACCCTAGACCCCTCAGCCTTTCCGCCTACCCCTCCGTGGTGGAGCGGGGTGGTACCTTTTGCTCTTTGCCCGCCGCTGGCCTATTTGGCAGTGGTTGGTGTAATGACCTTTACAGATGTACCCCTAGAGCAGACCAGTTCCACCGCATTCTCTTCCAGGGATTGGGCATTTTAATGCATATTAAACTCTGCACGCTTCAGCCAATCTGGCCCATTGGCTTTGACCGTCTCTGCTCCTTAAGTTCTCCCAGCCACTTTGGTGGGGGCAGTGGACAGAGTTTGGGATCATTGGCAGCCTGAGAGGAAAGATGCCCAGCCTGGTGCTGGCCTTGCCCTTCAGCACCAGGCGGGCTCAGCAGGCTTTCAGCTCCTGGTTAGGGATTTCTGGTTGTCCTTAAATAAATGAAGGACAGGGTAGGAGTCAGGCTGTGCCACTGACATGTGAGCCCAGTACTCTTAATGACTCATTCCTCTTTTTTGGACCTGCCTCTTTTCCTCTCTCACCCCGGTGTCTGCGATGGACTGAGTCTCATCAGGGGTGGTGTTTACTGAAAAGGCCAGAGTTGGGCTGGGGGGTGTTCTCCAGCAGCCACAGTGAGGTCCAAACGAGCAGAGAAGTATTTTCCTGGTGGGCAGATAATTCACTTTGTCTCATTGACAGAGCCAGCTGGCTTGGTCCCTCTGCTTTACACCGTATGCAGCCTTTAGCGTGTGTGTGCGTGAGTGCCAGTTTAGATCCACTGTGCTGGGCTCTTCCCTGGGAGCTGTCCAGGTGCCAGGTTCCTGCTCAGATCTGCTTCACCCGTGATCTCTGGGGAGCGCAGAGAGGTGCCGTCTCCCTGAGCACCAGCGCTCTTTCCTGGCAGCCTGTATGTGGTCTGCTCAAGGGATGGAGGGCTTGTGACTAAAAAAAAACTTTAGTCAGGTAGGGCATTTGCCTTGCATGCAGCCAACCAGGGTTCGATTCCTGGCATCCCATATGGTCTCCTGAGCACCGCCAGGAGTACCTGAGTACAGAGCCAGGAGTAACCCTTGAGCATTGCCGAGTGTGACCCAAACAAAAAAAAAACTTTACCTAAGGTTGTTTCCAGCACACAAGGGTGTAGTTTGCCCTGCAGGTCCCTCCCTCAAGGTTTCCCAGGCTGCTTCAGGGTTTCCAAGCTGCCCCTCAGACATTCTGGGCTAGATCCTGCTTGGCTGTGGGGTGGTGGCCTGTGTCTCTAGTGGCCAGAGGCGCCTCTTCTCCCTCCCCTCCTATTCCAGATGTCAGATTTCTGAGAGAGGGTACTGCCTTACAAATTTGAACTGCTTATGTGCGTATAACCAATCCTGCCCTCTGCTGCATGAGGTAAGAGCAATTTTTTCTCTTGCAGGGCTCTGGGGTCATCAAGGCTGGCTTTGCAGGAGACCAGATTCCCAAATACTGTTTTCCAAACTAGTAAGTGTTGCCCGGGCAGCAACCCACACTCTTTTATTTGCTCTTAGGGGAGAGTTTGGGAGCTAGGGGCAGACAAGGGCTCTGTGTCTTGGCTCTTTGGGGACGACTGTTGCCTCCAGCTGTGAGGAAAAGGACCAGTGTGAGCCACTATCGGCCACTCTGAAGGTTCGTTTGGAGCCTGAGATTTAGGCTCTTTGTTGAGTGGGGAGGTGGGACAGCAGCCAGCGCTCCCCCAGGGATAGGCGTGGTGGTGGCACAGTTGGCAGGGCACAGGGAGGAGAGGGGATGCCAGGCAGCCCCACCTCCCCAGACACGTTTGTGTCCAGTTGTGTCTATTTTCAGATTCTAGAAAGTTTCCTTTAGCCCATCTCTGCTTGATTGCTGCTCTGGTTGCTAGGATGAAGGGGGTGGAAACCCAGACAGTGTACCTTCTAGTCCGAGGGGAGCATCTCCCTGGGAGGGTTGAGGGGGACTTAGGCCCTCTGCATGACGGCTGTGAAAGAACCCCTGTCCTGGTCCTGAGACAGCTGGCCCAGGCCACTATGCAGAACTTTCTGAACATCTCAGGGGTCAGGGGTGGTTCTGCTATTGAGCAGGGCACTAGGCCCAGCTCTGGACTGGTTGTATCCAGTCATCGGGGAGCTGACCCCCATCTCTGGCCGCCCTGCGGGGAAGGGCAGGAGCAGCCTTGGCCTGACCTTCAGTGTCCTCTTCGGGGCTCTACCTGATGTAATCCAGCACATGGGCTGAGTCATCGTGGCCAGCACTGACTGGGCCGTGGGAGTGGAGGCGGGGAGAGGCGATGGAAGGAGAAGGACACTTTCTTCCCACCCCTGCATGTGCTGGCTTGGCCCTCAGGCTCAGCTTTGTTTCCACCCCCTCTTACCCACTTGTCCTGTTCTCAGTGTGGGGCGCCCGAAGCACATGCGGGTGATGGCTGGAGCCCTGGAGGGGGACCTCTTCATTGGACCCAAAGCAGAGGTAACAGTAGGAGCCACCTCCACCTGGCTGGGCCTCATAGTCCCAGGCGCATTGGGGTGGGGGTTCAGAGCTGTCCCTCCCGAGGGGCCCTGGGCAGTCTCTTCTGTGGGGCTGTCAGCAGCGTTTCCTGGGCATCCCAGGTTTCCTGCCCCAAGGCACTACGATCTGGAAGCTAGGGTGCTGATTCCAGTGGAGAAAATAGATGCTGTCTGAAAGCGGCCAGAACTCATGGCTAGGGGTTGGAGCGATAGTACGGGGTGGGGAGGGCATTTGCCTTGCATGTGGCCGACCTGGGTTTGATCCCGACATCCCATATAGTCCCCATGCACCGCCAGGAGTAATTCCTGAGTGCAGAGCTAGAAGTGACCCCCAAAAATAATAATCAATCAATAAATAAATAAATAAATAAAACTCAGAGGTGGGGCTGGGGAGACAGGTCAGGAGAAGCCCCACGTGGATGAGTGAGGCCCAGGAGTGTTTGGGGAGGAGAGGCAGAGTTGGAGTATGGAAGGCAGGTCTGCGGGGGCACCAGCTGGGCTGCAGGGGCGGCTCCTGGCACTGCCCTGTGGGAATGGAAGCCAGGTAGGGCACCAGGGAAGGGGAGAAACCCAGGGATGGTGACTGGGACTGAGGGGCCTGCCGGGGGCCTGTTCTGAGTCAGAAGGGCAGGTGCTGAGTCAGGCCTGGTCACAGCCGACTCCCCATTCTCAGGAGCACCGAGGCTTGCTGGCCATCCGCTACCCCATGGAGCATGGCGTGGTCCGAGACTGGAACGACATGGAGCGCATCTGGCAGTGCGTCTACTCCAAGGACCAGCTGCAGACCTTCTCTGAGGAGGTGTGGCTCCCTGGGGCCTGCTTCCTGCTCTGCTTCCTTCCTGCACGCTGGGCCCCCATTCCCTGGCAGCCTCTGAGCCTGGTTCCCCTAGACACCTGGGCCTCTTGGCCCCTACAGATAGCAGGATAGCATGCTTGGAAGGACAGCAGGCAGCTACTTCCTGTATTCACAGCAGGCTATTCTCTGGAAAGGTCCTTTGAGGGCCCAGCAAGTTGCTGGGTGCATCTCTTGATCCTGCCCTCTCCTACAGCACCCTGTTCTCCTCACGGGCGCCCGCTCAACCCCAGTAAGAATCGAGAGAAGGCAGCCGAGGTGTTCTTTGAGACTTTCAATGTGCCAGCCCTGTTCATCTCCATGCAAGCCGTGCTCAGCTTGTGAGTGCTCCCTAAGGCCCCATCTCCCCAGAGCTGCCCTGCTCAGTATGACCTTTCATCCTCCCAGCCCCCATAAGCCCCCCAGAGGCCCCTTCAGGTACTCCTTTTCCCCAACCAGATCATGCTCAGTTCCCGGGGTCCCTCCCAGGGCAGAGGGGTCCCTGGTCCCAGTGGCTGAGGTGAAGGGCTGCCAACCCATGGTAGGTACGCAACAGGGCCTTACGGCGGGCGTGGTTCTGGACTCGAGGGACGGGGTCACGCAGCGCCGTCCCCATCTGAAGGCTTCGCCATGCCACACTCCATCATGCGGGTGGACATTGCCGCCCGCGGCGTCTCCCGATACCTCCGGCTGCTGCTGCAAGGAAGGAGCCGACTTTCACACTTCAGCTGAGTTTGAGGTTGTCCGGACCATCAAAGAGGTGATGAGGGGCCAGAGTGATAGTCCAGTGGGTAGGGTGTTTGCCTTGCACCCAACCCTGGTTCAATCCCTGGCACCCCATATGGTCCCTGAGCACATCCAGGAGTAATTCCTGAGTGTAGAGCCAGGAGTTACCCTGAGCATTGCCAGGTAGATCCAAAAGAAAAAAAACAAAACAAAAACAAAGAGGTGATGAGGGCAGGCTGGCGGGGGACCATGCTATAGTCTCCTGAAAGTTGTGTCCCCCTACAGCGCGCCTGCTACCTGTCCATCAACCCCAGAAGGACGAGGCCCTGGAGACAGAGAAGGTGCAGTACACACTGCCTGACGGCGCGTGCTCGATGTAAGTCCTGGCGGGAGCTGGGTGGCAGCGGTGGCCGCCACCGAGCCTGGAGGCCTGACCGCCTCATTTCCATCCCAAAGGTGGGGCCAGCGGCGCTTCCGGGCACCCTGAGCTGTTATTCCAGCCAGACCTGGTTGGGGATGAGAGTGAGGGGCTGCACGAGGTGCTGGCCTTTGCCATCCACAAATCGGACATGGACCTGCGCCCGGACACTGTTCCGCCAACATCGTGCTTTCAGGCGGCTCCACGCTTTTCAAAGGTGCCCGAGAAGGGAGTGGGTAACACAGTGGAGGCCACAGCTGGGCCCCCTTGACCCCCACCCTCTCCTTGGAGCAAGCTTGCTCATTCCCCAACGCCTTCGGTGTTCTTTCCTGAGTGTGAGCAGGTGGCACGTTTCTGTGAGCTCGGAGATGTGGTAGGTGGAGTCTCCTCCCCTTGGTTCACCACCCACTTCTCCAGATGTGCGTCAGCAAGTGCATCTCCCACCCCCGCCACACTCAGACTCCTGTGCACCCAGGGGTGCCATAGCCACCTCCCCTGTTGGTGGCTCCCCCAAGCGGGTGGGCCCTGACTCCCATCCCACCAGGAGATGCTTGGAAGAGAACCCCAGAGTAGAAGTGCTGAGTCCAAGTAGAGGCACACCTGATACTAAGCAGACACTGCTGCTTCGGCCATGGCCAGGTCCTCTCTGCCCCACTGTGTGATCTTTGCCCACATGGGTAGAACCCATGGACATTTTCTCCCTGCTGGCCTCTGCCTCTGCTGCTGGCTTGTTGGGGGCTAGGGGAACAGGTAGGGCTGGGCACAGCAGTGTGGTAGGGGCAGGAGTCCATCTCTTGAGGCCTGTCTGGAAGCTGGGTGTACTTCCAGGCAGGGTGCTAGGGGGCAGGGAAATGGCTGATGGGAAATGGTTAGAAGGGAGAGAGCACCTGAGGCTGATGTGGGGCACCAGGGGCAGGGAGGTCAGGCCTAGACCCCAAGTTAGCCAACCCTATGTTCACAGGCTTTGGTGACCGATTACTAAGTGAAGTGAAGAAGCTTGCCCCCAAAGGATGTCAAAATCAAGGTGAGGAGGTTATGGGGAATCCTCATGGGACTTGGGTTGTGGGCACACTTGGCACAAGGAGAGAGCTAGTGTGGACTCAGGGCGCCCCCCTCATGCCTCCCCACGGCACTGCCATGAGTCGTCGCCTGACTTGGGCAGAGTGGAGGCTGGAGATGGGCACAGCTTACCCACTGCCTTTGCTTCCCACAGATCTCAGCGCCCCAGGAGCGGCTGTACTCCACGTGGATCGGGTGAGGCATGGCAGGGTGGAGCGGGCTGGCGCAGAGCCACTTTGCACTGGACACTTTGGGGGGAATGGGGAGGGGGTGTCCCTCTCTGCAGGGCACTGGTGGGCCTGCTCACACCATTCCTCCCTTCTTACAGTGGCTCCATCCTGGCCTCCCTGGACACGTTCAAGAAGATGTGGGTTTCCAAAAAGGAGTATGAGGAGGACGGCTCCCGTGCTATTCATCGCAAAACCTTCTAGTGCCGCGGAGGGTGTGGCAGGTGGGAGAGTGGGAGGCCGGGGGCCCAGGCCTCGAGCCCTCTGTACTGTGGGCGTTCATGCCAGCGGTGTCCCCCATGCATGCCGAGTCCCCTGCAGGGTGCGCCTGTACTGCCTGCTCCCCTCCCTCCCACAGCAACCTCAGCCACGTGGATGAGTCTGAACAGGAGGGAGGACTTGAGGCACCAGCTCTGGGTGGCACTGGGTGACCCCATGGCAGAACCACTGAGGCCTGTGGTTCCTTGCTCCCCCACAGGGCTGTCTCCCTGCGCAAAAAGCCAGACACCCAGACGCCCCCATCTCCGGCAGGATCCCTCTGAGGGCTGGGGTGCCGAGTGGGCTGGACAGGGGTCACTGCTTCCTGTGCCACCAGGGGAGCCCAAAGCCACCTCTGTACCGCTGGCCCTGTCACAGTCCATTCCCATCTTCCCAGCGTGTGCCTTGGTGTTGGCTGAGTACTGGGCAGTCCCTGATCTGGCTCCGATCATGTGGGGTCAAGGCAGAGGATGCGGGGGCTCCGGGTAGCCACTGTTGGCTGTGGGCCCCTATCAGTGCAGCTCTGGACTGTTCCCTGCCCTGAAGTCTCCCCTGTACCCCACCTGCCCTCCTGGACTCTGGGCAGAAAGGGGTTTATGGTCTTTGTAAGGGGGCTGGGAGCCATTTCATCAGGAACCAGACCTAGAAGGTGTGGGGGGGCACCTTCTGCCTCCTGCAAGAAAGCCCCTGTGGCTGGGACCCCCACCTCCCTTTCCCAGAGATGTACAATAATTTAACACAGCTGCCTGAAAAAAAACAACCATTTTTGTAAATCAATATAGTAATAATTATGGACAAGATGCTGTTGTGTGGCTGTTTTCTTTTGTCTGTACATTGGTCCTGGGGAGTTGGGAGGACACAGCCCAGCCTGCACCAGAGCTCCCAGAGGGTGTTGGTGGTTGACAGGGCAACGTGGCCCCGAGGCCCAGGAGGCCTCACCTGGGCACAGTTCTCCCACCTAATTCCCTGCCTGCCGCCGGGCAGCCCAAGAAGCGGAGACCTGGCTGCTGCCTAGGCGCAGGCTCGTGGCAAGCCTGAGACTGTCCTTCCCTGCAGGGGTTAGGCATCGCTTGTTAATGAGCCAAGTCCTAAAGAAGCCAAATAGTGGGCTAGAAACTGTGGAAGCAGAGGGCACTGTGTGAGCAGCGAGTGGAGAGCTGCAGTATGTTGCAGAGATGCTTGTGTTTGGGGTCAGGAGAGAGCTTCAGGTGGAGCACATGCCTTACATGAGACCCTATGCTTGACACTTCGCCTGGAGTCCCACCAACCCACCATGACCAGGTATGCCCCTCAGAGGACCATATGCCAGCACATACGGTCCCCTGAGCACGGCCAGGAGGGATTCCTAACCACAGCTGGGTGTGGTTCCCAAGGAAACAGCATAGTAAAACCAGCTGAAGATATTGGGCAACATATTGTGCTGGAAAAATATGTTAAAAGAAAGCTAGGGTCATGGGTTCGATTCCTGGCATCCCATATGGTCCCCAAGCACCGCCAGGAGTGACCCTTAAGCATTGCTGGATGTGACCCAAAATTTCAAAAAAGCTACGGATATGTCAAAAGGTCATGGGAACAAGCTTAAAAGAAGATCCAGATGCCATATTAAATATAAATTATTTAAAAATTGAGGCTGGAGCGATAGCACAGCAGGTAGGGCATTTGCCTTGCATGCGGCCAACCTGGGTTCAATCCCCAGCATCCCTTATGGTCCCTTGAGCACTGCCAGGAATAATTCCTGAGTGGGAAGCCAGGAGTAACTCCTGAGCATCACCGGGTGTGACCCAAAAAGCAAAATAAATGTGTAGACAGGGCTTACTCTTCAAGCTTGTACTATTCTTTCTTCGTCCCTGTCTCTCCGCTTGCTTTTCCCACTCTGGAGAAGCCTGTGTTTTCTCTTGAACACTTTCTTCCCTTCACATCTTTCAAGGTTTTTAAATTTTTTTTTTTTTAATTTTTGGGTCACACCCAGCAATGGCCCACCCAGCAAATTATTGGCTCTTTGCTCAGGAATTATTCCTCTCAGTGCTTAGGGGACCATATGGGATGCCGGGATTGAACCCGCGTCGGCCACATGCAAGGCAAATGCCTACCTGCTATACTATCACTCTGGCCCCTAAGTAAGTTTTATTCAATAAAATCTATCTTGCTTCTCCCCGACACTCACTCTTCAAATAATACAGGTGGAGAAAAGAAGAAAGGTGGACTTAAGTGAGGGAAGAGTGATGGATCTTTTTCCATGTGAGGAGCCAGAAGCTCATTACAAAAGTTTTTAGGTGGTGGTGGTTTTACTTTTCTTTTGAGGGGGGTACACCTGGTTGTATTCATGGCTGACTCCTGGCTTCATGCTAGGGGTCACTCGTGGTATAGTGCAAGGATACAAACAAGGAGGGCCATCTGCAGGACAAATGTCTTAAAACCTATCTTTCAGGGGCCGGGGCGATAGCCCAGAGGGTAGGGCATTTGCCTTGCACGCAGCCAGCCCCTGCCGACCTGGGTTCAATCCCTGCATCCCCTATGGTCCCCCTAGCACCGCCAGGAGTAATGCCTGAGTGCAGAGCCAGGAGAAACCCCTGAGCAGTCATTGCCGTGTGTGACCCAAAAGAAAAAAAAAAAAAACCTATCTTTCAGGCAATAAGCAGTATTTTGATTGTAAAGGAACAGTCAGAAGAAAAGGAAATGCTGGAAGCAAACAGACAATAGTCTTCTGATAGTTACTCGGACACTAGAGTAGCACTTAGGTGGAAGGTTAGATGTAGATGACTAGGTGCTCCCCTTCCCTAGGGAAAGGCCTGGAGTAGCACAGAAACGCTGGGGATTTCGTGAACAAGAGCGAATGACTGACAGGAAGGAAAGCAAGCCGTGGCTCTTGACTACACATACAAAGAGGTAAGGCAGAGGAAAGTTGACTTACTATGTACCTATTTTGTGGATGGTAACTAAAGTCACATTTGTGGCTAATTCCAATACCAGTGGACCATAGAAACAGCTCACCAGTCGAATAGAAAAATCTTGCTTATGTGAGGCCCAGATTTTGATCTCTATACCAAAAGAAGAAAGAAAAGTTGGGGATGAAACTCAGGTCTCAAATATGTAAAGCACAGACTTTCCCATTGAGTCAGTGTCCAGTT
Source organism: Cryptotis parvus (assembly GCA_021461705.1). Lineage (NCBI taxonomy): Eukaryota > Metazoa > Chordata > Mammalia > Eulipotyphla > Soricidae > Cryptotis > Cryptotis parvus. The sequence goes on from JAJIBD010002087.1 coordinate 306,065, forward strand.
CCCTTAAGAATTGGCTTATTTTGGGGCTGGAGAGAAAATTTTAATGGGCTACACAAGTTGTGTATGCAAGTATGCTGACGTCCACCTTCCCCCACCCCCCAAAAAAAAATCAGCCTTAACCCAGAAACTAAACCCAAGTTGCCAAGATTAAGTGGTTAAATTGGGCTTTGTTTTTCTGCTCCTAAATTAGAAATGGGGATGGGGTAAAGCAATACTATAGTAGGTATAGCATTTTCCTTGCATGCAGCTGACCTGGGTTCGATCCCTGATATCCCGTACAGTTCTTTAATCCCACCAGGAGTATTATCCCTGAGCAGAGCCAGGAGTCAGCCCTGAGAACAGCCACATGTGATTAAAAATAACAGCAAAAAAAAAAAAAAAAAATTCTAGCTTAATACAGACACAAAAGCAGAATATTCCCTCGTGTAAATGGTTACAAGTATCTCAATTCCAAACCACTTTCATTTTAATGCTAATGCCAAGCATATCACGTTTCTGAACACCTCAGTCTAGTCTATGTCAGTGGAACAGTCTAGTCTATGTCAGTGGAACACCAATTCCACTGACATAGGGAATTATGTGGTAAATCCCTAAATAGGAAATGTCCAAGTTTTGACTTTTTCTTTATAGTTGATTTTTGTTTTGTTTTGTTTTGGATGACACCCAGTGATGCTCAGGCGAATCCCAAGTACTCCTGGCTCTGCACTCAAGAATTATTGGGGCTGGAGCAATAGCACAGCGGGTAGGGTGTTGGCCTTGCATGAGGCCAACCTAGGTGTGGTCCCCAGCATCCCATATGGTGCCCCAGCACCATCAGGTATAATTCCCGAGTGCAAAGCCAGGAATAACCCCTGAGCATTGCCGGGTGTGACCCCCAAAAAAGCAAAAAAACAAAAGCAAAACAAAACAAAACCCAATTTCACATTTTGGTACCACCATGAGGACAGACCCAGCATCAGTCAGTCAGGCTCTCTGTATATATGCTATTACTTACAACACCTCTTAAGGTGATTTTTGGTTTTTTATGTGGGCTGCACTCAGTATGCTAGGTTCTGGGGGAATAAATATGGGGCCTGAATACGCCAAGCATATTCTCTACCATTGGGCTATCATCCCACATCCTACTTTTTGGTGCTTGTAACCTACACTCAGGGGACATACCCTTGTGACAAAGCTAAAGGTTCGAGTCATACTGAAGTCCAGTCAGGTTGACTTCTCTGCCCATGTTCTTCCCTGAGCAAGTGGTCCCTGTCATGCATATGGAATTGTCAATAGCAATAGCAGGCAATATTAGCAAACAATTTTTCTTAAAATCGGAATTATCTCTAAGTAAGGAAGTAAGCACAGCCAACTATGGGAGAAGGAGCCAACGCAATGGCTAGTCTTTATTGGAGAGAAACTTCACAACCCATTTCAAGGAGATAGGTATTTAGTGGGACAACTGGTGGGGCACCAGCTTGTAATGGGTTCCACAGCTAGGGCATCGCTGGGCCTCGCCTTTGTGCAGCCAAAACCAGATCACGGTGCTGTTGTCCTCTTCACCTGGAAGAAAAAAGGTGATCGAAGGCCATCCAGTCTCGAAGAGGAGACTTTAAAAGTTATCAATGACAACTCAAAAGATTGAACTCTCCTATCATCTGTTTCATATGAAGAAACAGATGCTGAGTTGATTGACGGAAACCCAACCTCATTTCCATCACTACATAAGTTGTACCAGTTCTCCTGCCTCTGCAAACTCTCAACGTAGAGTCCATCCTGTATCTACCTCCAGTACCTAAACCAGTAACTGGCAAGGAAACACCACAGTGAATACCTTCTGAATATTCCATCATGCTGTATCTCCAGTGAACCATGATTACCGGTATCCCGTACCTCATAGTAAGGATGACCAACACAAACACAATTATGCATGAGAGGGTGAGGAAACTTTATACTGCTCACCCACACATTCTCTTTATTTATAATTTTTTGGCTTTTTAGGTCACACCCAGTGATGCTCAAGGGCTACTATTGGCTCAGAACTCAGGAATCACTCCTGGAGGTACTTGGGGAACCATATGAGATGCCAGGGACTGCATTGGGTCAGCCACGTATGCACAAGACAAATATCCTACCCACTGTACTATCACTCCGACCCCACACTTCCTCTTTAATCACACCCACTCACACAAAGGGTTTGAAGCACTTTACAGGCATATACTACATAGTAGGATTTATTAAGTAAATAAGTACGAAAATAGAGGTGGGTACTTACAAATGCAGCCTACTATTCGCTTGTTGGAGATGGAGGGGACTAAATTAGGGTCTTCCTTGGTGCCTGATGCTGCCTTTGGGGCAAGCAGATTGTATGGGTCCTGAAAAAGGAAATTAAGCCAACATGGGAAACAGTCCTTATTCTCCAAGGCCTCAGGAGCACAACCCCGAGTAAGTTTTCCTGCATCACATGCCCTGGGAGCGCCCGTACCAGTTCTCCACCCTGAGTCCCACAGAACCCCAGAGTTTTCTCACCTGTCCCTTCCGCGCGGCCATCATGATCTCCCGCTCCAGCCCGGTGGCCTGCTCGTCGTCAGTAGGGATGCCGCCTAAAGAAAAGGGAGTTGCGCTCTGAATAAGACAGAAAATGAACCGCCAGGCATTTCCGCTCACAAGCCGCCAACAGCGACCCGGCCCCGCTGTCCCCACGATCCTGACAGCCCATGGACGTGGAACCGGAGAGGGGCTAGACACCCCCAGCCCCAAATGCCGTTCTTCGACACTTTTACTCTAAAAGCAAGTCAATATTAGTGCAGGAGGGGTGCACCTACTAGCCATCGGAGCGGGTCTGATAGGCTCTTAAGCACCCCACCCCCCCATTCTGGCTGCAGCCTCTGTCCAAGGTCACTCTGCGCCTCCGTTTGGGGTTCTTTCGCGGCGGGTTCAGCTCGGTGGACGACATCTGCGGGGCCGGTGACAACAGACACGCACACGGGCTCTTGCGGCCAACGGGCGGTCTCCCAGGCCCCGGGATCCTGAAGGGTCGGCCCCACTTTGCTTCCCTAGCGCCACCCGGGGAGAACAAGGTCGCCGGTCTCCGGGCCGCCCGACGGGACGAGTACCTGCAGACGCCATGGAGCGCGCCGCGGCGACTCCATTGGGACCGCGGGTCCTCAGGGCCTGCGCGAACAGCGCTCCAGCTCCGCGAAGTAACCTTGAAGCCATCACGCCCGCTATCACCGGCAGCACTTCCGGGAACAGACTCTAGGTAGGAGGGACTTCCGGGGAGGATTTCTTCGCCTCGGGGTCAACTTTCTACTTCCTTCCGGTTCCGGAACCCTCCCCTCCAGTGCCCGGGATGGGTACGGCCGCGCATGCCCAGTCTCTTCCCGCTGCTTTGCGGCGTGGATGGTCAAAGTGGGATTCATTATGCGTCTAAGCGTGGGATTCGCTTTTATCACCCTCATCCGCGGAGTGGGGAAGCCCCGCTGGAGTTCTGCGCATCTTAGTTGCGAGCTGTGTTTAGTAGACTGTGGAGGCAGCTGATGAAAGGTCCTTAGCCCTGCGTGTGTCCGGGGTCTTCCTGGACCCCAGGTGATACACATTCGAGCCCAAAGACCTCTGTGTTCATTGTACTGTTTGCTGCCTGGTGCCGGTTCGCTTAGCAGTGAGCGCCATCGAGAACCTGGCGCCCTGGCCAAGACTGTAAGCACTTAGACGGGACTTAGCATCGTGTCCTTGGGGTGATGAAGGCCAGGCCGGGGAGAACGGGAGGGGGACGTCGGAGCAGCAGTAGAACCCTTGGTGATTGTGGGGGAGAGGTGTGGGACTACGCCGGGAGGAAGAGGTTAAAGGAGGGGGATCTGGAAAATGGGGAAAGACGTGAACATGTAAAAGAGACCATGATGTTCTGTGGCTGGAGTTTCTGCTTAATAAATAAATAACACTTCCGGAGTTCCCTGGAAACTTCTCAGCGGGGTGGGCTTGGGAGAAAAGGCCAACACTGCCCTCCAATGGAGAATTTTGTGCACATTGTCAATATTGTATTTGCTGATGGAAAATCCCCATGGAGCTAGAATTTTGCTCCATTTGTCTTCGAATCCCTAGTGCTTGCAGAGGCCTGATACGTAATAGATTCTGGTAAATTTTAGGAAATTCATAACTTGCAATGTACAGACTCGATGTGGTCGAGTTTTCACACCGAGGCCCATTTGAGGTAAATCGAAAAGGCAAACCCAAGGTGTTGACCGTTTTTCTCTGCAGGTCATATTTTTAAAAGCTCTGTCTTAACATTCTGGGCGAGGAACCCATCTGGATCTGGTCTTTTTTGAGTGCCCCCACTGAGGGGAAAGAAAATAAATCTCCAATCTTGAGGCCTTCTCAAACGTGGACCTGATTTTTAATGCCTACCACTATTATTCCCTTCTTGCTTAGCTCTACAGTACTTACTCCAGATTACATTTGAAGATGAGGGTTTAAAAAGCATTTCTGTTCTTGAACCCACGCCACGCTGTGCTCAGGCTTTAGTCCTGTCTCTTCTCTGAGAGATCACCCCTGTGGGAGGTGGGCTTTTGGTGACAGATAAGTCTGGGTCAGTGCATGCTTTCCACATTGTAGTTGTACTATCTCTTTGTGCACCCCAACCCTTATTTTCCTTTTAAATCCTGGAAATAGCAGGAGAGATAGTACAGGGGTTAAGGTAATTTCCAGGGTTCCCCTAACAGTACAAGGAGTGGTCCCTGAGCAGAGTAAGGAGTTAACTCTGAGCACTGCTCTACATAGCCCCCCTCCAAGAATAGCCACACCTAATTTCTTTTTTTTTTCTTTTTGGGTCACGCCCAGCAATGCTCAGGGGTTACTCCTGGCTCTGCACTCAGGAATTACTCCTGGCGGTGCTTGGGGGACCATAAGGGATGCCGGGATCGAACCCCGGCCGGCATGGGCCGGCCGCATGCAAGGCAAATGCCCTACCCACTGGGCTATCGCTCTGGCCCCAGCCACACCTAATTTCAAGAGATGTCCTCAGTATAACAGTCTGGTTCAGGACAGGAAAGACCTATGATTATCACCCTCTTAGCACATCATATATTAGGTATTGATTAGTCATGCAGCATAGTCTCATTTAATTTACCTATGGCTTAGACCAGAATATTTTCCTTTTTTAATCCCAAGACATACTGAACTCAGTGAACTAGAGAAATCCAGCTCTCCTTAGCTATGATTCCCTGTGCCTTAATCTAAAATGGCCATTCTTAATGATAAAATGGAATAGTGTGGGTCACCAGGTTATTTGACAGTTATGGTTCTGTTCCTCTTACAGAAACCTGAGATCATCCAGACTATGCAGGTGGGTGTCTGTGTCAGGACAATGTTCTGCGCATCCTTACTCTGACTTCAGAGGTTCCGTTCCCACACACCCTTCCTCCTGCTGCCAGTCTCCACTCCTATCAGTATCTTTCTAAAATAATACTTTCATTGTGTGTAATTTTTTTTTACTTCCTAAAATAGTTCTTTGTGATCGAAATAAATGCATATTGTAATAAATATCTTGTAAGGGAAAAGGCTATTAACAGTTTTGTGTTTCTCATTTTTATTTTTTATTGTTCTCTATGCTGGAGTTTCTCAAAGTCAGCACTACTAACATTTTAGACTGGATCATTCTTTGCAGAATGTGGAAGAGAGTTGTCTTGTGTACTCTGTGGGATGTCCAGCAGCTATGCCATTAACATTCCTCAGGGGCGATGACAAAAACGTCTCTAGTCATCACTGTGTGTCTCAGAGGGACCAAATTCCCATTGAAAATCAGTTTTTATGCTTATATATTCAAAAGTCTTTATACGATATCTTATATACGTATATTAAAGTGATGTACAGCCTTTCAGCCAGAACTGCCATCTTTCAGTAAATCACAAAAATTACCAGCACAGAAGGAGAGGGTCCTCTATGTTCTCTAGACCTTTTTAGAAATATGGAGTTGTTCCTTTGGCTACATACATGCGAATCTACAAGAAAGGTAATATTGTAGATGTAAAGGGAAGGGGCACTGCCCAAAAAAGGAATGCACCACAAATGTTACCATGGCAAAACTGGAAGTCTACAATGTTACCCAGCATGCAGTTCACCTTGGCAAAACTGGAAGTCTACAGTGTTACCCAGCATGCAGTTCACCTTGGCAAAACTGGAAGTCTACAGTGTTACCCAGCATGCAGTTCACCTTGGCAAAACGGAAGTCCAAGTTACCCAGCATGCTGTTCACCTTGGCAAAACTGGAAGTCTACAAAGTTACCCAGCATGCTGTTTGCATTTTGTTAACAAACAAGTCCAGGGAATTAATTCTTGCCAAGAGAATTAATGTTCCTATGGGTGATAGTTAACCATCTTTCACTTCCGTAGTTTTATTTTATTTATATTTGGCCTCTTGGGCCACACCCAACAGTATTTAGGGCTTACTCCTGGCTCTGTGCTTGGGGACCATATTGGGCACTGGGGATTGAACACAGGTAGGCTGCATGCCAGATAAGAACCCCACCCACTGTACTACCAGTCAGGCCTATGGCTTACTTAATATTTTTTCCTCTTAGGGGCCGGAGCGATAGTCCAGTGGGTAGGGTGTTTGCCTTACACGCAGCCAGCCTGTGCTGGCCGGGGTTCGATCCCGGCATCCCATATGGTCCCCCGAGCACCGCCAGGAGTAATTCCTGAGTACAGAGCCAGGAGAAACCCCTGAGCATTGCCAGGTGTGACCCAAAAAAAAGCAAAAAAAAAAATTTTTTTTTCCTCTTAATTTCTTTCAGCCCTTGTATTTGTATTTATTTAATAGATTAGTTTGGGACCACGTTCATCAGTGGCCAAGGATTCTGCATGAAAATCATGTGTTCCAGCCCCAATCATGAATTTGTCTTAATTTCAAATTTATTTTTTGGTTCTATGTTTCTGATCAGCTCCTTCTGGGTTGGTTTTTTTTTTTTTTTTTTTTGCTTTTTGGGTCACACCTGGCAATGCTCAGGGGTGTCTTCTGGCTCTGCACTCAGGAAATACTCCTGGCGGTGTTCCGGGGACCATATGGGATGCCGGGATCGAACCCGGCCAGCATGGGCTGGCCGTGTGCAAGGCAAATGCCCTACCCGCTAGGCTATCTCTCCGGCCCCAGTTCTTTTTTTCTGTGCAAGTTCCTGTTCTGTTTAATAACGTTCTGACTTTTTTCCAGTAAATCTTATGTCAGACTGAGACCCCTCGTCAGAACTTCTCCCAGCAGACCAGCCTGTCACAGTCCAGCTGACGCGGCCGCTATGCGGCCGGGCGGTTCATCAGTAAATGCTTGATTTAGAGATGAGTATGCTACCCACACAGCAGAGCTGGCAAGCTACCCGTGTCGTATTTGATATGCCAAATACCAGTAACAATTATAAACCTCATTCCCATGACCTGATGGAATGTTTTTTTTCTTTGGGCACACCCAGCCGCTCAGGTTACCCTGGTCTGCACTCAGAATTACCCTGGCGGACCGGACCATATGGGATGCCGGGCGACCCGGGCGGCAGGCAAACGCCCCCGCTGGGCACGCCCGGCCCCTGATGGAATGTTTTAAGGCTCTTTATGTTCCTGGAGCAAGCAGGTGCCCTTGGGCTCTACTTGCATGAGATAGGACATATGGAGATGTTACTGGTGCCCGCTCAAGCAAATCGATGATGAACAGGAAGACAGTGATACAGTGATTGAGCATATTAAACAATCTAAGAGACAATATAGCTTCATGAAATGGGTGAAGGAAAATTATCAGAAAAAGAAGGAAGGGGCCAGGGCGATAGCACAGTGGGTAGGTGTTTGCCTTGCATGCACGTGCATGCTGCTGACTTGGGTTTGATACTCAGCACCCCACATGATGTCCTGAGCACTGCCAGGAATGTAGAACAAAAATTTAAATTAAAAATATTTATTTAATGGGAATAATAATTGATTGGTAAGCAGTTTAGCAAGTCATAGAACCATTGTGTGTTTCAGAAACATTTTCCTCAAATACACTGAAGCACCAGCCTGCTCCAGCCAGAGAAACACACTTTGTAAGAACCAATGGAAAGGAGACTGAGCTTTTGGATCCCGCTCCCTATGGATTCGTAGAATGGAGGTGTTTAAAAATACAGACACTGGGGCCAGAGCAATAGCACAGTGGGTAGGGTGTTCGCCTTGTACGCGGCCGACCTGGGTTCAATCCCCGTCATCCCATATGGTCCCCGAGCACCGCCAGAAGTAATTCCTGAGCACAGAGCCAGGAGTAACCCCTGAGCATTGCCAGGTGTGACCCCAAGAAACAAAAAATAAAAATAAAAAATAAATAAAATATGCAAAGTGCCTTTTCAAAAAAAAAAAGACACTCCTGGACTATTAAAAAGTGATGTATATAAATAGCATAGTTACATAGGATGTCTTATTGGTTTTGTTTTTGGGGCCCTACCCAGCTGTGCTCAGGGTTACTCCTGACTCTATACTCTGAAATCACTTCTTGTAGATTTTGGTAATAGAACATTGCAGTGCAAGGCACTGAAGCAAGAGCTTCAGCTTGCCTATGATCCAGCCATTTAAGCCATCTACCTGGCCAGGAGGCGGGCTTTCATTGATGACAGGACTGGCTATGGACCTCAGTGCCAGGTGCAGGGTCATTGCCACTCAACACCTCCGAAGTGCAACACTCAGTCTAGGAAAAATCTTTTCTTAAACATGTTGAGCAGTGATAGTGGATGGTAGTTGTGAGGGGTGTCATCTCAACACACAACAACTAAAGCCTTACTTTCAGGCACATCTGTAGTACTACAGCAGGCTCTGAGGCCAGCCTGGGTAGAAACTGCCCTAGCCGATCTGAGGCAAAATCTTTTTTTTTTTTCTTTGTGTCAGACCCAGCGATGCTCAAGGAAAACTCCTAGCTCTGCACTCAGGTATTACTCTGCTGGTACTTCGGGGATCATATGGGATGCCACTAGTGCTCCGGCCCTGAGCTGAAATCTTGACACCCTTCTGCATCTGTCCTCATGTGTTTTGCATGAACCTTTAGGCCTCGATGTCCTCTTTTGTAAAACTAAGTCAGGGTTTGGTACACTGACTCAGGGAAGGCGTAGGCACCCGGCTGAAGGCTGCAGAACGGAAGTTTCCCAGGAGAGATGGAACCTGATGCACTCACAGTGTCGGCCTGTGGTGCCTACGTGCTTGCACATGGGTGGTGAAGCCTCACAGCCATCTCCACATCCGTCTGCACGTGACTCTGCACACGACCTCCCCTGCACGTGATCCTCTGCACACGGACCGCTACCTCTCCCTGCCACACCCCCACAAACCCCCGCACTTAACCCTGAACAAACGACCCTCTGCTAGGACTCTCCTCACGTGGCCCTCACACGTGACAGCCTGCATGCGCCCCTGTACACGTGACCTTTAGAACAAAGCCCTCTGCATGACCCTCAGGTGCTCTCAACACGCACGTTCAGGTGGTCCACGCGAGTCGCAACCACGCCAGTTGGCGGCCAGGTGCAACGTTAGGCGAGACCTGGGCGGCCAGAGAGTATTCACTGGCCACCGCCCCTTCTCGCCCGGCCCCCAGCAGGAAGCCAGTTGGCACTTCCGGTCGGTCGGGGTGGCGGGGCCTTGGAGGCTTGAACCCGCGCTCCCGGGTCTCAGGCCGCCAGATGCCTCATCGCCGCGCGGTGCTCCAGACGGCCACGGCTGCCGGTCAGGTAGGCACACCTGAAGCCTTCCTCAGGACGTGGTGGGCGGGCGGTTCATAGCCGCAGGCGTGGCACTCGGGTGGCCAGTCTGGCTTGTGGGCACTGGCAGGCCCAGCGGCTTGTCGTGCCATCCCAGATTCCGGCGGTTCCTTGGCCTCGGGTCCAGGAGTCATGCCCGACAGCCGGCCTGGGCAGCCCGACCTGCCTCTCCTAGGGGCACTGGCACTAAAGCAGGGTTCTGTGGAGCCGTTTTCAAGCCGGTTCGAGAGTTGGTTTTATGGTTCGGTTGTTGGGCGCTTTTTTTTTTTTCTTTTTGGGTCATACCTGGCGACACTCAGGGGTTGCTCCTGGCTCTTCGCTCAGGAATTACTCCTGGCAGTGCTCGGGGGTCCATATGGGCTGCCAGGGATCGA